>VWZX01006417.1:824519-1081409 GCA_013399015.1 Galbula dea
TGCCACTAAACCATGGTCCTAAGGACCACAGCTGGATGGTTTGGAAGCCCTCCAGGGATGGTGACTCCACCACTGCCCTGGGCAGCCTGGGCCAATGCCCAACAACTCTTGCTGGGAAGAAATGTTTCCTGATCTCCAATCTAAACCTCCCCTGCTGCAACTTGAGGCCATTGCCTCTTGTCCTCTCACTGGTAAACTAGGAGAACAGACTGACTTCCACCTCACTCCCACCTCCTTTCAGGTAGTTGCAGAGAGAGCTAAGGTCTCCCCTGAGCCTCCTCAGCCTAACCAACCCCAGTTCCCTCAGCTGCTCCTCAGCAGACTTACTCTCCAGAGCCTTCCCCAGCCTTGTTGCCCTTGTCTGGACACACTCCAATGCCTCAATGTCTTTCTTGGAGTGAGGGACCCAAAACTGAGCACAGGATCCTAGGTCTGGCCTCACCAGTGCTGAGTACAGGAGGGCAATCACTTTTCTGGCCCTTCTGGCCACACTATTTCTGATTCATACCAGGATGCTGTTGGCCTTCTTGTTCAGTCTGGAGAAGAGAAGGCTCCCAGGAGACCTTCTGGTGGCCTTCCAGTGTCTGAAGGGGGCTACAAGAAAGCTGGGGAGGGACTGTTTAGGAGGTCAGGTAGGGATAGGACTAGGGGGAATGGATCCAAAGTAGAGGAAGGGAGATTTAGATTGGATATGAGGAGGAAGTTCTTCACTGTTAGGGTGGGGAGACCCTGGAACAGGTTGCCCAGAGAGGCTGTGGAAGGTCCACATGTGCACAGACAGCAGTTGGACTGGATGATCCTTCTGGGTCCCTTCCACCTTGGGACATTCTGTGATATGTCTAAGCTTTGTGCCACACTAAAATTAGTAAGCAAGCCACCCAGAGCTCACCCTTCCCTCCCCAGAGAACCCAGTGACCAAAGGTGTATTAAGAGACACCTGTAATTCAACAATTCAACAGCTAAAAAGAAACAGAAGAAACACCTCAAGTCTGTCTCTCCCACCAGCAGCCTGACACTTGGAGATATCCCCATGAATGCCAATCACCAATTTCAGAGTCACTTTCTCAACCCAAACCTCCTCCTGGCTCTCAAACCACCAAGTGTGGCCACTGCAGAGCAGACCTGCTGGGTAGGATTTGGAACTCTTTGGAGCCAGGGTCAACCACCTCAGATAGCTCTTAGTTCACAGAGCTATGGGCACTGTAGGAGGACCTGAGGAGAAGAACAGCTTCCAACTCCATAAGTAAACTGGAGTTACACAAGGATCATGCCCCAGGTAGTACTGGGCAACAGAACAGAGAGCAGATATTTAACCTAAGACACTTGAGGTGGCTAGTTGGTTGGTTTTCAGGGAGGTGGTGTTTTTCAGGAGGCTACCTTTCAGAATAGCAGAATATGACATTCAAGGAGGGGTTTTTTCCTTTGGATTTTAGTTTATTTTCTTTTTTTTTTCAGGCAATGAAATCAGTCAGCCTATGTTAATGCATTATACCCAGGAAATGATTACAATTAGAAGCTGCATACAGTTCAGAAACTCAGTTTCTCTGAGGCTTTTGCTCTCCAAAATCAGCTTCAAATTTCTTTTGTCAGGTCCCTTTTTGCTTTACCTCTATTGTTCATTAGACTGAAAGAAACTCCTCTCTGGAAGAAAATAAAAGAAGGAAAAAAAAGGCATTTTTACTACTTCTTCTCTACCTAGCTTCAGAAGTCCTACAATATAGGGGAAAAAAATGTTTGTTTTGAAACTAAAGCAACAACCTCAAAGCAACAACCTCCCAACTGCAGTATCTGGAAGACCAAGAGCTGTACACATTAGCACAGAGCCAAACTCCACTAAGTAAACTCCAGAAGACTTGAACTGATTAATCTTTAAACCTTCCTCCTGCTGTCCAAGCTGCTAGACCACGAGTCACTGCCTGTGTTTACTGTGAGGTTTGGGAGTAATAGAATTAGCCAAGAGTCAGGTTTCTAATCTCCATACAGCTCAGGAAGCTCATTCCTAATGTTCTGGAGTGCAGGCTAGGAGGCATCTCCAGCCTCATGAGCACTGGTGACCTCCCTTTAGTCATAGACACCACAATACCCTTGCCCTTCAGCAGCAGGCAGAAGCCTCTCAGGAGAGATTCAGTCTTGCTCCTGTACTTCTACCTCCATTATAAGGTCTTCTTCTGCACCAAAGATGTGAATTTCCATCTCCAATTTAAATAAAGCCCAGGATTTCAAATTGCACTGGAAATGTGAACTCAGAATTGCTCCTGCAACAGTCAAGGGTTTGAAGGTCATGGTTAACCTTGAAAAAGGCAACATTTGGGAAGCAGGTAGGAAGAAAAAGAAGTTTTCAGGACTGTAGGGATTAAAATCAGAGTTTTGAGAAGGCTGCATGCCAGGTCTGATCTCTCCCCTTTCAACTTGTTCTCAGAGCCACATGATTCTTTTCAGGTTGTGTTTTTCTTTCCCCCCTTCCTCTGTCAAGATGTTAGTTTTGGAGATAAGTGTTTGTTAGCAAAGGTTTGTCAAAGCCTGGAGAGCTGCTAAAAGTAGAGGTGATGGCAGGACACTGCTGACACACCAAGTCTACCTGTTCTCCTCCCATCAGGCTGGTCCCAGTGACACTGCTGTAGCCACACTGTGGGGTCACTCATAATGACTTTCTAGGTGCACTTACTGCCTGCTTTCAAGACGGGTTTGCTTATGGTTTTTGAGTGCTTTCCTTCAAGAAGGACACTGTGGTATTTTCTAGCTGTTCCCCTAAAACACCCTAACAAAGCCACAGTGGCTAAGCATAATGTTCCTTGGATTGTCTCTACCCATGCACTGCACTGGTGGAATAAGTGACCTCCTCAAAACATGAAGTTCAACAAAGATGATTCTATGGGAACCCTCACCTTGCTGCTTAAGTCAACTTCATGGCTGTGACAGCAGCCTCTCCTTCCTGGAGGCCAGAAAACAACTGACAATCTTGTGTTGATACACTGGGATGCCTGAATTAGCCAAGGTTATTGGACATGGAGGGGTAAATAAATTAGCACACACCTTGGAAAAGTTAACTATGAACTCCCTGTGCTTCAGGACTTGACCTCTGCTAGAAGAATGCCACAATTTGTTCTTCAAGTACTGTGAGATTTTGTTTAACATGTGAGGGCTACTATGGTATTTCACAGAATCCCAGAATCCTGAAGGTTGGAAGAGACCTCCAAGAGCATCAGTTCCAACCAGCAACCTAGCACCACCATGCCACTAACCCATGGCCCTAAGGACCACAGCTAGATGCTTTTGGAAGCCCTCCAGGGATGGTGACTCCACCACTGCCCTGGGCAGCCTGGGCCAATGCCTAACAACTCTTGCTGGCAAGAAATGTCTAAACCTCCCCTGGTGCAACTTGAGGCCATTGCCTCTTGTCCTAGCACTGGTAACCTGGGAGAAGAGACTGACAATGCCAAAGTGGGAAATTTCAGCCTGGGGATCTGAGAAAACTGGTTTCTGCATTTCTTCATCCTTTAACTCCCTTCAACTACCCTTCCCCCCCTTGCCACAGCAGCCCCCACCTCCATTCCCCCTCCTTCTGCCCACGAACAGCCACGCTGCTACATGGACAGCAAAGGGTCACGACTAGATCTGCTGCAGCAGGTAAGGGGAGGGCAGGAAGAGATCAGGGGACAAAACCCACCAAAAATAAGCTCAAGGTCAGCTATGTCAAGCAGAAGAACTGGAATTTGGTTATTCTGCTTGTTAGAAAAGCTGTGCCACATCTCTAAGGACGAGCTCAGGTCAGGCAGCTGCTCACTGGTCCATGCCATCTTCGGCAGCCACAGGAATGTGCAGAGGTGGCTCCAGGTCTCAGAGCACAAACAAGGTGATGATGCAACAACTCCAGGGTTTTTATTTCCCTGGTAATTAATAAAGGGAACACAACAGACAGAAGGCTTTTGCTTCTGCCCCCACACCCCCCCATTCCACTTGACCTATTTAGGATCTTGCCAAGTAGCAGAATTTTGCTTGTTAACGTGGGTATTTCTTGGAATTAAAGAGAGTTCAAAGGCACCAAGAGAAAGCAGCTTATCAGGAAGGACTATTTGATGGGGGGGAGGGGAGGAGGCAATAATAAACCTGATAAGCAATGTCACCATTCTGTGTTTGATTTATTCCAGATCAGAACAATCTTTTTTAGTCATATCTATTCTAACACTTTGACTTCAAAATTTGGCAAGGCCATTTAAAAGGCAGAGTTGACTCTCAAGTGAAACAAGATGATTTCATTTTGTTTAGGATTTTACTTTTATTTTAAAGCTGCAGTGTTCCTCCCCTTCCTCTTGGACTCACTTATTCCTCTCTCTCCCTCTCCAACATGCACACTTTACTCTTTACCCTGGCTAATACTGTAGAGGCAGCAGCTCTGGGAAATGAAGTAGCTTCGCCTGTGGCTCATACATCATTCCAATTGTTAAGCAAGTTCCCCTATAAAACTCTTTTATTACACAGGAGAACACAGAAGCATGCAGGAACACAGCTTTATTTTCAGCTACCAGCTTGAGTTTGTAGGGCAGGAAGTTAAAAAGACTTTATGCTGTCAGGTTGACAAAGTCTGCTACTCCACACTGCAACAACACAGAGAGGACAGCTTCCTCCTACCCATTCTGCCATCTAGGAGCCTGTAGGTAGGACTAAACCATCTTCTGCTTTGGCCAGGGGTTACAACCCACTGCCTGATGATGGGAACTTAGGTTCTAGAGCAGTCCAAGCCTCCAACATCTTATGCATGTGCATAAGATATGTCCTATGCTTATGTGTAGGTTGTATCACTAGGAATGGGTCACTTAAAATCATAGAATCACAGAATGTCCTGAGTTGAAAGGGACTCAGAAGGCTCATCCAGTCCAACTCCTGTCTAGGCACAGGACAACCCCAAAGTCACCCCATGTGTCTTCTGCAGGGCTGCTCTCTCTCATTCCCCAGTCTGACACAAAAAGGCTAACCCAAAGAGTCAGCAGAGTGCAAATGAAAGTTCACTGTAGCTGGAACATGCAAGTGACTCCAGCATTCCTAACTAAAGCTGCTGAGAAACCTTCTGAACCCCCTCTCCCTCCATACATTATTTATCTCAGCAGTTCACATGCAAAAATCTGGCACTTTGGATCAAGTGAAATCTTTGTGGTACTCCCTGAAGGCCTGTGCATCAGTGAAGTAATGAGAAGATTATTCTGTTGACAGATCAACTGAAGGCTGTAACTGCATCTGATGTTCTCTTGCTACAGCTTCTATGCTTCTACAGCTTCTATGCTTCTACAGCTTCTATGCTTCTATGCTTCTACTTCTCAGACTTAAGGGAAGTGTGACCAAACACCTTTGGACATCTTGGTCTTATTTACAACCTGAGAGCCACCCAGAAGAAAAGCAACTCAACTAAATTAAGTCACAGCAAAGGATCAGTAGATGAACCACAACAACATCAGTGAGGAACCACTTTCTGACACACCTCACCTTTCACTCTGACCCACAGCAGACATCTACCAGACAGCACATGGCATGCTTGAGCATGCCCTGAAGACCTTCCAATTTGGTCAAGCATGCTTTGTCTTGAGAATATGCTCCAACTGCTCCTTTCTTATGCCCCAAACACTGACAGTCAGGGTTTTCTGTATCAACAGGTATTGTAACAAAATTTTGGAAGTTTTGGGTCCCTCACTACAAGAAGGACATTGAGGTGCTGGAGCATGTCCAGTGAAGGGCAGCAAGGCTGGGGAAGGCTCTGGAGAACTCTGATAGGGAGCAGCTGAGGGAACTGGGGTTGGTTAGGCTGAGGAAGACGAGGCTCAGGGGAGACCTTAGCTCTCTCCACAGCTACCTGAAAGGAGGTTGGAGCTGGGGGAGGGTTGGTCTCTTCTCCTGGGTTCCCAGTGATAGGGCAGGAGGCAATGGCCTCAAGTTGCACCAGGGGAGGTTTAGATTGGAGATCAGGAACAATTTCTTCCCAGCAAGAGTTGTTAGGCATTGGCCCAGGCTGCCCAGGGCACTGGTGGAGTCACCATCCCTGGAGGGCTTCCCAAACCATCTAGCTGTGGTCCTTAGGGCCCTGGTTTAGTGGCATGGTGGTGCTGGGTTGCTGGTTGGACTTGATGACCTTAGAGATCTCTTCCAGCCTTCATGATTCTGGGATTCTATAAAAACCAAAGCCAAGCCCCAGAACATCTGTCCCCTGCCACCTTCCTCTCCAACATGAAAATGCAGTGAGAGGAGGAGGAGGAGGAGAATCAGGCAAAAGGAAGAACAAGGGAAGAACTCTGAAGGAGGAGAAAGAATGGTTGGGGTGGGGAAGGTTTATTTTATCAACCCTTGGCAAAAGACAGAGCAAATGTTGACTCTGGCCCAAGGCTTTCTAAAGGCCCAAGAGCTAACTTGGCTCAATGACTGCTCTTGGACGAGCATGGCCCAAAGCTCCTTGGTGAACCACACCTGAAGGAAGCCCATTGGAAGGGCTGGGTGCAGGTTCAGCAGCCAAACTTTCATCCCAGTGGGAAGAAGTTTATCAGGCTCCTCAATGAGGCTTTCAGGAGGTTCTAAGTATGCAGCCACTGCCATAGCACAACCAAAAGATGTGGTTGGTGCAGAGGTGCTCAAGCTACCTCAGGTGCTACCAGCAGTAATGGAGCTTGTTGTATTTTGTGGAGCCATCCAGAAAAGCAGAGTAGGTGGCTTGTGCAGAGGTCCCTGTTGTCACAGCTAGGTTAATACCAGCCCAAGTGAGTTGGTTTCTACTAGTTTGGTTCTTTAACACCACAAGCCAATTGCAGAGGTGGCTGTGATGTAGGCAGAGGTGGAGAAGAGAAGACAGATGTCAGCTAACTTAGGTTAAAATGAAGGGAGTTCATGTGTAAAAAATCATAAATCTCTTTTAGTCCTGGGCTATTTCAAATGCTTTGAAGGACACTGCTCTAACAGATACAAATTCAAAGGTAAAACAGAATCACAGAATTATGAAGGTTGGAAGAGACCTCCAAGATCATCAAGTCCAATCAGCAATTTAGCACTGTCATCTAAAACTATGTCCCTGAGACTAAAACTTTTAACAGCAGTTTGTTATCTGTAGAACACAGGCTGCATTTGCTTCACCAGCTCAGATCTACAGAGCTGAACCACCCTGCAAAGCAGCAAGATGCATGACAGTCCCACCACCAGCAGGGAAAACCACTTCCTTCTTGTGGGGCAGCTGAGTGCTGCCTCCTTTACTTTGAAGATCTGATCTCAAGCCCTAAACTGGGCAGAAATAGGAGCAACAAGTTCCTTCACTTATTTACACAAATTATTACTATTAAATCTGTATTTGCCAGCCAGTGAGAAGAAGGAGAGAGAGGCTTGGCTGGTTCCTCCTGGACATGCAATGTGCAAGGGTATGCCATGGTAGCAGCTTGCTTACTTTCTTAAATGTAGCTATACTGGACAATGACCAGAAGAGAAACATTTCAGGTCAGGCTCCCTTCACCTAGAAGAAGTGAGAAAATTGCAAGGATAATAAAGTGTGGAGGCAATGGAATGGCTTTTGAGTGCCCTTCAGGAAAATAAAGACCCCTGCAGGATGTGGTAGTTTTAAATCTGTCTTACCAGATACTATCCCTAGAGCTCACAGCTCTCTGGGTAGAGAGGGAAAAAAAAGAACCTAAAAAACTAAACCAAAGCAACCAAACAGAAGGAAATGAAAGCAAACCAAGGAAAACCCCAAACCAATACAATCAAACCAAAGAAAACAAAACCCAATGAACCAAACAAACCCAAGCCAACCAAACCAACCCTAACCAACCAGCCAACAAAAAAAACCCCAAACAAAACAAAAGAAAGCCAAGAAAAAAAGCTTCCTTCTTTAATAACCCCAAGGGAATTCCACAAGGGCTTTCTTTTGACCACTGGTTTGTTGTTTTCATCTCCTTTCTACTCCCATTCTACTCCCCCATCCCCCTGCAGGACAGAAAGCACCTTTAGAGGAGCAGTCAGTGAGGCTCTAACCCATCTGACCAGGAAAGAGGAGCACAGGCTGAGGAACAACAATGCTGAACCTCTAGGGTCACTGTGCATAGACAACTTACAAGGGCAAAGCCTTGCTACAAAACACTTCACTGTGCTATACTCTACTCAGAGCAACTGCATTGTAATTAATACTCATGGCTTGGGTTATTTTTATAGCCCAGGCTCCAACAGCTCCATGCAGTCCCTTTGGTAAGATCTAACTTTGTATGGAAGGAGGTGCCAGAATGCTAGGCAGGGAGGGACCTTTCTGTCAACCCCAAGCTGGAATGTTTGTTTGCTTTTTCTTTGCTCAAAAATACATCACACCACAGTACACCACTGTATTAGCCCTGTCTTAGGGCTTTCAGGTCCTTGCCCTTGTTGTTTTGCAGGCATCCAACAACAACCACCAGAATCTACCCAACTCACCCTTTACCAACAGGAATATTTTGCATTTCAATAGTACTGCCATTGGAAAGACCTGGAGGGAATTTGAGGCTGTCACCTTAAAATACTCCAATACACCACAGCACTCCTCTTTGCCCCTCAACCCTTCCTTTGTTCAGCTTTCACACAGAGCTCCAAAATAAACACAAAAGACCCAACTAATTATTAATATACATATATATGTGTAAAAGAAAGAGAGGCTTGAGTAGGAGCTTGCCTTCTGATATTTGAATCTGGAAGGATCAAGTTATCAACACTTCACCTTTCAGCAAAATTAAGAAAGCAGAGCTTAGCTTCTTAGGGAAGAGCAGAGCTCCAGAAATCAAACCCTTATCATCTAATATAGCAAGACTAGTGAAGCAATGAAATTCCAAGAGCAGTGGAATCTTTCTTCATTCCTTCCAACAGCCAGGAAATAAGAGCTATCAACAATTAAGGAAGAATGGCTGCATGTTCAGAACTTGCTAACCTGTGTGTTCATCACCTTCAAAAGACCAAGCCATAAATTGTTAAGGGTCTATGACACACTTGAGGTGTTTAATACACCTCCTTCTTTATCCTTATTTTCTTTAATAGGTGGAAGAAATTGAAGGAAAAATAACCCCCCATCAATTACATGGCAACTGGAGTTTGTGTTGGGCAGGGAAGAGTAAGACCCAACAGTTGCACTGACCTTAAAACTTCACAGCAAGTTTAGAGGGCAGGTTTTCCCTAGATTGGAAAAAAAAAACCCAACAAACCAATAGAGAAAACTTCTTCATGCATAGAATGAAGTATTGAGACTGAAATTTCAAACAGGAGCTGTGGCACCCAGAGCACAGGTCAGATCCTATTGTGGTTTCTACACCTGCTAATCAGACCATGGCTCTGTGACTCTCACCTCTCAGGAGGCACATGCCCAGCCTCTCCTGGCAGTGAAGCTGCAGGATTAACATTTACCTGGTCTCAGTAGAAACATAATTTGGCAAGGCAGTGGGGCTGGAAGGGTTGCCACTATCTCTTACCACCAAGAGGTAAGATGAGGCAACAGAATCACAGAACCACTAAGGTTGGAAGAGACCTCGAAGAGCATCAAGTCCAACCAGTAACCTGGCACCACCATGCCACTAAACCATGGCCCTAAGGACCACAGCTAGATGGTTTTGGAAGCCCTCCAGGAGTGGTGACTCCACCACTGCCCTGGGCAGCCTGGGCCAATGCCTAACAACTCTTGCTGGGAAGAAATTGTTCCTAACATCCAAGCTAAACCTTAACAGCACTTTCTTCACAAATATTTAATGCATTCTAGATGTACTTCAAGAAAGGTGTAAAGAACATGGGGTGCTCAAAGAGTTTTGACTATTCTAGTGGTCAAAAGCTTGTAGGAGAAACAAAATTAATATGAAGAGAACCACAGTGAATGTAGTGGGGAAAAAACCAAACCCAAATGATCTCTGAGTCAATTCCTCACAGTGCTTCTAATCTCAGGGCAGGAAAATAATAAAAGACTGAGCAAAGGAATTCCATCAGATTATTGAAAGAAAGAAGTAAGAACAGAGCACACAATTCATATTGGGCTCCTGCCACCTCTAATTTAAATCTGGAATTGGAAGAAGGGCACCTACACAGAGAGGTTTAAAGCACATAATCCATTAGAAGTAGGACACAGCATAATACATCCATGAAATGAGAGACAAAGCTCTCAGACTCATCAATACAACAGACCTTCTTTTTCACCTTGGACATAATTCTTCAGGAGACCTGCACGGGAATGAAGGAGAATTCATGGGAGCAATGACACTGGACAGCCACCTGGAGATCTGCTACTGTTAGGAAGGCTACTCTTATCAGAAACCTGGACATGATCAGAAACCCTTTGGCTGCAAACACTTTGCCAGGCTGGATTGACTGCACTGAAGTCTCCTCCCTCAGCAGTAAATTTAACTTCACACAGTTGCTCTATTTTTGTATCGGCAGAACAAGTATTTCAGAGCTGCCATGGGGAAACTCAGCTCTGTGCTGTGTTTATCTGCTGGATGACAAATCAGAACTGGAAGGAAAGCCAAGCACTGTGCCTTAAATGACCTGAAAAGTGAAATGCTTTCATAGTAGCTTCCTTCCAAGAAAGGAAATTAAAAAAAAAGAGGAGAATTGCTAAAAATTCAACTGAACACTAAAGCAAAGCTCAGGAGTGTTGAAGTCTTTCACAAATGCTGATTCCCCAATCTTGGCACAGGAGCTTTCAGCACCACACAGTTTCAAAGGAACCAGGCACCAACACTATCGTAACTGTGACTAAGCCTTGTGCTGCTTCTCACAACCTGCTGTTTGGTCTTGGTCCACTCCTGCCTTGTTTGCATCTGCAACGCCATCTGGAGCAACAGCTCTGCCATCCACCTTTCTGTTCAGTGTGGAAGTGAAGCCATGCTGCTCTTGCAGCTCTTTATTCGTAGGATCCCAGACTGTGAGGGGTTGCAAGGGAGCTCTGGAGATCATCTGGTCCAACCCGCCTGCCGCAGCAGCCTCACCTACAGCAGCTTGCACAGCATCCCATCCAGGTGGCTTTAGAATGTCTCCAGAGATGGAGACTCCAGCAGCTCTCTGGGCAGCCTGGGCCAGGGCTCTACCACCCTCCAAGGCAAGAAGTTCCTCCTCAGCTTTAGACGGCACTTTCTCTGCTCAGCATCCTTCTTCCTCCTTGGCAAAGTATCAGGGCAGCATTACCCCCTGCATGGGATTGGCACTCCTGGGTAGGACCTAGCTTGAGGGAAAGTCCCATGCTAGAGGAGTGCAGGAGTTAAAGGAAGGTGTCCAAACATCACTTCACACTGCAGCTTCTAACTTGAGGCCAAGTCAGCTTGGGAGGAGCACTGAAATCAATAAGAGAGATCTCTCCTTTTCTACCTGATCATGACCCACTCTGACTCCAGTGACTACTTGTCCAAGGAGCTTAACACCATCCCAACACCTGCCAGTATCAAGATCCTTGCTTGTAGTATCAGCAGCATGAAGGATTGAAGTGGCCTGCAGCACCTTTGCAGCTTTACACTACTCCTTGCAAAGCAGGAAAACAACAAGTACGTGCGTGATCTTTAAGTCTTGCAGTTTCAGGCAAGGAACAAGATAACAAATTCATCTCCATCCAAAGGAGAGAATAAATTTTAACTGCACTCTACTGAGTCACTACATGCCAGGATCTGATTTTGGAAACACAAGAGCATTTATAACCTTCCTTACAACCTCAGTGGGTCTACTCGTGAGGAAAACTTTACACGTGCTGAACACCAAGGGAGGTCTGTGAAATGATTAACTTTGCAAGAACTCAGAACTGCTTCAGAAGAGGAAAAGCTTTGCAACTACATCCAGAGACTTCTTCTTGTAATGGAAAAAGAAAAGTCACTGAGGCAAGTTTATCAGAAACCTTACATCCCATGGGATACAAGTAATAGTAGCTGCTGAATGCAGGAAGTTCCAGCTCAACCTCAGGAGGAACTTCATGCCTTGGAGGGTGGTAGAGCCCTGGCCCAGGCTGCCCAGAGAGGTGCTGGAGTCTCCATCTCTGGAGACATTCCAAAGCCACCTGGATGGGATCCTGTGCAAGCTGCTGTAGGTGAGGCTGCTGTGGCAGGGGGGTTGGACTAGATGATCTCCAGAGCTCCCTGCCAACCCCTAACCTTCTCTGATTCTGCATTAAGCATAAGTGAAGCCTCCAGGTGCCCTCAGGGCAGCAAATTTCTCCCTCTTAGACTTCCAGTCACACTATCAAAAGCCTGTCATATTTTTCCTTCTCCATTTCTCCCAATTTCAGAACCCCCCCCAGACATGTCAGAAGATGATATGCTTGATAGTCACTTTTTCTACCTAAAATAATTATTTTTTCATTGAAGACATAACTGGGTTATTAGTCCAATCAAACCTGGTGTCTTGATTCTGGCAGAAACCAATATTGAATGTTCCCTGGAGTAATGAAGCACTAATAGAACTAGACAAATAAGCAGCACACAACATGGAGGAAAAACTATTTCACAGCCTCTCTGGCTATCAGGCCACACCTTGAAATATCAAACCTACTTTGCTTATTTATTTTTTTCCCCCTAAACTTCATTTATTGATCATCAGACACCACCATCCTTTCTCAATACCTGTATTGATCCTCCTGTCACTGCATTCCAATGAGAGTGACAATGTGGCCAATCCTCTTACATTCCAGGTGGAAAGAGCTCCAAGAAGTCCAAAAATGTCACAAAGCCTTAATGCTCCCTGGGAGTTAGGCATTTGGGCATTCATTGCCTTTTTTATTACGTAGGGAAGCTAAAGCAAGAGAATAAAGATTGTACTGGGAACACAAGGACCTAAACTCTTGAAGTAAATCTGAAGTTCTTGAGGGAGAGCCCCAAGGGCTTTGAGGAAATTAATCCCCACTCAGCTGACTAGTCATCCCCACCAGCAGCCCAGCACCACTCCTCCTGGGATCTCATGACACAGATGAAAGAGCAACTACACTGCAAAAAAAAAAAAGGCAGAGAGGGGAAAGAAACAAGTCTGCTTGAAAACAATGTTCAAAACACATGTTCTTTGTGTTATCAATGAGGAACATGTGAATTCCTGGCAGAATGGGTTGAAGAAGGGTGCCCAGGTGGCCAAGAAGGACAACAGCATCCTGGTTTGGATCAGAAATGATGTGGCCAGCAGGACCAAAGAAGAGATTGTCCTCCTGTAATTGGCACTGGTGAGGCTACACCTTGAATACTCTGTTCAGTTTGGGTCCCTCACTACAAGAAGGACATTGAGGCATTGGAGTGTGACAAGAGAAGGGCAACAAAGGTAGTGAAGGCTCTGGAGAAGAAGAGCAGCTGAGGGAACTGGGGTTGGTTAGGCTGAGGAAGAGGAGGCTCAGGGGAGACCTTAGCTCTCCCTAGCACTACCTGAAAGGAGGTGGCAGTGAGGTAAGACTCAGTCTCTTCTCCTGGGTTCCCAGGGATAGGACAAGAGGCAATGGCCTCAAGTTGCACCAGGGGAAGTTTAGATTGGAGATCAGGAACAATTTCTTGCCAGCAAGAGTTGTTAGGCATTGGCCCAGGCTGCCCAGGGCAGTGGTGGAGTCACCATCCCTGGAGGGCTTCCAAAAACATCTAGCTGTGGTCCTTAGGGCCATGGTTTAGTGGCATGGTGGCGCTAGGTTACTGGTTGGACTTGATGCTCTTCAAGGTCTCTTCCAACCTTCATGGTTGTGATTTTGTGTTTTCACCTTGGCATCACTCAGCTTAGTGGGAAGACTTCAAGGATCTACCAGAGCATCCCTAACCACAATGCAAAGCAGCTTCAAAAATAAAGCAAATAAAAAAGATGAAAATAATTTTTAAAAGACTGAAAAATAAAAGAGAATTAAAAATAAATAAAAAAGAGATGAAAAAAAAAAGGATGATAAAGAAATGAAAGATGGAAAAACACTGAAAAAAGATGAAGAAAAAAGAAAAGAAAAAAAGGGGAAAAAAAAGAATTAAAAGAAATAAATAAAGCTAAAACCAAAAAAGTACCCTCTGGCTGTAAACCGCAGTCATTTGGTCTGACAGAGTCAGTCACTTCCGATCAAAACGCCATGAGACAACCTAAAAGCGGGGACGAGCTCTGCACACTCCCCGAGCAGTCCCGGGCCGGGGCTGGGCAGACCCAGGCCGGCAGCCGCTTGTCCTCCGCCGGGGCCCCGGAAAAGGGGAAAGGAAGCAGGGAGGGGAGAAGGGACAGAGGAAGGGACGGAGGGAGGAGACGCACCCGCGGAAACTCACTGCTCCCCCGCGCTGGGCACTCGTACTGTCTCTCTGGGAGAGGAGGAAGCGAGGTGGGGTGTGGGGCCAGTGTTGGGGAGGCGCCAGCACCGAGTACCGGCAGAAAGTTGGGTTTGACCCGGCGGAAAACAAGCAGTTTTGGACTCGTTGCCCACCCAAGATAAGTTTTCCCCTCACCCCAACCCCGCAGCCCCCTCCCCGATCCTGCTCCTACCGCCTGCGGCGGGGTCCCGATCAGCATCTCCAGGTAGTAGCCGCGGCCGGAGTCTCCCTGCAGATTCTCCACCATGGCTAAAAAGTTGAGGGCGCTCCCGGGATCCGAGGCCAAAGCCAATCCTTCCGCCCCACCGAGGGGATCCTCCTGCTGTCGGCTGCCACTCCCGGGTTGCAACACCACCGGTGTCGGAGGGGAGCCGCTGGGACCGGTCGGGTGGGACACACGGAGCGGGAGGGTGAAGAACGCCCCGGAGAGCCCCGCGGTGCTTGCCAGGAGGAGCAGGAGGCTGGGAGCTGCCGGCAGCATTCCCATCCCGGCTGGGGGGGAAAGCTTCCCAAGTGCAGCAGCTCCGGCTGCCTGGCTGCCAGACTGGAGCAGCCGAAGAGGAGGAGGAGGAGGGAGGAGGAAGGAGGAGGAGGAGGAGGAAGAAGAAGAAGAAGAAGGAGGAGGGGAGCGGCTTCCCCACGCCCCGGCTTCATCTTCGAGCTCCTCCTTGCGTTTCTCTCCACTCCGGGAAGCCTGGGATGTGGGAAAGTTGATCCATCCCGACACCAGCGGAAGAAACTTCCCTGCTCGGCTGTAGCCTAGCTCGTAGCTTCCTTAGCGGAATGTGAGGGCATGGTGGGGAGAAAAGTTTCCGCAAACCTTAAAGCGAGAGCAGCGAGAGCTCCGGTACCCTCCCGGTATGGCGGCGGATGCTGGGTACCACCCGCCTGTGGACCCCCAGGAGGGGAGGCTGGGAACGGGCAGGGGGTGGAGGAGGATGAGGATGAGGAGGTGGAGGTGGGAGTGCGGGTGTCGGCAGACGCGTTTCAGAGCGGGAGCTTCTGGTGTGAGGAGTGAGTCTGTCTGTGTGTGGAAATGCATCTGCTGTACCCATAAGAGAAAGGGGTGAGAGATGTAAGCTTGTGGGAAAGCCTGCGAGGCTTTAGATGTCTTCATCATGCACACAGCTAATAACAGCAGTCGAGTGTGGAAAGATGGGAACACTTAAGATAGAATTAGTCTCTATACCTCTGGGGTAGTGCTGGTGCCAAATAGGTCATTGGATGGAGCAGATGGTTCAAAAGCCTTGAAAATAACACTGGGCAAGTCTAAGCAGAGTCACTTTTGTGTTTGATTCTTACTCTTTCCCCCCCACCCTCTCCTCTGTAGTGGATATTGAGTCTAAGTCATGCATACTCTGAGCATCCCCTGAGTAATTGCTGTCTCTACAACTACCTGAGAGGAGGTTGAAGCCAGGTAGGGGTTGGTCTCCTCTCTTGGGCTACCAGTGAAAGCACAAGAGGAAATGGCCTTAAGTTGCACCAGGGGAGGTTTAGATTGGAGATCAGGAACAATTGTTGAAGGAAAAGCAGATGTTTTCACTTCTCTCACTGATGTTTTCCCTTTTTTGCTCTCACTTTATAGCTCCTCCCTTAGATCAGTTCACTGCTTTTGGTGCAGTTGGCTGCCTTCTCCCTGCCCCCAGAGCAGGAGGAGGATGTGGTCCCTTTCCTTGCTGCCCACAGAGCTCTCCTTCCACAGCTGGGAAAGGTGGAAATCCTGCAAGGTGACTTAATGGAAGAGGGTATGGAGGAAGCTTGTATTCAGGAGGTTATTTAAACTTGTGGGAAAATACACATCTTAGGTAAAAGGTGAAATTGTGCAAACTTCCCCTGCTGCAGGAAGCTTTTCTATTTGCCTGCCAAGTAGGCATGTGAAATATTTCAGCCCTGGTATGTCTAGTCTCACCTGCTCTAGACAGAGCTGGAAACTGCTGTTGTAGGCTGCTGGCAGCTGAACACCTGAGGGAGTGGCAGCATGGCTCACACAAAGAGGTTATCTCCAGGGTGCTCCAGTAATGGCTTGTTCTAATGGAGCTGGGATAGTGACAGGTTATACTCCAAGGCTTGTCTAGTCAGAGCTGGAGCTGAAGCAGAATTAAAATGCTTCAGGCTCTTCATGGGTGAGCTGAAAACTGGTGAAATGCTCCTGCCCCTTTGAAAAAAGGAAATGTGAAAAGTAATCAGGAGTATAATTGAACACCCCCTCAGAGTGGAAGGGATGTATTTATAACAGTCAGCAGCTCTATACATTTGGTTTTAATTCTTTTACAGTACAGTAAGTCTTTCCCCTTGCCACTGTTGCTAAGATACATCCCCATACTTCTGAGGAAAGCAATCCCAGTCAAAAGGAGTGTATAGTTTTGAAAGTATAGAAGATCTAGCATAGCTTTGAGTGCTCAACAGGAAAAACTTGTCTCTTTTCACACTGTTTGTTAGAACAACTTCTTGTCCTGTGTTTTCCACAGACCTAGAGAAGTAAGTGCATGTCAGACAGCAGCTGCCTAGGAAATGGTGGATGTGTAACCTTTCTGTCCTCCCATCATATCATCCCAGCAGGGCTTGTGTTCATGCAGTAGCAAGGGTGAGGTTTCTGCTTTGTCTGCATCTTTATTTACTTAAGTATCTGATAAGGCTTAGGCTGTGCCATGTGCTGGTGAGTAGTCCCAGTTCCTTTATGAACAATGCAGGAAGGGGCCTCAAAAGAGCAGTGTCAGCCAATGGCTTTTGAAATAAAGACATTATAAAGTCTTCCTAGAGGGTGCATGTTACTGTACCCAAAACATTCCTCAGAGGGGAAACCATCTGCATGCAGTGAATGCCACTCCAGTCAATCTCTACATTGATGTCTTGGTAGCTCACACCCAGAAAAGGAAATGAAATGCTAGAAAGAGACACAAATTGAAATGTCTGTACTCCTTGTTTTCTACAGCATTGGGACCATCTTGGTTTGAGTACTTTTCTTCTTCCAAATATGTCCTCTGAGTAAATAATTAAGAAAAAAAGAGGCTTTTTTTTTAACTATCAGCCCCTCTGAACAGGTGCTTGAAAAAGTCTTTAGTCCATATATCAATTTGGAGCTGTATCTTCACTTTGATCCAACTCTGCATTGGTTTCACTTGATGGCATTTCAGTGCTTTAAACCTTGAACCACTTGACAGTGGCTTCCCTTAGGTCTCTATAACACAACCTTCCACCAGTATGTACAGGATACAGCACATCCCCAAACTGGGAGCTGCTCTGTGCTATGGCCAAGGTGTATTGACTCAGCCAGAGGGCCAGTTGCTATGTGGAGATGTTAAATCAGGACATGGAGAAAACAAGCAGGAGTGGAGAAGGCGTCTGAAGATGCAGAGGAAGTGCTGGAGCTGATCTGAGCAGAGGATCTTGAGATGACTAAAAAGAGATCCTCTCCTTCCAAAAGAGGAAGCTATTAGGGCACTGCTCAGACCAAAGCTGTGCTCTGCTGTGCCTCTGAAGGAGTCAGACTGACCTGTGCTGATCTTATGCAATGAGAAGGGCAGATGGACACAAAATAAAGGCATCTCTTCTGCAACTGCTTTGTCTGCTTTCTGTCTTCCTACTGTTAGCATAATCAATACTTCAGTTTTCAGGTGACTGATTGCTCTTTCCTGCTAAATGCAAACTGGTGCTGGAAGAAACCTGTAGTCTACAAATGGTTAATGTGCAGAATGCAGTATCACAGACTGTCCTCAGTTGGAAGAGACCCACAAGGATCATTGAGTCCAACTCCTGTCCATGCACAGGACAACCCCAAAGTTACCCCATGTGTCTAAGAGCATTGTCCAGATGCTTCTAGAATTCCAGGGGAGTTGGTGCCATGAGTGCATCCCTGGGGAGCCTATTCCAATGCTCCACCACTCTCTGGCTGAAGAACCTTTGCCTAAGATCTCACCTGACCCTCCCCTGGCACAGCTTCATGCCATTGCTCTGGTCACCAGAGAGAAGAGATCAGCTCCTGCCCCTGCTTCATCTCTGGTGAGGAAGTTCTGAACTGCAATGAGCTCTCCCTCATTGTAGCCTTAGGGGAGGGGAGAGGGAATTTTTGTTCATCCTAGATCTAACTAGGAGAGGGTCTTCTCTGCCTTGTGGTCATCTTGCAATCAGTTTTTTTCATGTTTTGGGCCTAATCCAATGAAATGTTCTGGTAAATGGTAGAAGAGGAAACAGCCAAGTGGCAGCAGAGGCCCCAAGGTTTGGCTCTGTTGCATGTCTGCCAGGACAGGAGGTCTCTGAACAAACCCATGTCTGCCTGGTGGGATGAGAGAGATGCCACTCAGAACTATAACCAGTGGTTCTGCTAGGGGTCTAGTGGTGTCTTCTGTGCCAAAGTAAGGGCATGGACAATTCTGGGGCTTGTTGAAGGACTGAACATAGGCACTGTGTGGACAGCTCATCCAGAATGAATCCTGTGGCTGGAGAATATGTGGTTGGAGATGTGGGTGCAAATATTTAGCATCTTTGATCTCTTTACTGTGGGAAGAGGATGTGGGCAGGGGTGTCTTCTTCAATCACTGTCTATGCAGTTAGTTTTCTATATGGTGATATATCCCTTTGGCTACAGCTGAATGTGTAAGATGTTGGAAGTTCCATGAAAAAAATAAGCAAAACATCATCCTTGGTTGCTGCTGAAGGCATGTAGTCACTGGTAGAGCCTGGCTGAGTTGATCTCAAAAGGTAGGAGAGCCCTGGCCCAGGCTGCCCAGAAAGGTGCTGGAGTCTCTATCTCTGGAGACATTCCAAAGCCAGCTGGATGTGATGCTGTGCAAGCTGCTGCAGGTGAGGCTGCTGTGGCAGGGGGGTTGGACTAGATGATCTCCAGAGCTCCCTTCCAACCCCTAATATGCTGTGATTCTGTGAAAACTCATCTTGTTTTCTGCTTGTCCCAGGGCTGGAGCAGAGGCACTCTGTGGAAGCCACCATCCCTCCTTTGTGGAAAGGAGTAGAAGCAGAGGAAGGGGAGGGAGAAGCACAGCTGCAGGTCTAAATGACTCCAAGTAAGGCTTGCTCAGGCTCTGTAGGCTCAAAGGGCAGCACAGAGCAGAGGTCAAGATTAGGGTGATGGATCTCCTGATGCTCCAGGTACTGTCAATAGGTTTGGAGTTGTGTTCCTTTTGTTTGGGTTTCCCACCTTTTATTGAACCCTGCTAAGATGGAGCTCCTTGCTCTATGGGAGAAGGGCTCTTTGAGCTCCTGCCCCACATCTGCAGAATCCTTGATGAATGCATTGACCACTCTCAGGAAAGTCTTATTTCTCCTCAGCAAGCTCTGCAGGCTTCCTCAACTCTGTTCTGTAGCTGGCACCATGGAAGCAATAATTTTTGTGGGTTAGATCTTCAAATGATCCAGCACTGACCTTCTGAGTCCAGACCTTCCTCCACCACAAAGAGCAATGCTTATAAATTTATAAACTATGAAAAATTCAAGATGTAGTGAACTATTCCAGCACTTGAAAAACAACACCCTGAGAGTTGGCACAGGCTGCTGAGCTTACTCAGAGACTTTCAGAAACATGTGGGCTGCAATCCACTTGCCCAGCACTGGGTTACTATTCATTTAGTGTTAATAGGAGGAGTCCTAAGAATCCTAGAATGACCCAGGTTGGAAGGGACCTTAAAGATCACCTAGTTCCAACCCCCCTGCCATGGGCAGGGTTGTCACACACTAGACCAGGTTGCCCAGGGCCACAAGGAATTGCTTGGTAGTGGAGGTTCAGGAGACTAATCAGCTTGGGCAAGACTTTTCAGAAGTCTCCACAATGTTTGCTGGGAAGTGGAGGACATGGGGATAGGGAGTCCTCCTGGAAGGCTAGGCACTAATTGCTTTGGGGAGGTAAATCCATGGAATATGGTTTTGTTCCCATCCATCTTGTGTGCCAGATGGTCAACCAGGAGAGTTACAGGCATGCTCCTGGCTGCACCTCACTTCATCAGGAATGTGTTTCAATGTTTGTGATTTATAATAGAGCTGTGGGTCTCTGTTTATGCCCATTCTTGGGATGAGGAGTTTTGTGATGGATCAGCCAACCTTCAGTTGGGAAGTTGCTGATTGTCTTCATTTGCTTTGTGATAGTCTGCATAATCACTTCAGCCTGAAGAGATCAAGTTCTTTATAGCTTCTTTTTTGGTCCATCTTTCTTTATAGCTTCTGTTTTGGTCCATCTTTCTTTATCACCCTGATGCTGACCATGGCAGAGCCTCTGAAACCTGGATGCAGCAGGTGTGTTTGCTATAACCTACAGAGATCTGCAGTTTCCTTAACTTGGGTTCCTCAACTCAGTGACTGCCAGCTGGACATTGAGCTTCCTCCCTTCCTCCCTTCCTTCCTTGACCAGTAATTTCTGGATTCTAGTTTAGATATGTTGCTCTATTAAATAAAATCTGAAATCCTAAGGGCTGAGCATGTATCACAGACATCAGCCCAAGTGTCTAAGTGACTGCATGACATCTCCTTAGGTAAAGGAGAGCTTGGAATGACAACCTAGGTCCATGTCATTAGTAGGATTAATTAGAGATTTTTAAATGTATTTTCTTCTGCTTTGGTAAAAGATGATCTGCAGTTTGACAATGAGCTCTTCATTTCTTGCTTTTGACTTTTTAGTCTCACAATGATACTTTGCTTATAGATTTTTTGCTCCAAAATAGTGACAGGGATGTGGGTGAAGTCTTCATCCCACTGGAAACAAAATTCTTACACTGGTCCCAGTGACCCTGGTAGAAATAACCTATTCTCATTTCCCATTTCTTTCTAATAAAAAACTATCCCCAGACTTGAGCTCTTTTTTCCCCCAGTTCTTAGGAAGATAAAAGGTTTTTCTGTTTGTGCACATAAACATGTGCATGAAAAATGAATATGTTACCAGCAAAGTAGTCCATGAGCACTGAAATATTCTTGACATCTAAGCCATGGGGAAAAGCCAGTGCATCTAAGAGAGGTTTACAGCTATCAATCAGCTTTGCAGAATCAGGGCTTGTTGTGATGCCTCTGGAGAGCACAGCAATGCTTTATTGGGGCTAGGGAAAGGTAAAATGGAATCTTACTTGGCAGAATGAACTCCTGTGGCAACTGTCATGTTAGTTCAGGAGGTACCAGGGTGCATTTAGCCTTTTGAGTGTTTGTGCTAATGATAAGCCCCAAAGCTACTTAAAACTCAGACATACTTTAAAATAAAAACCAGATAATCACAGAATCACAGAACCAGGAAGGTTGGAAGAGAATTATGAGAGCATCAAGTCCAACCAACAACCTAGCACCACCATGCCACTGAACCATGGCCCTGAGGATCACATCTAGATGTGTTTGGAAGCCCTCCAGGGATGGTGACTCCACCACTGCCCTGGGCAGCCTGGGCCAATGCCTAACAGCTCTTGCTGGGAAGAAATTGTTCCTGATCTCCAATCTAAACCTCCCCTGGTGCAACTTGAGGCCATTGCCTCTTGTCCTCTCACTGGGAACCCAGGAGAAGAGACCAACCCCCCCCCCCCAGCTCCAACCTCCTTTCAGGTAGCTGTAGAGAGAGCTAAGGTCTCCTCTGAGCTATGAATGTTGGAATTTCTGCAGGACAGAGCTGGAAAACAGGTTAGGTGCTTTAAGGTTAAGTCAGTCAGTTGGTAAAGGGACTGTTATCCTACAGTGACCTGGGAATGGAATGGTCCAGATCAAATATGTCCTTAAGGCAAAACACTCTCAACCTTTTCTAGAAAAAAAAAGCTAAAAAGATCTATCATCTTCCAAAGTCTGATTCCATTATTAATGTCTAAAATGTTACATGCCTCTGCACTTCAGTTTTTCTCTGCCTTCCCAACAGTTCATTATTCCCCATCAGACCCAGGCTTAGAGGTCTTCTCATAATTTATGTCTCTTGACATTGGTTTCAAGTATCCAAGAATGAGAATAATTATGCTTGCCTTTTGGTAGTCTTTGTTTTCAGGAAGCAATGCATCAGGGAGGCTGTTGGAGGAATGCAGACTTTCTCAGGCAGGCAGCCAAAAGAGGAAGAAGTCAGAGAACAGAGCTGAAAAACCTTGAGGTGATCCTTCCCTCATTTATAATTTGCCCAGTCAAGTAAGCTAGATGAATTTGCTGCTTATAAGGGCAAGATCTAACCATTTTACTGCACTTTTTCTTTCTTTCTTAATAGTTTTTGCTATTTCTTGGCCATCAGAAATATATTAGTTGGAGTTGGTTGCATGCCTTTGGCTTGATAATGCCCCAGGACCTCAAATTAAAGAAGCTTGTCTAACTTTGCTCCACTTAGAGGCTGAAGTTTTTTGGGTTGCAGGTCTGCCAGAGACTCACCCTATTTCCTGCAGGTTTGTTCCTGCCCTGTCTGAAAAAGGCACTGGAGCAAAGCAGTTTGGTCTGCAGCTTGAAGCTCTAAGGCTTAGTTGGTATTGCTGGGTGAGAAGCAGATCTGAAATGGCCAAGTAGTAGGGGGGAAAAGACTCAAAGGCAAAATGCCTGTCTCTGAGGTCTCTCTCTTCTAACATCCTGTGATTCTAGGTGAGACTTGATGATCCTAGAGGTCTCTTCCAACCTTAAGGTTCTGTCATTCTATTGTTTTCATGAAAACAAAGCTGAGCTTAGTAATTACCCTATTAAAAAATCAGTTTCTGCATGCTCAGTGGCAACCATTCTAGCAGCTAATCACTTCCAAGGTTCCCTTTTATAGCAGACACAGAATCCCAGACTGTGAGGGGTTGGAAGGGAGCTCTGGAGATCATCTAGTCCAACCCCCCTTGCCACAGCAGCCTCACCTTACAGCAGCTTGCACGTTCCATTTCTTTGTTAGTCTTCACCTTCAGGCCACTCTTTGGTCCTAATGTGGGGCTTGGTAAGACTTTCTTTTGGAGTTACTGCTCTTGAGCACTGCAGTGCTGGATACAGGGACTGAGATGGCAGAAGTAACAAGAGACCTCTCAAGAGAGTGCAGGAGGAAAGGGCAACTTCTACGCTGAAGTTCAGCAGGACTTGTCCTGACATGCAGAGGAATGTGGGCAGAAGAGCTGTGGCAGCACAAAGAGACATGGATCTGCCCAGTAGCATGACTTGGAGGGGAAAAAAGGGTAAGTATGTTGGAATGACAGGAACAGGCTATTGGCACAGAGCAGAAGAACCAATGGTAGTTTTGGGACAAGAGGCAATGGCCTCAAGTTGCACCAGGGGAGGTTTAGATTGGAGATCAGGAACAATTTCTTCCCAGCAAGAGTTGTTAGGCATTGGCCCAGGCTGCCCAGGGCACTGGTGGAGTCACCATCCCTGGAGGGCTTCCAAAACCATCTAGCTGTGGTCCTTAGGGCCATGGTTTAGTGGCTTGGTGGTGCTGGGTTGCTGGTTGGACTTGATGCTCTTCGAGGTCTCTTCCAAACTTCATGGTTCTGGGATTCTGTGATTTCAAAATGCCTCTTACCAAATGAGAATATGACTCCATGAGTCTGATATGCCTCAGATGAATTGGTTCATTAACTAATTGAGATTTCTGTCTCTTTTTGAGGGCATGTAAACCTCCTGGATTCTTACAGGCACCCCAGTCCTTTTTCCTTCATAGTCTCTCTCAACTGGGTGAGTATATTGACTGCTTTTTAATACCTTCTGAAGAACCCCATCAAAATCCTTCACAGCACTCTGGTCTCCAGGGCAAAGGTTTAGCTCCTCTTGCTTTTGAATATGAATTTCAGGATAGAGTACTGGTAATCCTGTTTGCCTGGGAAACAAAAAGATAATAAGACCTAGAAGTTGTCCCAATGTTGGAGGTAATCTCCTTTATTAGACTTGTGGGATACATGTTTCAAAGAGAAAAAGCATTCAGGAATGGCTGTTTCATCTTTCTAGGGTCTGCTATAGGCTGAAATGTCCTATTTTGACCATCTAAAAGGACTGAGTGAGTTTTTGGTTACCTTATGTTAGCAATACCCTCATCCATCTCCTCTACTCTATGAACACCTGGGTAAATCTTATCCATTTGTACCAGAAGAGAGGTGTAACATGCAGTTTGGGTTCACTCCACCTTGTGCAAGCAGACTCTGTTTGAAATAGTCCCTAATAACCATTTGGAATTGGAGGCAGGTTGGCAGGAATGCCTTCTGCTAGGTGACCTTTGCAAATGTGCCTGCTGCTGCTCCATGTAGTGCCTAAGAAGATGGTGTTTACTGTACTGGTTCTCTCCTGGGAGCTGGGAAAAGAGGACACAGCAGCTCTTTGAGGCTTGGCAGAAGATAATCAGAGATGTCACTCCCCACTCCATTCCTGCCAAAGACAATTAGAACTTTTGCTGGGAAGAAAATCATTTAGGGGTTGCACTTAAATCTTAGAAGGGAATTTAAGACAGATATGGAACACTTCATTTCCAGCACCTGATGTTGTAAACAGGATGTGGGTACTAGTAATAGAGTAGAAGCTGGGGGGGGTTTTTTGTGCAATGAATACAAAGTATAAAGTGTTTATGGACTTAAAAAGAAAGAAGAAAGCATGCATGGCTGCTTTGAAGGAAGGAATGTTTTTATTACATACTTTGAAGAGATTTTTCAAGCAGTTGAGCTGTGTAAAAATGTGACCCCTCTAATGCTGCCAAGGGCAGGGAGATCAGGGATCCTCTGCTGAGGAAATGCAGCTCATGCAAGCCAAAAAGAGAGGTTTAAACTTACAACATAAATTTTGCCAAGAGGGAAGCATACCACAGCATCACAGAGTGTTCACAGGGGGGTTCAGAAAACATCCAGCTGTGGTTCTTAGGGCCATGGTTTAGTGGCATGGTTGGACTTGATGATCTTTGAGGTCTCTTCCAACCTTTATGATTCTGTGATTATTCTGTTTCTGCTCAGAATTAGTGTCATTTTGGGGTTCTGCTTCTGTTCTGTTGGTCTTTTCTCTTGGTAGAGTTCAGGTTATGCAACAAGCCTTTTTCCTCCTCCCACCCCCAAAACTCTTTCTCATTTCAAAGAGCAAGAAGTTTCCTTACAAGAATGAAAGGCAGTGATTTCAGAACAAAGAAGTCAAACCACCAGTGCTTCTTGTGACAGTGACCTGCTGCAGACAACAGAGCTCCTTGCCTCCTAGCAGAGGAGCTGAGGAGAGCTGGGCAAGCTGCACTGGACCATGGACCTTCTGAGCTCAGAGCCTGGTGTAAATTAGAGTGGGTTTGAGGAAGCTCTCCTTACCTGCTAGACCCCTTGTAGCTGTGGAAAGGAGAAAAGAGGCTGGATCTACAAAGCCACCCTGCTTCCTTTTGTGCCCCAGGTGCCAGCATCATCTCAATGGATCCTACTTCAGCAGGACTTGGGAGAAATGCCAGCAAAAGGCTATTGTCTTAGCATTTCCTGCTGGAAAAGAAGCCTTGTGGAAAGCTTTCTGTTGCCTTGAGCTGTTCCTGTCCTTCCACAGCATCAAAAGGGAAGGGTTGTATCCAGGCTAAAAATAGAGCTGGGAGTATGGCTCATGTTTTAGGAGACAGGTTGAAGGTGCAGAATGAAGCTCAGAAGGATTACTTTCAGTCACAGAACTATACTAACAGTTGGCTACACTAGGGGTTTGATTCTTTGTTCCTTGGGACTATCTGAGCCTTACAAGTTGTCATGAGCTCATGAGTTCTCTTTTTGGCCACGCCAGGCTAGGGTGGGAAGCTTGCAAAACACTGGCATCTCTTTAATAATTCAAACTTCCCCAACTAAATATATGTCCAGCACATCCTATGTGAGGCAATTAGTGTGCTGGGGTTATTTGCTTCAAGGCAATGTTGTGCTGATTTGCAGTACCAGCCTCTCTCATCTGCAGGTGAGGAATGCAGCAGACTCTAATTATTTCTCATCATCAAGATAAATGGAAATTAAAACAGAACTTAACTATCTAGTAGTTTTCATACCTTTAAGCAAAAGATATGAAGGAATAATGGTCCAGAAAATGAAAATACTGATTAATGTGAAGCTATTTTGTCACTGTTCATAACCATTCTGTGATTCTAAGTGAAATTACTGATTAATGGGAAGATATTATTTCAGTGTTCATAAACTGTAACTAAACTGCAGCTGGACCCTGCAGATCTCTTCAGTGGATCATATAGATGAACAATTTCCAATCTACATGTGCAAACTCTTTAGTTTGACAATGTGCCCCTCTGATATATGGCTAATTACATGGCTACAGAGTTGTTCCTGGACTGAAGAAGAGATTTTTTTCTAGGCAGTAGAATACTGAATAGTAAATATTTGTGCTGCTGCATTGGAAAACTCAATTATGTGCAGGCATTTTGCAGAGAATAGATATTTTTGAAGCATTCACATGAATCAAAAAGCTATTCACTGGAACGTTTATGAACTTCAAAGCAGGGGTAGAGGAACAGAAAAGAGCACAAGAGTGCTTCAGAATTCAAAGAAACATTCTTAAACATCACTTGGCTCTGCCAGCCTTAGGCCAAGTGTCAATGCTGTCTCTCTGCTTCCTATTTAATATTCTGGTGATAAAGGCACTGAACATTTGGGATGGCAAAGTGTTCTGAGTTTCTGTTCTTCTTAAAATATTGACCTCAGCCTGGGATGGAATTTAGGGAACTGCTGGGAACTGCAGGCAGATGGGAAAGGGAATCAAGGCATTAAAAATGTTTGGCATCCTTCAGCAGAGAGAAAACTTTTTTCTGATCAGGGGACCTGAATATCTCTCTGCTGGGGAAAGGCTGAGGGAGCTGGGGCTGGGTAGCCTGGAGAGGAGAAGCCTGAGGGGGGAGCTTAGCAATGCTGATCAATGCTGCAAGAGTGGGGGGCAGGAGGATGGGGCCAGGCTCTTGTCAGTGGTGCCCAGGGACAGGACAAGAGGCAACAGGCACAGACTGGAACAGAGGAAGTTCCAGCTCAACCTCAGGAGGAACTTCTTGCCTTGGAGGGTGGCAGAGCCCTGGCCCAGGCTGCCCAGAGAGGTGCTGGAGTCTCCATCTCTGGAGACATTCCAAAGCCACCTGGATGTGGTCCTGTGCAAGCTGCTGTAGGTGAGGCTGCTGTGGCAGGGGGGGGGGGCTGGGTAGACCCCCCGGCTCCCCTTCCCCCCCCAACATCCTGGGCTTCTAAGTGCTGAAAGAGGTATCCCCAGGGTTAAAAGCAGAGGACATAAGGCATGAGATAAGTCTCTGTTTTCTGTTTGAGCTGCAGGGAAGAATTCCAGAGAGCAGAAGAGCTGAAGTCTCATCTCTGTGCTGGGACACTCACACAATTTCTTTATTCAGCTTTGATTTTTCTCTCCTGGACTTTATCTCATCTCTGAAGTCATGGGAACTGAAATTTTGTGTTACATTATTTGTCTTCTTATCAGCAAAAAAACAACCCTGCTGCTTTGTATTAAGTTATCTGTCTTGTCTAAAAACACTTTTAGCATGTTTTTAAAACAACATAAATATCAGGCTAGGAAGAGAATTATGGTGTAATTAGACATAACAGTGTGAAATGAAGAGGAAGACTGAGGACAGATAACAGGGAAGCCTTTCATCACAAGACTTCAAGGGATGTAGCACAATTGTTTAAGTCATTTAAAACTAGTCTAGAGCAGCTTCTCCAGACTAATGCTCTATGGAAATATCCTGGAGCCTTTGTCTGCAAACTACCAAGCTCTTATAAGTCCAATTAGAGAGAAGAGAGCATATATTGGACTCTAGTCTCTTTGCACCACAAAAAGTTCCACAGTAACACACTAAAATGACTTTGTAAGTAATAATGTAATAGTTCATTTTGCATATGCTGGCCTAAGGGTTTGTTTTCCTAGCAGAAAGCTAACCAGCCCCAGCTCCCTCAGCCTCTCCCCAGCAGAGAGATGTTCCAGTCCCCTCAGCATTTCTGTAGCCCTTTTCTGTTCCCTCTCCAGAAGTTCCCTGTCCTTCTTGACCAGGGGAGCCCAGAACTGGCCCCTGGGCTCCAGCTGTATCACAACATGTTTGAAGCTTGGAGGGTCTGCTTTGAGAGGGCAATCATAAATTGCAGAGCTAGGGCAGCTGAGAGCTGCTGAGAACTAGACTTGAACTTGGGCAGGGGTAACTCTGTGGTCTAGGAGAGAAAGTCCCTCAGTCCAACAGCTTCTCCATGCTTGTGCCAAGTATGCTGCTGGCATTTCAAAGGGTTACCAGTGGGTGTATGATGTGTAGTTTACAGGTAGTTGTATTCCTGAGTGAAGCAGATCTGAGAAGCAAGTGAAAGGTAGCTGTTGCACTCAGTGACATGACTCATGCTGAAGGTTATGAAGGACTTTGCATTTTAAAGCAATCTCAGTGAAAAATGCTGTAAGGAACATAGGCTCTTTGCAGGTTGATGTATTGAGTCACCAGGCTCAGTCTCTCATTCAGGTTATGAAGCCACTTACAGCAGTGCTTTTCCTCTGATGAAGATCATGTTGTGTGTATGAGGCAAGATTTCATTTCTCTCCTATCTGGAATATTTTTCATTTAACATTTTGTTATAGGTTGTGATCTGTGGAGGAAGATTTCTGTTTAAGCCCAGTGAGGTGTCAATGTGTTGACACACAACCTCATGAAAGTGCAGCTGTAACAGAGGGCAAGAAAACTGGAGCATTAATTGTCTCGCTCATCAACCCCAGACCAGTGACAGTATCAGATCTAGTAGCAACTGTGTGGAACAGCTTGTACCACACACTCTTTGATTGGGAGGAGGGAAGAGCTTTCACTTTTCTTTTGAGGCTAGTGAGCCCTCAGAGGTCTAGCAAAACTGGAGATGTTATTGGTGCCAAGTCAAGGGAGGAAGCTGATATACCTGTTATGTCTGCTGTTGGCACTTCCAGATGGTGAACTGGGTTGGGGCAATCCCAAGCACCAGTACAGGCTGGGTGAGGGTTGGCTTGAGAGCAGCCCTGAGGAAGGAGTCTTGGGGGTGTTGGTGGATGAGAAGCTCAGCATGAGCTGCCAGTGTGTGCCTGCAGCCCAGAGGGACAACCGGATCCTGGGCTGCAGCAAGAGGAGGGTGGCCAGCAGGTGCAGGGAGGTGATTCTCCCCCTCTGCTCTCCTGAGACCCCACCTGGAATATTGCATCCAGTTCTGGAGCCCCTGTTCCAAGAGGGATATGGGGGTGCTGGAGAGTCGAGAGAAGGGCCAGGAGAATGAGCAGAGGACTGGAGCACCTCTGCTACGAGGACAGGCTGAGAGAGTTGGGGTTGTTCAGGCTGGAGAAGAGAAGGCTCCCAGGAGACCTTCTGGTGGCCTTCCAGGATCTGAAGGGGGCTACAAGAAAGCTGGGGAGGGACTGTTTAGGAGGTCAGGGAGTGACAGAACCAGGGGAAATGGATGCAAACTAGAGGAGGGGAGATTTAGATTGGATATTAGGAGGAAGTTCTTCCCTGTTAGGGTGGGGAGACCCTGGAACAGGTTGCCCAGAGAGGCTGTGGAAGCTCCATCCCTGGAAGCTTTTAAGGCCAGGCTGGCTGGGGCTGTGGGCAACCTGCTCTAGTGGGAGGTGTCCCTGGCAGGCAGGGGGCTTGGAACTAGATGATCTTGAAGGTCCCTTCCACCTCTGACAATTCTATGATGAAAGTGTTAGCTATGCCTGTCTTATCCCCCAACCCCAAAGATAATCTTTTGTAGATTTCTCTAAAGAAGCTGCACTTAAAAGTCTTTAAATTCTAAAAAAAAATGACAATAAATCATAAATAATTTTCGCTGACTGCTCACATATCTTATTGACATCTCAGTTGCATCCTTGCCTGCCATCACACTAAAGCAGGAGCAGCCCAGGCCCTCTCCCACAGATCAATTCAAGCCCATTCCCACAAGAGGTCACTACGATCTAGAGAAAAGGAGGCACCAGCATAAGAACTATTCCGGTTCTGCAATGCTTTTCTGCCTGAATTTATTAGTCCTGGCACTCTTGTAAGGCACATTCATCTCCTCCTGGCTAATAGCAAACAATGCCAAAGCATTGAGACTACACCAAAACAAACATGCAAAGAAAGAAACATGCAAAGAAAGAAACATGCAAAGAAAGAAACATGCAAAGAAAGAAACATGCAAAGAAAGAAACATGCAAAGAAACAAACATGCAAAGAAACAAACATGCAAAGAAACAAACATGCAAAGAAACAAACATGCAAAGAAACAAACATACAAACCACCACCAAAAGAAGAGTTAACTGCCTATCTCCTGATCCTAGGGAAGAGTTCAGGACATATCTTCCACCTGGAGCCTGCCTAACCTTAAAGGAAAAACTTCCTTTCATCTACTCTTCTTTGTGAGGAAGAGGAGAATCCAGAGATGTGAACTGACTCCCTTCAGATCAGCCTTGCTACGATGGAGGCTGCATCTTCCAGAATCCTAACTGGAGCTTGCTCCAGCTTCCATGGCAGGACCAGGATGGTGGCTTTTGTATTGTGTAAACCCTGACATTCCTTATTCCAAATGACCAAGCAGTGTTGTGCAGCAGACTTTGGTAGATGCCTCCTTATACTTTTTTTTGGCTAGTCTCTTGCAGGCTGCCATATGGCTCAGTACAAAAATCTTTATGGGTGTCTGCTGTCTCTCAGAATATATGAAGATGTGTTAATGAACACTAATTAATTCAAAACCCAATTAAATCAATCTAAAACATATATGAAAAATAGCCCTTCAAATTAGATAGTGGAAGTCTATTGGCCAAGTCCTTAGTTTTGGCCAAATGCTAACTGTTCTAAGGGGATGCCTCCTGAAGGCACCAAAACCACTTTCCTTCTCTGCCTGTGCTTGTTCTGTGCAGACTTTCCAGTGCTGCAGAGTTTTCTTATTCATTGAAGGTACAGGAATGTCAGTGCATGTCTCTACAACTCCCTGCAATGGGTTGGAGTCAGGTGAGGGTTGGCCTCTTCTCCTAGGTAAAGAGTGATAAGAAGAAATGGCTTCAGGTTGCCCCAGGAGAGGTTCATGTTGGATATTAGGAAGAATTTCTTCCCCCAGAGGCTTATCAGGCATTGGCCCAGGCAGAGGTGGAGTCACCATCCCTGGAGGGCTTCAAAACCATCTAGCTGTGGTCCTTAGGGCCATGGTTTAGTGGTGAGCATGGCAGTGTTGGGTGGATGGTTGGACTGGATGATCTCAGAGGGCTTTCCCAACCATCATGATGGTTCTGTGATTCCATGTCATCCTACTGAGCACAACTGGAAAAGGTTTTTTTCCTACAAGATTTCTCCAGCTGCTTTATTTTCTTTCAGATTACTTACTTTAAGGAGCCCAAGTGCTTGCTGACAGAAGCATAAGACCTTTTATAGGCTAAAATAACAGCAATCTGTCTCCTGCTGTATGTAACTCTCTGGCAGCTACTAAATCAATGCCAATACAACATCAATGGCTTGCACTCTACAGATTAATCCCAGGGTAGGGGTGGGTGGAAATAAAAGCAAACTCTAGGGGTACTTGTGGTGATTCTATAGGGAATCCCAAACTAAAACTAGGCATTTGGCATCTTCATTCTGTGGAAAACCATAGCATCTCAAAACAACAGTGCTAGAGCCAGACCCAGAAAGAAATGTTGGGGCTGAAGGGCAAAATCTCCTGTTTGACCTTGAGAAGTCACTCTGAGTGTCAGAATCAGAGAGTGTTAGGGGTTGGAAGGGAGCTCTGGAGATCATCTAGTCCAACCCCCCTGCCACAGCAGCCTCACCTACAGCAGCTTGCACAGGATCACATCCAGCTGGCTTTGGAATGTCTCATGTGGGCATGGTAGTTTTAGGTGGCTGGTTGGACTTGATGATCTCAGAGGTCTTTTCCAACCATAGTGATTTTATGGTTCTGTGGTTAGAGAGTCCAAGGGACCTCTAGAAGTCATCTAGTCCCTTCACCTAAAGAGGATTATGTGTATCTATGTGTTTACTACACCTCTAGTGGTGCAGAGAGAGCCTCCCAAGAAACCTACTTCACTGCTTCACTAGGCTTTCCAGTAAAATGTTCTTCCTCAGGTTTAATCTTTCTTCTGGCAAATTAAACCTTCTTTCCTAGCTACTATTCCCATGAAGAAGAGAGACTTCCCTTCCTTTCTGTGATAGCCTTCTATTCATTTGAAGATGACTACCCTGTACCTTTTACCCTTGACTTTCAACTGAATATTCCTTTTCTTTCAGCCTTTCCTCCCCTCTGGATTCTTTTCTTCATCCACACTTCCTGGAGTGCAGTGTCCCAGCCCAGCTGTGTTCTTGCCAGCACTGAGTAAAGTAGAAAGATCAATTCATGTCTCAAAAGCCTGATTTCTGTTCCTGTCTCTCAGTGTGACACTTGCCATTTCCACAACAATGTGATGCTGCTGACTCATGCCCTGTTTGTCATTGACTGCAACACCTACACCCTTCTTTGCAGAGCTCTTACCTAACCTGTTTCTCCCCACCCTGGATTTGCAGTCTCTTGACTGTTGGATAGTGCAAATGCCTCTCTTCAACTTTATGGGTTTTCTTTCCCCCCCCCTTATTTTGCTACTTTGCAAATATTCTTTTGCATTCACAGAATCACAGACTCTTGAATCAGTCTGGAGAAGAGAAAGCTCCAAGGAGACTTGTGGCCTTCCAGTGGTCTTCTCTCTCAGTCACTTTCCCTGCCTGGTAAACAGCAGAATAACACTTCCCTTGCTTATAGTGAGCAAAGCTTTTCTCAGTCTCTTTCTTACTCTTAATATATTTATAGAATGACCCCTGATGCCTTCTATGGCTCCTGCTCATTGCTTTCTTCTTTGTCCTCATGTGCTTATGTTATTGTTTTGTACTTATCCTTGGCAATTGATTTGGTTTCCATCTCTTGTGTTCCTCCATCCTATGACTGACATCAATGGACAGCTGATGATGTATCCTAACTGGCCTGTTATGCATGGTAAACAAATTAAGGCTAGACACTTTCAGCTATTGATAATTCTGGCTAAATTGCTGCCATGCAGCAAGTGTCAGTTCCTAAGAGCCTTTGCCACTCATCATTTTGGGAGATCTGACAAGGTGAATGTTCAGGACTGGCTTTTCTCTCCTCACATTCCCTTTCACTACAGAATAATAACAAATGCCTATCAGAAAGTCCTTTGGTATGTTTAGAAGTAGGGCAACCTATGCTTTAGTCTAGTATTCTGCAGAGATAGATCCTGCTGCTGCTCTGTGTCCAAAAAGAGACCTAATGTGCTATTTATACTGCATCTCTTCATAATATTTCATAATTAAGACAATACCAAGGACTAATAAGAACATTAATGCAGTCCAAGAGCTGACTTCAGTCTGCAGGTCAGATTTAGGTCCATATTTGAACTGCCAAGGTTCAATGTGGTGGGATGATCTGCAGTGGTTTTACACTGATGATGATCATCTGCAGCTCCCCCTGAGGTGATCATTGTGGCTTCTGCTAAGTGCTGTAAGTTGAGCATCTCATTGTGTATGAAGATGGAAGAAATGAATGCATTTGTACTGAACAGGCTTGGGCATTAGTCAAGTGGAGGTGCAGTGAGAAGACAACTCTCTAAACCCAATTAGCTGAAGTGAATCTCAAAGCTCTAGTCCTATCTTGTTTGAGAAATGTCACCTCATGTTGTAACATGTCTTACCAGGAAACATGCTGTTGGATCATGTCAAACCCTTCAAGGAGCCAGTGCTCAGATAACCTGGAGATACTCTGCCAGAAGGCAGGTGAAGAGAAATGCAAGGCAAGTGAAGAGAACTCATCTGGAGGCTTGGAAATTACTGCAACTCATCAAAAATCACCCAAGAAAAAAAACAAACAACCCTTTAAAGTGAAAATAAAAAGAATATGGCCTTAGATGACTAATTTCATTAGTTGGACTAACATTTGTTGAGGATTTGGGAGATTTAAAGCACCATATGAGGCTAAGTATTCTTTTAGACTGCTGCAGGGTTGGATAAATGATCTCACATTTCTCACCTGCCTACACTCTATGTTTCCACCCCCTCTGCTCACAATCTGGGCTTTGCTCCTCTCCTTGGCCTAATGTCTCAGTATGTTCTGACTCCTCCTCCTGAGTGCCAAGACATGCTGAGGAATAGGCTAGAAATAAAGGCAGAGGCAGATTCCTCTTTCCTTTCTATCCTCAGACATGGTGGAATTTCCATGGATCCTCATATATCACAGAACCCCAGAGTGTTAGGGGTTGGAAGGGACCTCTGGAGATCATCTAGTCCAACCCTCCTGCCACAGCAGGGTTCCCTAGAATAGGTCACACAGGAACATGTCCAGGTGGGGTTTGAATATCTCCAGAGAAGGAGACTCCACAGCCTCTCTGGGACCTGAACACAGATATTTGAGGGAAGATGGACAGATACATTCATTTTGAAGTTCAATGTTCATGATATTAAGCTGCAACTTGTTCTTGCTCTTCTTGGGTATCGTCTTGGAAGACCATTAATGGCCAAAGCAAAGCCCAAGATGGTACTTTGCACAGAAAGGGAGAGGCTGAAGGGCAAAATTCCTGACTTTGGCACTGTCTGACCTTGAGAAATCACTCTCAGGCACAGAATTACAGAATCCCAAACTGATAGGGGTTGGAAGGGACCTCTGGAGGTCCCTAGCAAGGGTTTCCAGCACATTGTTGTTAAATCAGCTGCTTGATAGCTCCTAGTAAGTCCTCATTCTTGCAGAAATAAACCAAAAATCCTATAAGGCTCCATAATTTAGCTAACTACTCAGGTCTAACATTGAACCCTTGGAGACATCATGAAGAGGCCTTCATTCTGCAGCAAACAGCTTGGCACTGCAGTGTTGATAATTGTAATTATCACGAGCCTAATAAATAAATGGCAAAGCATTCTGCTAGCTTCAGGAGCTTGAGTAATCTGGCAAACAGCTTGCTGCACTCTATCACACCATAATGATATTCACTGCCAGCCCAGGAAGTTTACCTAGGGGCTGTGACTCATGTTTGTTTGGAAAGGCACAGCATTGGAGGCCTGTGAATGATGTCTGGTGTGAAGAACACTGCAGTTAAGGAATTACAAATGCAAAACTAAAACAAATCCCCAAGGGAAAAAAAAAAACAACAACAAGCAAACAACAACAAAAAAAAAACCCAAAAAGACAAAAGCCAAAACCTATTTGATCATGCTATTCCCCACACTTCAGAGAAACAGAGAGTGTTAGGGGTTGGAAGGGAGCTCTGGAGATCATCTAGTCCAACCCCCCTGCCACAGCAGCCTCACCTACAGCAGCTTGCACAGGACCACATCCAGGTGGCTTTGGAATGTCTCCAGAGATGGAGACTCCAGCACCTCTCTGGGCAGCCTGGGCCAGGGCTCTGCCACCCTCCAAGGCAAGAAGTTCCTCCTGAGGTTGAGCTGGAACTTCCTCTGTTCCAGTCTGTGCCTGTTGCCTCTTGTCCTGTCCCTGGGCACCACTGACAAAAGCCTGGCCCCATCCTCCTGCCCCCCACCCTTGCAGTATTGATAAGCATTTTTGTAGCCCTTTTCTGTACCCTCTCCTGTCTTTATTTATTTTTCTTTATAAAAACTTTTTGCCATTGGAATGGATTTCTTGGGACTATTTAATTCCTGATCTTCTGGCACACACCTCCTGCCCTTACTAGGCACATTCTCTGCTCTCACTGCTGGATCATGGTGGGGAATGGAAGTGCTCAGGGAACCCAGGGAGAAGTGGGACACTGGATGGGAAGGTCCTGGTCAACAGCAGGAGCAAATCTGTCAGATCTCTTCTCTTGCCATCTGTAAAAAGCTCTGTTATGAAATCCAGCCCTCAGGATTTGTACTGGATCATGGATTCATGCTGGAGGACTAGTCCAGGGGCTTGGCTGGAGTGTTACTCCAGGTGCAGAGCCCTGGAGCAGCCTTGCTTTGGAAACATGTGGAATTCCAGTTGAGCTGCAGGGGAGAGCATGGGAAAAGCCAGCACCAATCATCTCTATTAAATGCAGGCTGCTCCAAATATCCTTAGAAGCATTTTTGTGGAGCCAGTATAAAGTCACTGCCTACAACAAAGTGCTTCTGGGGTGGACATAGCTTTTTGGCAACAGAACCCCAGATTACTTCTCCCAGTGCACCCTCACCTCCACCCCTACTTCCCTCCAGAAGCCTTCATTTCCAAGAAACACAACTATGCCAGTTTATTTGTGACAACCACCAAGGTTTTGGTCACAGGCACAAGCCAAAGAATAAACTGTAGCTCCAAAACATTTCATGTGTGCTGAACTGAAGGTTTCAGGGATGTGCTCCTTGAAGGTGTGATGTGCTACCATGGCAGCATGATGCCTGGTGCATGGGCTGGCTCTAGCAGCTTCTTCTCCATGCTTTGTACTCCTCCACTTCATGTCACACTATCCAGAGTGCCTGGGCTTGGAGTGGTGAGGCTCCTGGGTACATGCCTTTGCAGATAAACTGGGAGATGTATTTGTTTTTCATCAGCAAACCCTGTTACCAATGCCAACCTTCTAGTTTCTCAGCCAAGTGTTGTTCAGAGTTGCTGGCAACCTTTACTATTGCCAAGCTTTTAGTCAAGATGAGTCAGGCTAAAATAGGCATTAAAGAGTAATGCAGAAGACTTGGGAAAGGAAGTTGCAAAATCTTTCACATTTGCCTTCTAGCTCCTGAGTTATTCACAGCACATTTGTTAGGTTGCTCTCTGCAAACTTGGAGGCATCAAAATCATTTTGAAAAGACAAGTAGGAGTTAATGTAGTTACCTGTTCTAGGTGAGCCTGCTCTGCCAGGGGAGTTGGACTAGAAGATCTCCAGAGGTCCCTGCCAACCCCTCACAGTCTGTGAATCAATTACAGTTGTGTAATGATGTGATTCAACACTACTTCCAGGTGGAATAAGTGTTCTCCAGCTTCACAGTGTTTAATAAAGCAAGAAGTCACTGTTGACATGATTTATGCTGATTTCTGAGAGGTATCTGAACAGCTCCTGTCTGCCCCTTGGAGAAAAGAAAGATTACCCCAGTACAAAGGCAGCAGGAAGCTGGGTTAAAATCATCCTTGCTCATGGGCCAGGGGAGACCTGCAGGTAATGAAGGTATTAACATAAGGGTTCTCCAGGAAGCTCTTCTTGGCTCAGTGCTGCTTAGTACCTTCAGAGCTAATCACAATAACTCCCAGGTGATGACACAGACATAAATAAAGAGAGGAGAGAACAGCTTACTGCTACAGACTCACCTTGATCTCTTGAGGAGTTGGGTTCATCTCCAGAACATGCATTTTCCTAATGTGACAACAAGCCAGGGCAGACATCCAGGGACAAAGAAAGGAGGTCTCACTTGGAAGTTGGGGCAGTGCCTTCCTCTGGGGCAGTAGAGCTGCAAAGGAGGCAGAGGCAACTGCAGGTAATCCATCAGGCATGAGCTCCAGTGCCACAGCATAGCTAAATAGCAATGACAAAAAGAGGCAGGGGGCAGTGCTTCTTCTTATTAGGGAGAGGTCTCTGGGAATACCATCTGTTCAGGTGTCAACCCTTTAACAAAAGTGGTGTTGACAAGGTAGAGGTGATGAACCATGTGAGCTCAGCAGAAAGGAAGTGGCAGCTCTCAAATGTTATTCAAGATCAAAACCATCATCATCATGATCAAACAAATCACCTGTAAAATATTAAAGGCTGGCAAAAGGTGGCAATGTAAAATCACCTGAAGTTTCAAAGACACAGAATTTCTGCAGCTGCTGCTAGGAGGAATAAGAGTTGCAGGTGCTTTGTGCCTCTCAGAGCATTTCTGCTCAGGAGCTTGGTTGTGAAGGCAGGAACATGAATCCTATTGACTCATTCTGAAATTCTCATTTGGAACCAGGGAATCATAGAGTCATTCAGGAAGGAAAAGGCTTTTCAGATCATTGAATCCAACTGTTGTTAGAGAATTATGGAATGTCCTGAATTGGAAGGGACCCACAAGGATCATCAAGTCCAGCTCCTGCCTGTGCACAGGACAACCCCAAAGTCACCCCATGTGTATCAACAGCAAGCTGGTTTTGTCTTACACCTTGAAGTCATCTCTCTCTCCCAACCTAGGAAGAATCTTCCTCTTTTCTTTAGCTAAAGGGAAAGCATCTCACTAGGCACGTGGAATCCTGCAAGCCTTACCTCTGTGCACCTTTAGCCCCATCAGATGGAAGAATGGACTTGTCTTCAGACAAAGCCAAGCAGCACTTACAGCAGAGCAATCACAGATTCACAGAATCCCAGACTGTGAGGGGTTGGGAGGGAGCTCTGGAGATCATCTAGGCCAACCCCCCAGCCACAGCAGCCTCACCTACAGCAGCTTGCACAGCATCCCATCCAGCTGGCTTTGGAATGTCTCCAGAGATGGAGACTCCAGCACCTCTCTGGGCAGCCTGGGCCAGGGCTCTGCCACCCTCCAAGGCAAAAAGTTCCTCCTGAGCTTTAGCTTGAACTTCCTCTGCTCAATCTGCTTGTGTGTTCCCTCCCCTCCTAGCACTAAGCAACCAGGCAAGGAAAAATGTCAAGTTTTTGGCTGTATTTGACAAAGGAGTTCAGTACAACTTTAAAGCTTTCCTTGAGATACATTCCCCAGTATCTATTCTAGGAGCTGTACAGAAACACTGTGAGTCCATTGCCACATCCTCTTGAAACCCCAGCACTGAGGAAAACACATCCCAGAAATATTTCAGGTCTCATGCTGCCCATGGATCATCCACCATGCTCTCACTCCAGTAACATTTTCTTTTGACCTGTATTTTTTGCCCTGGGGTGAAACATGTTTTCCCACTCCACAGAGCAGGGGTTAGAAGGCAAGCACCAAAGAAGACAGAGGGGTCTCTTGTTCAGCTGCTTCTTCACTAGTGTAAGGTTGTGTCAGGGGTTATCATGCACCAGGGAATTGAACCATAAGAGGTTGTGGGGTGTAGCCCCCACTGGGACCTCTGTCACTACAGGGTGTGGTCCTTAGGGCCATGGGTTAGTGGCATGGTGGTGCTAGGTTGCTGATAGGACTTAATGATCTTAGAGATCTCTTCCAACCTTCAGGATTCTGTGTTTCTATGTTCTGATAAACAAAATAACCTCTGTATGCCATCACCCTGCACTGGAACCCCAAAGAGACAGGACACAATCTGAAGCATAAGCTCCTGTAGCCTTGGGGTTTTTTGTTTTCATGGCCAAGAGCTGGTAACATCTTCAACAGCATCAGACTCTCCAGAAAGACCATCTATGTATTTTACCTGAATGATGAGAAGAAAGATGCAATTCTTCATAGCATTTTGGGAAGCTTATGGCAATAGGCATCTTTACAACCATAACCATCACACAGACAGGGCCAAAGAAGTTCCATTTGCAAGGGCAGCCTCTGTGCAGCAATCCTGCATGGCTACCATGTGCATTGCAATTTTCTACATAATTGCTTTGGAAGAGGAGGTGGAAAAATGAGGTGGGAAAAGGAGGTGGAGAACCTCTCCCTCTCTTTTTCCCTCAGCAAAGCAACTGCAGAGTCTGCAGCCACTGCTAAAAACGGTATCAGTCTCAATCTCCTCAGCATCAGCAACACACCCACCTGCGTCTGGATCCTGAAAAGCTGCTTTTGCAGAGAAGGTGCCAAAAGATTTACTTCCTCTTTTAGAACTGTTTAAAGATGTTGTGAGGATCAAAGGAGCAAGCGTTTTCATGACAAAAGGAATTTGTGCTCCAAGCTCTGGAGCACAGACAGTGATTAGTGAGTCACAAGTAAAGAAGTGTCTGGCTTTTCTTTTTAAGAGCTGTTGTAGCATTTACCTAAACATCACGGGTGCTGAATCAGGAGTTTTGAAGTCCCACTGAGTGCCTGAACTGCTCACCTCCACCTGGTGATATCCTGCTGCTAGCCCCTCACCTGAAAAATGTGTTCAGCATGCTTACATGGCTGCTAGCAGCCAGGCAGATATTAAGTATGCGTCCAGGATCTCCTGGAGGGGTTGGAGAGCAACCACTGTCTCTGAAAGAGATTTAAAACCAGCAGTTCTGAACAGTAGAGATTTATTCAGGAGTGAAAAAGAATTAGGAAGTGTCTCATCGTGGAGCTCAGCTAACCCAAAGCAACATTTGAAGGTAAGGACTTAATCCCTTCCAGTAAAAAACAAACACAAAACAAAACCCCAACCAAACAAACATGAAAACCTCCCCACATCTAAACACCTAAACCCACTGCTCTCTGCTTTCTCTTTCCATGCTATAGGTCCCACCACAGAATCAGGAAGATTGGAAGAGACCTCAAAGAGCATCAAGTCCAACCAGCAACCCAGCACCACCATGCCACTAAACCATGGCCCTAAGCACCACAGCTGGATGGTTTTTTGAAGCCCTCCAGGGATGGTGACTCCACCACTGCCCTGGGCAGCCTGGGCCAATGCCTAACAACTCTTGCTGGGAAGAAATTGTTCCTGATCTCCAATCTGAACCTCCCCTAGTGCAACTTGAGGCCATTGCCTCTTGTCCTCTTGCTGGGAACCCAGGAGAAGAGACCGACTCCCACCTGGCTCCCACCTCCTTTCAGGTAGTTGTAGAGAGAGCTAAGGTCTCCTCTGAGCCTCCTCCTCTTCCTCAGCCTAACCAACCCCAGTTCCCTCAGCTGCTCCTCATCAGCCTTACTCTCCAGAGCCTTCCCCAGCCTTGCTGCCCTTCTCTGGACACACTCCACCACCTCAAAGCCTTTCTTGTAGTGAGGGACCCAAAACTGAACACAATACTCAAGCTGTGGCCCCACCACTGCTGAGCACAGGAGGACAATCACTGCATTAGGGTCTGTGGATCACTTTCTCAGCTGCTTTAATACTTTTCAATGATTATTTTGTTGTAGGTTTTGCTTTTGTTTTTTTCCTGGCCTTATGCACACCAGCCCAGTGCCTGGATCCTCTGCCCTGCAGTTCCTTCCAAGCTCTGCAGCTGGTATCTTTAAGCTGATGGTGATGGGGGGGCAGAATAGTTATCCATAACAATTTCACCAAAGGTTCTGTGCTATTCATCTAGTCACTTCCCAAAGCTTTAGCTGAAAAAGGAAGAGCTTAGGAGCTCACTGAGACAAGACTGTAAATCTAAGCCATTCAAAGAAGCAGGACTCTGGGGAAGAACAGCAACATTCTCATGGCACGTCACACTCTGTGTGAAATCAGTTTCTACTCTTCCAACATGCCATCTGGCAGCAAACAGGATGTTGGTTTGCATCCCAGCTTGTGATCTTGCAAGAAAAAGATTCAATCTTATATAAGAACAGGCACTTTGAAAAGGCAGTGTTTTCAGTGCTGTTCCCTGGAACCCATGGACTTTAAAGTGTTTCCAGTTAGCTGTTGGAAAATGTTTTGGTAAACAAGTGTCTGCTCTCCATTGGGATGTGCATATGAGTTAAGGGATTGATGTCACACTCAGACATGCTGTGGGTTCTGCATATGTGCACCCTCTAAGTGTCCAGAATATTTGTATTTGGGTTTCTGCCTGAGCCATGACAGTGGGAGCAATCAGATGATAAGGTTTACACTGGTACCCAAAGGGTGGGTGGAAGTAGTTAGATGTTGGGGAGCAAGTTTGCTCTTTTAGGAAGGGAGAGACTGATTGCAGTAGAACTTGATGTGCCCAAGGCCTCCTAGAACTTTTTTGTCTCTTTGATTTTGATACTCTTAAATTTTAGGGATGATTACAGAACCATCATAGGATGTTAGGGGTTGGAAAGGAGCTCTGGAGATCATCCAGTCCAACCCGCCTGCCACAGCAGCCTCACCTACAGCAGCTTGCACAGCATCCCATCCAGCTGGCTTTGGAATGTCTCCAGAGATGGAGACTCCAGCACCTCTCTGGGCAGCCTGGGCCAGGGCTCTACCACCCTCCAAGGCAAGAAGTTCCTCCTGAGGTTTAGCTGGAGCTTCCTCTGTTTGATTCATGCCTGTGTTGAGTAAGGCATCTCTCCAGCTGAAAGCATCCTTTCCTAGTACAGGGATATCTCAAGGAAGAAGAAGCCTGGTGGAAGGAAGTGGCAACTATTTGTTGAACATTCTCAGCAAATCAGGCAAAGATCTTGTATGCAGTTGGGTTATGGATATGTGTGTAGCTCAAGGAAAAGAAACAAGATAAACTAGATGCTGATATACCTGTTCTTAGTTAGGTTCAATATGGGGAAATTAAAGTGCCCACTGGATGTATAATGAAATGATTAGGTAAAACCTTCTGTCTAGTTGCATCCACAGGGTTGCAGAGATTTGATTAAGTGATGTGAAAAATACCAGTGGAGGCTCAGCTTTACAGGCCTGAGAGTGGGCTTCCAATAATTCATGGAGAAATTCCTGTAATTAAAAATACTCTTAACTAGAAGCCAAAGGCTGCTTGTCTCCTTCCATTAAGGCTGCATCTTTAAGGTAGCATTAATATTCTCTGTGCCTCATCCATGTCTAGGAACTCTTGCATTTGTCACTCCATGGAAATTCAAATTGTAACCTCCCAATCAGTGTTTTGAATCACTGGGATATGGAGTAAGTATATAATTCTTAGCTTAGACACTGAACATCTGTTGCCATTTGATTCAATATGTAATTACAGCAGGGGGAGCTGGACAATCAGAGATTAAAAAGATGCTGCTTAATCTTCCACCACATGTTTCCACTTAAAAAGAATAACACACTAGAGAAATCTCACAGCAGCTCACAGCATATCTGCTTCTCCCCCTAGCCTTGCTCAAGAGATAAGGCTTCATTTGGTTTCTCTCTGCAATTCCCCATAGTCCTTGTCTTTGGACCTGGGAGTGAGTTCCCTTAGACCTCGTGTGGCCCATGTGGGAGGTCATGCTCTGAAGATCTCCATTCCTGCTTCTTCCCCAATGAAAATACTCTGCCTCCTGGCCTTTTTGCCTGGGATAATGCATGGATTTAGATGGAGTAATCTTTCCCAAGAGAGCACCAGTCATTTGGAAAGGATGGACACTGGCATCAGCAGAGCCCCTTCAGAGGGAAAACTCAATCCCCTCTCATGGCTGAAGCCATGCAGGGTGCCAGACATCAGACCAGCAAGGAGAGCATTCCAAGTGTGGCCTCAGCAGTGCTGAGTAAAGGTGGAAAATGGAAAATTATGGACCTGGTTTCTTGAGTGCAGGATGTGTTGTTTGCCCTTTTCTCCTAAGCATGCTTTTAGCAAAGCTATTGCCAACTCTTGCAGAACAATGACAGTGACAACTGTGGGGAGCCTCCAGCTCTGCAAGAAAATGATGGCTGGTGAGTGGTGAACACCTGAGCATGGTATCCCTGGTGAAATGCATTCATTTCATCTCAGAGATCTTCATTTAACCTCAGCTGCATTTTGCAAACTGGAGCAGACTGCTCAAGCTGAAGGGAAAGAGGTGTTTGGGACAATATCCATTTGTAGGGAATAGTCTGTGTGACATGGAGGGTGTATCACCAAACCTGTCTCAAAGTAGAAAGAGCTAGGAACTTGCTGAAGATGAGATTTACTTCCAAAGCCCTGTTCCTTTCAATGCAAATAAAAATAGCCAAGCTCTTCCCTCAAAGCCATCACTTTCTTTGTTTTCCCTCAGGGAAAATTCAGTATTTCAGGGGCTGCAGAAACTGCAGCTCTTTGGAGAAGTCAGTTTTATTTTGTGTCTCATTAGCTTCCTTCTAAGTTCATATATTTATTTTATTTTGTCCTGTGCCAGGCAATGTTTTCAGAGCCTCTCCTCTCAGAAACTCCTTCCAACTTTTGACAGTACCATAGCTGCTGTAGTGTATTTTTCCAGTGACTCCATCAGGCCAATAATGGCTATTTGTCAGCGTATCCAGGAGTTATATTGACCTGTATCATGCCAACTTTCATCAGTGTTTGCAGTTCCTAAGCTCTTTGGCACAGAAATGCAGGGTATGGAGTTGGAAATTGCACAGCTTTGTAGTCCTAGGCAAATGAGGCTACTAATTTCTATCTGCTAATGGAAGATGTGAAGTTCTCTTCACAAATCTAGCTGCTGCTGCTGCTCTGATGGGGGCATTTGTTTCTCCTCTCCCCCCTCCCTCCACCCAAATGGATTTTCTGACATTTCTATGATCTCCTAGAGAAAGAATTGGGTGCCCAGTAACCAAGCAACAGAAAGTCAGCCAACAGACTTTCAAAGCCCTCTAATTGCCCATCGTGGTGAGAGCAGCATCCATGATCCAAAGAAAATAGAGCAAGCTTCATCTCCTTGATACTTCTTCTGCTGTGGGAACTCATTTACCCTTCTGGTATCAACTGTAACCACCAAAGGAGAAGCTGGAAGCCTGAAGGGTCTGGGAGACTTGGAGATGCTCTACAACTAGAGGGCCACAAGGAACAATTGTCATCTTCACAATTCATGCCTCCCACTTTGTTTCTCTAGAGGAGTTTAACTCCTCAGCTCACCAGAGAGAAGGCATTTGCATCTCCACAATATTAAAACCAAAGTGAAGGCAAAAAATACCCCCAAAGACTTCAGAAGTCTTTCAAAGGTTTAAATGAGAGACCAAAGAAAGGCTTTAAAGCACAATATATGCTGACAACTTAGCCTCTGAGGGTTTCAAATGGCATATTTCATGAGTCACACAGTGAAATCTTTATGAGGAGATGGGAGATGGGGAGGTGTGTGTGGGGAAATACATGAATAAATACATGTTTGAATATGCCCCTCCTTCCTGCAGCTTCTCCATTGTCCTCCAAGGCTGTAGCAGTCTCCATCTACTCTTCCCAAGCCACAGGGAAATCCTCAGAGGGATTTAGGAAGTGTTTTGCTTCAGGCACTGCATGGCTCCTCATGGAGACCATCATGAAGAGACAGCCCTGGAGTTTGCCACTGGATCTTTGGCTTCACCTTGTTGTTTCCTGTGGCAGATGGTGGTGGCCATGAGCTGGGACAAGTGATGGTCCTGCTGCTGTGCCTGAGGGAAGCCCTTTCAGTCCTGCACTCCAGACAGCAGAGATCTTCTTTTCCTACTCTAGGAAGGGCTAGTTTTAGGGTTCCAGAAGGACTTTCATCTACTCTCAACAAATAAACAAATAAAGCTCTGGAGCTTTCTTCTCAGGACATTTACACTGGGGTCAGCTCCAGTGAAATGAACAGATCTTATATTGGCATAAGGGAAGAGAGGGACCAGGAGCCAAGATTTTTGGCCCAAGACCCAAAGCAATGTGTACTTTAAACTCTGAGTGGTATATTGAGCAAGAAAGCTCCTTGCCCATGAGTTGTTTCTCCAATATTTTTCCTTTGCTTTGCTTTTTTCTCTATTTCTTTTTTCTTTTTTTGCTTTTTTCCTCTTTTGCCTTTTTCCTCTTTTGCCTTTTTCCTCTTTTGCCTTTTTCCTCTTTTGCTTTCTTTGTTTCTTTTATTTTTCACATCACTTAATCAAATCTCTGCAAATCTTTCTTTTTTCTTTTCTCTTCTTCCATGTTTTCCCTTTTCCCTTTTTTCCTGTTTCTTTAGTTTTTTCTTTTCCTTTTTTCCTTTTCCTTTGTTTTTTCTTTTTTCCTTTTTCCTTCTTTTCCTTTTTCCTTCTTTTCCTTTTCACTTTTTTCCCCCCTTTTTTCCCCTTTTCTCCTTTTTTTCCCTTTTTCCTTTTTCCCCCCCCTCTTTTTCCTTTTTTTCCTTTATTTTTTTCTCTCTTCTGGCTGTTCTTCTGTCCTCCAGCCATTAAACTTCATTCAGTTTAATGGAGCAGTATCATAGAGTGGAGGTGAAATAGCCAAGGGCTCAGGCATGCTCTCTGTCAACTGCTATGGCTCCAGTCCAGCAAAGCCCTTAGGCATCTCACTGCTTTCTGAGGCTCTCCCCAGATGATTCAACACTTCAAAATAAGCCCTGAATTGCCAAGAAATATGGACACAGGGGAGGTAGGGACTCAGTATTTTGAACTTAGAGGGGAAAAAAACCCCCAAGCTGAGGTTAAAGTGTCTTCATGTACATAGACATTTGAGCTGTGGCTTTCTATTTAGGACCTTTTTTACTTCACTGACTGTGTAATTACCATCATTTCCAGTGGAGTTACTTCAAAATTACTATGTAGTTTATTGTGTCTGTCTAATTAACTTGTCTCACAACTGTAACTGGAATGCACCATCATTTCCAATCTGGAAAGCACTTCTTTGGAACCATATTCTGACAATTCAAGAATGTTTCTGCTCAGTTTTCAATTCTAAATGTAGGCATTCCTTGGAGACAAACAGTCTGGAGGCATGAGAGGAAAAGGAGAATGATTGTATTTGCCTAGTGCCTAAAATGAAGTTATTTTTCCTGTGTTTGGTTAACCTATTTTTAATAGGAATTGGTCATACAGTGAATTAGAACTTCCATTAGGAACTCCATGGTAGAAAAGCACAAATAGTCCTGGCTGGATTCAGATTTTCACTGCTGTAGGGTGCCTGAGAGCATATTTATGTTGACTCCTACAGTTACTGTGGAAATGTGAGTGGTATCCTCTTGCAGTTCTACTAACCCCTTAAATCTTGCCCACCTCCTACTATAATAAATGCAAATAATAACAGTGTTATCAGCACTCCTCTTGGCAGATGCATTAAGATATAAATATCAAGGCTCATCTATCTGAGCCAGCTTAACAACTGGGAATAAGATGAGGAAGGCAAAGCTGGGGTGGAAGACTGCAGAAAAGTTCCCTTTCTAGTATATCTTTTATTTTTCCTCATTGCAATGGTTGTGGAAGCAAACCTCACTTCTAGCACCTCATTGCTCTCCTTTGTGGAATATGCTGCTGGCAACAAGAGTTGTCCCAGCTTTCTGAGAGCAGAAAGCTCTAGAGATGATGTTATCCAAGAAGAAGAAGCCTATGTGGGCAGCTGAGTTAGACAAAGGAGCATGTCCACATCCATTTCTTGCAATGCACTCATGAAGGCTTAAGCAAATTCCTGATGATTAATTAATCAGGGTAGTGAAAGAGTAAGAACAATTTAACACCTAGGTACCCTAATGGTACAAGTGCCCTCTGGAGAAAGATGTGGTGGCTCTCAGAGTCATTGTGCAGAGCTGGGTTTTTGCTGGTGTAAAGATACAGAGGAGAAACTCCAGATTTCCTGTTGCAAGTGAAGGGAAGATCAAGAATGTTATTGTCATTGCTCATTCTTCTCCCCAGTCCAAAGAACACACACATCCAGAAGGGTTCTCTCCAAACTGTTTGCACATGCAAAGGCTTTGTGACTTGAAACCACTCCAAGGAGTAAGTCCAAGATATGATTAGTTCTGTTTGATTTTCTTTTCCCCCAGTGTTTAGCATGACAATCATCTGCCATCAATTTTTTTTTACTGTTCTTGCAGCTTTGATAAAGTCTCTGAGAGCTTTTCATTTCAACTTGGGTCACCCTCAGCTCCTTAGACATGGTGTCCAAGCTCACCTGGGAAGCAGGTCACTGGGACAGGTGGGAAGCAGAAAAGGGCTGGTTCTGTCACTGGGACAGGTGGACCCTCTCTCTGTCATTTCTCTCTAGGGAGAGCTGCTCCATGTCTTCATGGCTGAGAGCTTCCTGTTCCACAGAGGTGACCTTCAACTCGGGCTAGGCTCAAGGAGGCCTTTTTTTGTGCACAGGCTCATGGAGAGTGCAAGCTGTCACAGGGTGATGAGGCTGCAAACTCCTAGGCACTACAAATTAGGTTTTAGCACTTCAGACAGGCTCCTCAGGTGGTTTACTCAGCTGTTAGCTCCATCTTGGAGGAGTTTCTGGAATACCTTGCCAACAGAAAGCAAGATCCTCTCAATAACCTTTCTTCTTCTGAACCCTTTTTGCCTGTCTGCTGGCAGTCCCTCAAAATAAGAAGCTGACTGTGAAAGTACCATTTTTGATGGAAATAAGTTCACTTTCTGGATCTCCTTTTACAGATTTGATACATCTTACAGCACTGGAACAGAATCCCTAGGGGAGCAGTCAGGGTACCAAACCTGATGAATTCAAGAAGCATTTGGCCAACACCCTCAGGCACATGGGGTGACTTTGGGGTTGTCCTGTGCATGGAGAGGAGTTGGACTGGATGATCCTGGTGGATCCCTTCCAGCTCAGGATGTTCAGTGATTCTGAAAGAAGGGGTATGGTCTGCTACAGTCTACTCTTGGTCTGCACCAGTAGTGAATGGCTCTGCTGGTTTAGGTCTGGCTCTAGGTGCCTCTTTATCTGACACAGAGATTCTCCTGCTCCCCCCTCACACTTAGGCACCTCAGTGGGAAAGGAAATGGAGATCCATGGCCTCAGGTGATTGTCCTGCTAGTATCTGACAGTGCAACAGTAATTTCATCCTGCTCTACAGAAATGGATGCTAGCTTTGGTCTCTACAACAGCTTCTTGGACAACCATACACTAACACCAACTGAATCAACAGCAAGTATGGGAGCAGAAGTTCAAGGCAATGTGAGAGAATCCAAAGGAATGCAACTGGAAGGTATTTGCAGGAGAAAGAAACTAGTCTCTGAGGTCTGTGGGCAGAGTGCAGGTGCTGCACAGACTCCTGTCTCACCTACTGGCATGCTTTGGGATGTGTGGCATTTGGTCCAGTGCTTTAAAGGTCTAATGAAATCTCCTGCTGTAGCACATAATAAACAGGAGAGGTGTTGATTGTGTCCTGATTGCAGTTTATGAAATGAACAGCAGGTGGGAGAGAAGCAATATGCATCCTCTGGTAGACCTCCAGCTAATAATGCTACATCTGAAAACACAGAGCAAACTCATCCCCAAAATCCAACCTTTGCCATCGTGCTCCTTGGAAATGGGGAGAGGTGGGAAGGAGCAGAGCAGTAGGGTAAGGGAAGAGGGACAGTGAAATAATGGAGTTTGTGAAATTCTGTTTAGTCTCTTTGGCCCTTCTTTTCTCATTTCACACTCCTGTGTCTCTGTTCCTTGACACTTTTGTCATTTGTCAGCCTTTCCCAAGCAGTCTGCTGCCTCCAGATGATCTCTGCCTACCTTGGTGGCAGGCACCTCCCTGCCTATTCATCTGCCTCTTGCCTCCTGCCTTTGTGTGTTGCTAACCTGCTTATTTCAAATCAGTCTCTCTCTATGCCCCCATCTTGCTCCTGTCCTTATGCCCAGCCATCTATCTCCATTAAAACCTAAATATTGAATATCAATACAAACAACACAGCCTGCTTGGGGAGGAGGTCATTTGCCTGATGCTTTATGACTGTCTGTTGATTTGTGGTCAAACACAACAGCCAGGAAAGGGGCTGTGTATCAGGCAGAGGACAGAAAATGCAGACATCAGCAATTAAAATCAGCTGTATTAGCTGGGCATCCAGCAGGGCTGCCTAGTTAAGGCCCTGCCAATGTTTTGATTCTTACAACTCTTTACAAGAATTCATGCTGTTCCTCTCTCCTCACCCCCACATCTAATCTTTGACCCTTCCTCTTGCTCTCCAAGGCTCAGCTGCTTACCCAATGGTTTGATTCTCCCCTGCAAGATACAGCTTCTGTCATCACTGCCTCCCTCCCTCCCTCTGAGTCATTGCAATGCCATGTAAAATTGCCTCTCTCCCCTCCCTAAAGTGTATTTCTCTACTTCAGGATTCCTGCCAGCAATGTTTTCCTACCTGCAGTCTCCATTTCAAACCCCTCCTAGCAAAACTCCACCTTTCTCTGCCTCCATCCTTCCATTTCCTAACCCTTTCCTTGACCACCTCCCCCCACCCTGCAGACAAAGGAAAGAGCTCGCAGCACCTGAGAGCTGCCAGGCTGCTTGCAGCAGGTGGGAGGACCCCAGGATTTGTGTGGAGCTTAGGGTCTGCAGCAGCACTTTGCAGAAGCACCAGGTTTGCCTGCCTGCAGCTGCTTGCAGAGAGGCTGCATGGAGATGGTGTCTTTCTCCATCACCTTCATGCTCACTGCACACACTCACACCCCTCCTTTCAGCATGCCTCATGTTCCTCCCCTCTGGCTTCACTCCCTCCCCCTGGTTCTTCTCCTGTACAGAATCCCAGAATCAGGAAGGTTGGAAGAGATCTTGAAGATCATCAAGTCCAAACATCAGCCTAGGACCACCATGGCCCTAAGGACTGCATCCTTTTAGTCTCTCTGGCTACTGAGCTCCACTCTGAGAATGTTCCCTGAAGCACATGTGCAACCCACTGTGGGGCTGTCCTTGAGATGTCACAGTGTGGTTTTGGAGCCACTCTGACATCTGCCACACTTATACCACTTCCAAAATACATTAAAAAGACTGTGTGGTGAACAATAGTAAAAAGACTATGTGGTTATCTCTGAGTGTGTTCAGTTTTGGGGGCACCTCACTACAAGAATGACATTGCCAGAGAAGGGCAACCAGGCTGGGGAAGCCTCTGGAGAATAAGGCTGCTGAGGAGCAGCTGAGGGAACTGGGGTTGGTTAGGCTGAGGAAGAGGAGGCTCAGGGGAGACCTTAGCTCTCTCTGCAACTACCTGAAAGGAGGTTGGAGCCAGGTGGGGGTTGGTCTCTTCTCCTGGGTTCCCAGTGACTCCCTTTTGCCTCTGAATCCTCCAGTAAGCATCCAAAATAGCTAGTACTTAGAACATACCCAGATTCCATGCTGCCACCTTCCCACCTGGTAAGAAGCTCATTTGCTAGGTGCAGGAATAACCTGTTTGAGATCTTTTTTTCCCACTGCTTTCTTTCCCATACTGATCAGAACCTACAAATCCTGTCCATGCAGCCTCTGAAGATCAACTACTGCACCAGTAGCTAAGGGAGTGAGAAGGAGGCAACTTTGGAGATGGTTTGAGAAACTTTGGATGGATTTAGAGGAACTCTGGAGAAAAGCCACCTGCCTCCCAGCAAAAACTGTGCAGCCTGTGAGATTAGAGCCTGCACTAAGACTCATGATCTTTGTTAGGTGCAGGTCATTCCTGCTGGCAGAGCAGCCTAAGGGAACCATGCACCTGCTTGTGCTGCCTGGATGGTGCCTAATGAAGAGGTTTGATGATGTGTTCTGCATGACATGCAGATTTTTCCATGAAAAGATAGCAAATAATTTATTCTAAGCAGTGAATTCCAAACTTTCAACTCCAGATCTGCCTTGCTCAGGTAGGTATCTTACTTAACATATGATTAGAGTTCTCTGATAGGAGTTTTAGAATTATCCAAAGACATTAAAGAGGAAGACTAAGGGAAAGAAAAAAATCTTTGTGTTATTTTATTCTCCCTCCCCTGTCTAGCATGCAAAGAAATAAAATCACCCAGCTAGCTCCTCTGCTGCTGGAAGTGAGTTCTTCTGCTTATCCAGCCCTGTGCTTCCTTTCCCAAACCCTTGTAGCTCTCTCTGATTCCTGGCCTTGGTGACAAAATGCTAACTAGCTACAGTGCTGCTGGATCTGATATTGATGGCAAACACTTAGGTTCCAGATGGTTAAGAAGATTTCCATTTTCCATGTGCTTTATTTCCATATTTTATAGATTCACAAGCATATTTTGCTTTAATCTGTGGTATTTGTTGTGTTGTGATGGTGGATGGGAAATTAGGCTTTGAAACAGATGTTTTTGCAGCCCTGAGATCACAGAATCATGCAGGTTGGAAGAGACCTCTAAGATCATCAACCTAGCATCACCCTGCCACTAAACCATGGCCCTAAGGACCACATCTTCACAGCTTTAGGAGTGTTTCATAAAGTTATTTATGTGGTTGTTCTTTAGGAGTGTTTCATAAAGTTATTTATGTGGTTGTTTAGTGTTTGTTCTGGTTTAAAACTGCTTCTATGTGCTGAGGATGGTGTGAGGTCAAGCCAAGGAGGTTAGGTTCCTTGCTGAGTCACCACTAAAGAGAAAGAAACCTTCCTTCATTTGGACCACATCAAACCATATTTCAGGAACTTCATTTGGTGTCTCCAGTCCTTTGGACAATGACTAAATCCCTTTGACACAGCAGGCCAAATTAGGTGCATTTCTCTTGAAGGAAAGAGGTTGGTTATCCTGGCTGTGTGCTACAAACCTCAACCAGCATTTGTCCATATGCTACTTGGAAAAGTTAACTCAGCATCTGCCTACAAAGGGAAAAGGTTCACCAGCTGAGCTGGCCAAGCAGCTGCAAGGTCCACCTGGCCAAGAGTGTTTTTCACTCCTTGCAAGTGTAGGAGATGACTAAAGCCTCCCATGTGGAGATGTTGACAGGGTGAAGCACCTGAGGCTGGAAGAAGTTTCCCCTTATTAGCATGCAATTCTGCTGCTGGAAAGTGAAGGAGGAGGGGAAGGGAGGGGAAGGGAGGGGAAGGGAGGGGAAGGGAGAGGAAGGGAGAGGAAGGGAGAGTGCTGCCACAGAGGAGAAGATGCCAGGCAACAACAGGAAGAGCAATTCCAGGGCTTAATTGAAGTGGTGAGTCCCAGGAAGATGACAAGATAACGGCATGGAGCTCTTCATTTGTGAAAGCCTCTGTTGCAGGAGCTAGGAGGCTGCCTGCTTGGGGAGGAAGGCAAGGAGATGCCACTTGACACGTGGTATCATCAGCATGCCAGTCATGAGGCAGGGAGTCAGCAGCAGGGTGCTTTCAAGGAACTTGCCTCTCCTTGCAACCTTTAGAAGCCTCCTCTCCGTGTGGCTGCAGAGACTGGAGGTACGTGAGGCTCCTGCTGATGAGGTGACAGCTAATGCTGATTGGGAGGTTGAGGGGTGAGAGGCTTTCTGTTGGTGTGCAGGTGGTTGTTGATGCTCCTGCCTGTTGTTTGGGAAGACAGGTTAGTTTTGAAGAGGTGGCCTAAATAGAAAGGAAATGAAACAAGAAAAATCCATGTCAGGAGAATTTGAGATGAGCTAAGAGAAGCCAGGAAATTCAAGGCTACTTCCAGCTAGTGCTGTGATTTTGAACAGCCTCAGGAGGACAGGGAGAAGGGTAGTCCTGAGATCACTTCAAATCACAGGGCTTTGTGAGGCACTGCTGCTGACAGCAGAAGAGTTGAGCTGGCAGAGGAGAGTTGCAGGGGTACAGGCCTATAAAAATGCATTATTAAAGAAAAGCTGAATGAAATGGCAACTGGAATGGGAAATAGCAAATAATACTTACAGCACTAGAAAGTCATTTCAGTTTTATGGAAAATAGCTTGGGTATAAATATAAAGCATTGCATTAAAATTCATCATAACAGATGAGAGTCTTTTCCTCTATCTGTACCACTGCAGACAGTGTGCTTGCAAGAGAGCTAAGCTGAGCAATTTAGGGACAGGACTGATAATTCCTGTGGCAGTTATTGGTGACTTCCTACAGTGACTACTTCCAAAGCAGCCAACAAGAAGCACCACCTCCATCCTCAGCAACAGCCACCCAGAGAATTCACTCCCCTAGTCCTGCTGGCCACACGTTTCTGATACAAGTCAGGATGCTGCTGGCCTTCTTGGTTTCTCACTAGCAGGCCACTCAGGGTCTCTAGACAGCCAGGCAACTCTCTTCTGCATGTGTATGAGGTGCCTCCATGAGGCTTTGTGCCTTTGCATTAGTGTTTGATAAGATAAACTCATATTGAGCCATGGCAGCTCATGCATTTTCCTTGCTACATTCAGTGAGCAAGTCTTTAATGGTCACTGCTTTTGGGAGGATGTGTTTGATATCAGACATAAAAATAGTTAGTCCTGTTAGTCAGTATTCACAACCTTGGAAAGGACTGCCTGGATGATCTGAGCTTCAGGTGGGTGGAGAGCAGTGTCTGGAGAAGGGCAGCAAGGCTGGGGAAGGCTCTGGAGAATAAGGCTGCTGAGGAGCAGCTGAGGGAACTGGGGTTGGTTAGGCTGAGGAAGAGGAGGCTCAGGGGAGACCTTAGCTCTCTCTACAACTACCTGAAAGGAGGTGGCAGCCAGGTGGGGGTTGATCTCCTTCTAGGTTTCAAGTGAGAGGACAAGAGGCAATGGCCTCAAGTTGCACCAGAGAAGGTTTAGATTGGAGATCAGGAAACATTTCTCCCCAGCAAGAGTTGTTAGGCATTGGCCCAGGCTGCCCAGGGTAGTGGTGGAGTCACCATCCCTGGAGGGCTTCCAAAACCATCTAGCTGTGGTCCTTAGGGCCATGGTTTAGTGGCCTGGTGGTGCTAGGTTGCTGGTTGGACTTGATGCTCTGAGATGTCTCTTCCAACCTTCCTGATTCTGTGTTTCTGTGTTGAGGAAGAGCATGTGCAATCCCCAGTGTTACCATTGGCTCCGTCACTGGCAGCGCAGCTGGCTACATTTTATACTGGACAATGCTCCTTTCTGGGAGAAGGAAAAGGAGTTAGTTCATCATTCAGGGGCTGCATTCAGCAGCACACAATCCCCAGTGAGTCACTGCTGAAATGTGTGGCAGGGCAGGAAATCACAGCTGTCAGGAGGCACTGCCTCCTGGGCACTTATGAAAGATTCCCCTTGCTGCCAGAAGCTCTCACCCCCAAGAAGAGCAGAAGGTGATTTTTTTACCATCTCCTTTGTTGAGGTTTGCATGGTTGAATCAGGCCCAGGACTTCTAGCCCCTGTAGCTGAACAGAGAGCTTTTGATAAATCAAACCCAAAATAAGCTAAAATATAAGATGAACACTGTCTGACTGCTGTGGTGACAGCTCCTGTGGGCAGCAATCAGACAGCAGCAGTTAGCAACAGCTCTGAGATGTATGAATTGCCTAAATTAATCTTTTGGGTCAATTTGAAACCTAAAGTTGGGGAAGGCTAATGGAGCTAATTTCATTGCTAATCAATTTAACAGAAATATCCAGTTCTGTCTTAATCCTAAAGCATTTCCCTAGACTATCCCAAGGACTTGGACTTTGATGTTAAAAGCTCTGCTTTTCTCCCCTTCCCTTTCAACTTTGAATGTGCAGTTCTGCATTTTCAGAAGACCACTCTGCAGCCTGTAGAACACTGATGATTTAAAGCAGGATAAAATAAATTGAATTGAATGCAGTAGAGATAGTGCAATGGATGCTGCATTACTTTCTGTCTTTTCATGTTTCATCCTAAAAAGATCTCTCTGCTGAGATTACCTGATCCTTGTCTAGATGGCATTTTGCAAGCTTTCTTCAGATTGCTAGGCTAGTTTGCTGGGCATACACAATTAGAGGAGACCCTTGACTATGGTCTTATAGATGAAGCAAATGTGTTTGAGGACAGGAATGGGAATAAATTCATAAATCCAGGGAAGTCCACAGCAGGGGCAGTAATCAGCTGCATTGTCTGGGCCAGTCATCTGGATATGGAGGAATTATAGAATCATTCTGGTTGGAAAAGCCCTCTGAGATCATCCAGTCCAACCATCCACCTAACACTGCCATGCTCACCACTAAACCATGGCCCCAAACATCATGTCTACACTTTTTTTTGAGGAGCATCTGGGAGGATATGAACCTTTGTCTGCCATTCATACATGAAAATGTACAGATCCTCTTATCTGGGGCACTGGGTGAGTGGGCAACTGATGGACAAATGCAGGTGCTATCAGGGTGACCTCCAGACCTCCTCTTGCTCTGAAGGTCTCCAGCAGAAGTTGCATTAAGAGTCAGCTGTTCTGACCCAAACTGTCCATCCATGGTGGGGTGACTGCACCCACTGAGTCCTGTAATGTTGAACTGACTGGGTCTTGGCTTCCACTGCAGGTCCCAGAGCAGGTACAGGAGATGTCAGAAAAGCAGAGACTCCCAGCTCTGAAATCTACATGAACACATGATCTTTTGGCTCCCTGGTTAGCGAGGAACAAAGGAGTTGGTTAGCCATGGTCCTAGGGGCTTTTGCCATTCCTTTGGGGCATGAAGAGAACTGGAAACATGTATGGATTTGTTATCTCTAGTGGGATGCAGAAACAGGTAGAGAAAGGCAGCAAATTCAGTTGCTGGATGTTTATTTTGAAGAAATTGAGATCACTTTCCTGCCAGTCTGGTAAAATAACTTCTGAATCAAAAATGGAACTTGAAAGGAGAGAAACAAGCATATTGTCCTCCCACATTGCAGAGATGGACTCAACCCACAGGAAACAAAGGGCTGAAAATGCAATGAGGAATGAAGCAAGTGTTGCAAAGACTGCATCCCTGGGAGTCTTCATTTTGGATGATCAGAGAGGAACAGGACAGGGGGGTAATGCACACACACTCTGAGCCTTAAATCCTCTCTTTTAATCTTTAGCAGATACAGGGAGTGAAAGCACTTGGTACAAAGAGAAGGGTGACATGAGACAGAATCCCTGTAAGCAGAAGCTGTCATATGGTTTTGATCACTTTGCTGCTGTAAAACCCCATCCAGATGCAGCTCATCTTCCAAGAAATAAGCATGGTGGTGTCATTCTGTCTAGTACCTTGTTCATGCTCACTTCTCCTCATCTTTTGGGTTTCCCAGCTGCTACCAATGTGACTGTTTACAGCACACATATCTGATCAGAGAATCATGGAATGCTTTGGGTTGGAAGGGAGCTTTGAAGATCATCTGCTCCAGTAGATGGCCCTACTCTCCAGTTCCCCCCATTGCTCCTTTGTGCCAGTGATGAGAGGATGGGAAGAGAAGGAGAAGAGGGCATTGTCCCTTGCTACCCCTGTCTAGTGTCCACTGCTATGATCAACCTCTGAGGGTCACCCTAGGTCTGAACTGCTCTCCTCCCTGTTTTTGTCACCTCTCTCCTGGGCTCAGCCATGGCAGTGAGGCAGCAGTGCAAGCTGGGTGGGCACCTCCAGGCTGAAGTGCTTCTGAGCTACTTGTAGAGAGGCAGAGGAATTTAGTGAGAGATGGAAGACAGAAAATGATAGGCACAGCCCTTGGAAACCTTGCTAGCTCCTCCTTGACATCTCCCTTCTCTCTTTTGCCTTGATTTCTCCACTCCATCAGAACCTTCTCTGCAACCACAACAAAAATGGAGCCTTAAAGATCATCTAGCTCCAACCCCATGGGCAGGGATGCCAACCACTAGACCATGTTGCCTAGGGCCACATCCAGCCTGGTTTTGAACCCTGCCAGGGCTGGGGCAGCCACAACCTCTCTGGGCAACCTGTTCCAGTGCCTCACCACCCTCTGGGTAAAGAACCTCCTAATCTCTAGTCTAGATTTTGTATCCATAATGGCCCAAACATGTCCAATCTTGATCTCCTTTCTGAAGAAACAAGCTGGAGTTGCTGCCCTCACATTAGCCTGTACTTCCCATAACTGACATTAAAAAAAGCCAACAAATGTAGTGAGAAAAGGCAATCTTTTCAGAGGTGAACCAATATACAGAAATGGTTATTTCACATCTGGGATCTCTCTGTATGGAAAGTATACATAATTTTATAACTCAGCATCTTTAAGAGGTGCCCAAGAATGCTGAAAATAGGACTATCAATTTGGAGGAGGTAGAGCATTTTCACAGCAAAAGAAAATAAGCAAGATCTGGGTGTGTTCTGACATCTGTTAAAAAAAAAAAAAGATAATAAAAATAATCCCCACCCCAATCCTGCCTTTTATTTTATGGCTGAAAAATACCCAACTTCCAGTAAAAGAGAAAAGCTTAAAAATAGACTTCTCCTAATTTGGTAGCAAAACTCTTCTGTTAAATCTGAAATTTAAATCATAGTGTTTGATTATCAGTGCTCACCAAGAGGATTACAGAAGAGTCATTAAATCTTATTACAAAGCCAAGTGCAGAAAGTAATTGCATATATTTGTAAGTAGCTTAGAATTGATTAAAAATGCATAAAGGGGAGAAAAAAAAAAAAACCAAACAACCAACCCTGCAAAATTTTCTGCAGGCTCAAGGCTGCTAACCCCTCTGGGTAAACACACAGCAGCTCAACCCTTCTGTAACCTTCTCTGCTTCTTCCCAGTGTGGCAGGAGGAGGAGTTCTCCCTGTTTTAAGGACAACACAGGGTGATGATGGGAATTGCTGGGAGCTGGAGGAGATTGGGGAGGCCTGCAGTCATGTTCAAGTTAGAAAGCTTTTGGAGAAGTTTAATTTAAGCTGTTCCTCAGGCTAAGCCTTTCCTTCCCCATCCCCATCCTCCACTGAAGGCAGCTTTAAGGAAGCACTTTCCAAATACTGTATGGGGAATGAAGTGCTTCAGTTCCATGGATGTTAATGTGATTTGGTGAGCAAATAGCCTTTCCTCCAGCACCACCCTGAAGCTCTGCTCCACTCTGAGGTTTCTCCTCTATTCCTTTCATGCAAAGGAGCTGTGCCAAAGCCAAGTATCTTCAGTAGCATGTTAGCTCTGGGGAAGTTACAGGACACACAGGGCTTTCTGCTGTTTGTTTGGGATGGTGAATGAGGCAAACCTGGCATGGACCAAATGGTTGCTTTGGACAGAGTTTATTAAAGGAACCCTCCTGTTGATTCTCAGAACCTCTGAGTTGATTCTCAACCTCTGTTGAGGTTCAGGAAGGATCCCTTTGTATTCTAAACTCCTCAGAGAGGAGCCTAGGGGCAGCTGAGTCCAATCCTAGTCTCCAACTTGATCAACAGTTTCGGTCTAAAGGTGTAATCATCTTTATGCCACTTTGTCCTGCAAGATTAGGGAGGACAAACCAAAAGTGTCAGTAGAAATAAATTCTTTATTTAAATTGAAATAAAAATACCAAATAATAAGAATAAGAAAGGCATTGATCAGAATTATTTACTACCCAATAGACAGCTATCAGCAATCCAGTGCATGATGAAGCAATATCAACTGGAGAGTGATGTCACTAACCCACACTAAAGACCACAAGGGAATCTCTTAGCCTCAAGGGGTAACCTTCCAAGAGAGAAATAGCTGCACACCTTAGGAGTATCAGAAGTTCCAACAGTTGAGAAGTGGGCCTGATAACACTTGCAGAAGGGCAGTGTTTGAGCTGTTAGCCCCCACTTACGCAGAGCATTCTGCTCCAAGACCTTAGCTGCAGATGTTGAGGCAGGGTTGGAGGCCATGCAATGATCTAGCTGAAACAACTTTCTGCACTCCCTTTTGCTTGGCTGTGTAATGATCTGCCCCCAACAAGTCAACTTTTGCCTAAGCTATGACAAATTCATTTTACAACACAGCTCAAGGAGTGGCCTGACCCTATGCTATGTGGGTTGCAGCATGTAGCTTGTTATTTTTGACTTTGCATTTAACCTGCTTGCATGTTCTGGCAGGGTTCAGAATATTTCTGAGATGCTGCTTTATGTCATGGCTTCACTTTCCTCTGGATTCACTTTTTTGCTCTCCACTAAAGTGGTAGATGGTGATGGAGATTTCCTTACTTTTTGGGTTTTTTGTTTGTTTGTCTGTTAGTTTTAATGTATCTAAACAGTGCTTTCTTTGATGGAAATCATACAAACTTTTTAGCTTTCACTTTGAACCCAAGCTTGCCAGGGATAAAGCAGAGACAGTGCCCAGGAAAAAAAGGGATGTAGCATTTCCATCATCACTCTCTTAGCACCCAGTGACCAGACACAGAAGTAGCTGGGACTAGTGACTTTTAACCTCTGGGAATGAGATGGAGAGAAGCATGGTCTTGAACCAGGTGGACAACCACAAGGCAACCTGCAGGGCAATTTCTCTAGGGTCACCCCCAGAGCCAAGGCAGTGTGGTTCTGCACTGCTCTGCCTGTTTCTGGGGGTTGTGGTAAGGAGGACAGTTTGGCTTTCTAATTACCAGTCCCATATTGACAATTTTACAATGTTTCATCTTATTCCCCTGTCTCAACTCTGACACTCATGTGAGACCAGAACTGGAGAGATTCCAACTGTTCTCTATCCATTTAGAGCATAAAGGCTTTTGAATAATCTTTTACTTGTAACTAGGAGAAAAATACACATTTTGTCAACTTATGTTCAACTCACTGCATAGGATCAGACCCAGGTAGCTGCCTTTCAAATTAATACAAATTTAAGAACTAAAGCACTACCTAATGAGTTGAGAATATCTCTCAGAGTTTACTATTGATTTACTGTCCTAACATTGCTGAGAATTACCTACTGTATAATCTATAGAACCAAATGATTCCTTTTTTGAGGCTGCTGCTATCCCTTGGGGTTTTGTCTAAAGTCTTGAGAACTGGTCTTTTCCTCTCAAAGTCATGTAAGAATCTTAGTTTTATTTCTGTATCAAGAAAGTTCTTTGCTGCAAGAAGTGTGGAGAAAAGCTCTCAGCTGTGGATGTCAGGGAACAGAGAGGGTGTAAGGACCAGGGAGCTGGCCATGGAGATGATCCTTGCACTGGTTGTTCCCCCACCAACAGGCACTGTCCTGCAGGATCTAGGCAACAGGCACAGGCTGGAACAGAGGAAGTTCCAGCTAAACCTCAGGAGGAACTTCTTGCCTTGGAGGGTGGCAGAGCCCTGGCCCAGGCTGCCCAGAGAGGTGCTGGAGTCTCCATCTCTGGAGACATTCCAAAGCCAGCTGGATGTGATCCTGTGCAAGCTGCTGTAGGTGAGGCTGCTGTGGCAGGGGGGTTGGACTGGGTGATCTCCAGAGCTCCCTTCCAACCCCTAACCTTCTATGAGAATCCAGAAGCCATTTGTTACTACTGAAAAGAATATTTTCCAAATGTTCAAAATCCCTGATTTAGGAAACTTTTTCTACCCAGGAATCTCACCTCAGCCTGTGTTTCAAGCATGTGATGTCAGGTCACGAACATTCAAATGTTTCTATGCATGTGCTTCAGAGTCATCCTGAATCCTTTGCTGGCAAGAGATGCTCTTTGTTGTTTTCATTGCTCTGCATGTTTCTGTCCTCACTTCCACTATCATTTGTCATTTCTTCTCCTTCCCAAGAGACAAAAACCAGTCAAATCATCTCCTGTTGAAGTCAGTGGCAAAACTCCCCTTGAATTCAGGATTTTACTCACCCAAAACGTTTCTTGCAAATAAGATATTTAGATGCTGTACTCTGGGCTGATATTTATAAACTGAATGCTGTTTTCTCAAAGTAAATATTTTTATATATTAGTGAGCCTCTGTGTGGCTCCAAATGAGATGCTGCCTCTTGAAAACTGGCTTGTGAATCTATGGGAGCTTTTCAGGTCCCAGGTAGCCTTAATGAGGTCCCAACCCCGGAGTCACATCTAGGTGGAGCACACTTTGAGCTTAACTCAGGGACTTTTCTGATCCTGGGCTCACTGTGCTTAAGACCTTTCAGCTTGCTTTCTGGCCCCAGTTTGGAGATCTTCTAGATCACCTAAGGACACAGCTACACCAGGTTGCCTAATAGGACACAATTTGTCCCCGGGCAGGGGACATGGTGCAGTGGAGACCATCCTTTCTGGCAAAGCTCCTTTTGGGGAAAAGCCCTCATATATTGGTTCAGAGCCACTTTACCTAGACTGGAATAAGTAATTTATTTAAGAAGGCAGTTACTTTGTGCTTAAATGAACCCCAGGACCATCTATTGCCATGGTAATTGTCATTTCTGTGCTGCCTGGGTGACATAATGCAGCAAGGGCTGAATGGGTCATAGGGATGCTGATTAAAAGGACCTTCTTCAAATCTGAAGAGATTAGACAGGTTTCAGCTTTGTATGTCTGTCTCCCATGCAGACCAGTTACTGTACAGAGGGAGATGAATAATGAAAGAGAAAGATATGGAGAGAGATCTATGATATGATCTAACCTTTAAAGAAATGACTACTGAGTTTGAATATCTCTGTGGCTGCATGTCTCTGTGGACAACACTGAATGCATCCTGAAAAATAATTCCTCTTGAAGGTGTCTCTGGGTAGGCATCCAGAAGGAAAAGGCAAACAAAATCATAGGTCATGTATCACAGAGATAAATAGCAGGAATTGCAATTATAGAGATGTGCATTTTCCCTATGCCTACATCAACATATATAGGTCTGACTGCAGATCGAACTGGAAAGCAAACAGGTAAATCCTAGCTATTGTTAAAGCAGATGCCAAACCTACAGAAAATGTGCCTAATTATGCCTCAGGAGCTCTAAAAATAAAATATTAAGGTAAATGAATGCAGTATTCTTTATCCAAGCACTTCAAATGGAATACATAATACAAAATATTGATTCAAGAGGGTTGTGGTATTGAAAATCAAATGAGGTCTTTTTGGCCATTGCTGAGAGCACACCAGCCCCATGTAATCAGCCAGTTCCACTAATCATTACAACAGTGCTGTTGGTGGCACTCAGCTTAACAGTCTGTCAGCAATTCCATTCAAAAGCTTATTTTTCAGGGATTTGGATTTGAGTTGTAGAAAGTTACTCCGATGTGCAATTAAAAACACATAGACAGAGGCAAAAGAAGAGATCTTCCCCTCCCCTCTGCCCAAGTTGCTTTTGAAAGGTCTGATCCTGGGTCACCAAAAGGCAGCAAGAGTTTTGCCTTTGATGTCAAGAGGAGTAGATTTGGGCTGAAAGGGTCTTCTTTTAGTTAATTGCAGTGAACAGGAGCTTTGCTTGTGACCTTAGCTGAGCTTAGGTGCACCAATATGTTTTAATCACCAGTGTGTCAGGAACTCTGAGGCACCTCTCAGGGGGTTTTTTTTTGGCTCAAATCATAATTTCTTTTCTGTTCCAGCCCTTAGAAAAAGCTTTTCTGATCTGAACCTCAGGAGGAACTTCTTTCCTTGGAGGGTGGTAGGGCTCTAGCCCAGTCTGCCCGGAGAAGTGCTGGAGTCTCCATCTCTGGAGACATTCCAAAGCCAGCTGGATGGGATGCTGTGCAAGCTGCTGTAGGTGAGGCTGCTGTGGCAGGGGGGTTGGACAAGATGATCTCCAGAGCTCCCTTCCAACCCCAAATACTCTGTGATGTTCTGATTCTCTGACACTTGGATAGATGAGGGCCTAGTTGCCTCATCCAGTACAAACTGTTCCCATCGGCACCACAATGGAGCTTTTCCTCCTGGACAACTCTTATGCTGAAAGCTGGCACCAGAAGCAGCAGATTTCAGGACAGTTGGGTAATGTATTATTTGGAATTTGTCTACCTGCAGTGTAACATTTATAAGATTTGACATTCAAGTGAGTAGAGCAACAGATCCTGAGCGACCTGAGCTGATACTGATGTTGGACCTGCCTGGCAGGGGTGGAGGTTGGGCCAGGTACCTCCTGAGGTCCCTTCCCACTTCTACTGCTCTGTGTCTCTGGGGAGTTGTGTGCAACTCTGTCACATCTGCTGCCACAGAGAGCTGCTCAGATCCCAGTTTAGGGTCAGCATAAATAGAAGTATAAAACTCTCTGTTGCTTCAGACTGTTTAGAGTCACCCTTTCCTTTGGTCCACTTTAGATGTTGTATTTAAACTTGCTGGAGAAGTGGCTTGGACTTCTCCTCCATATCTATCTACCTGACAAACTGTGGATTCGAATGGATAGGTTTTTTCTCTCTTTGGAGACCACTTAAAACTTTATTTGCACAAAAATTAACTTAAAGCTTAGAAGGGCTTCTGAAAATTTTGCCCCATAGCATTAGCATTGTGCTTCCTTTCATCTCTCTCTGTGGCACCAAGCTTCTGCATTTGCACTGCTGCAACTGAGGTTTTTCAAAGGTACTGTGATAGATTTCTTAGACAGTGACTACTAGAAAAGAATCAAAATGAAGGGACATGTGAACAAAGTACAGTGAAATGCCATAAAACATGCTAGATCTTCAGGAGAGTATAATTTACTAGATGCAGTCATATAATGTGATACAGCAGCCTCTTTGCTCAAAAGAAAGCAAAACTCTCAATGTGATGAAGGAAATATCAATTGCCAAGTAAAACTAAGGAGATTCCTTTGGAAGCTGGCTAGACCTCTGAGGCAGGGAGGGGAGAAAACTATGATGACTTGGTGAACACTTGGGACAGCAAGTTTCATATCATGACAGATATTATACATCATAATGAGAAGATAAAAATGAACACACACAAAACTGCAGCACTTTGCAATATGAAATATATTAACAGGTTTACCCATGGCATAAAAATAATAATTAAACAAAGAGATGTATCCATATTTAAGGAAACCATCTCTAGATATTTTGCTTTTATCTTTAATTATTTACTGTCTCAGGAAGTTTCCTGCATACAGACAAATATGTAGAGAAGAAACCTCTCTCAAATTTCACACAACCTTTTCCTCCTTGCCTACTTAGATTCAGGCATGTCTGATCCCTCAGTCACTTCTAGCTCCTAGCCATCTTACCAAGCCTTTAAAATACTTATTTCTTACCACATTTGCAGCCATTATTTTAGTGACCTCTGTATGCCCTTGTTGGATTGACTGCAATCCTTTGGTCCTTGTTGAGGTAATTTCTAACCTTGGCAAAAAGTGGCTGCTTCTAATGCAAAAGAAATGTTCTATTGTGTGGATTTAATAAATAAATAAACCAACAACCAAGCAGGAGCTTCTGTGCTCAGCCACTTTGCAGTCTTACACCTTCCTCCTGAGTCAGCTACTGTGCTTGTTTGCTCCATCATTATCCTGGCTGAAAAATGTCAGAGTGATGGAGTACCTACCAACAGCTTCCCAGGGAGAAAAAAAAAAGGGAGGGATTTGCTGAGCTAGCAGGAGATGTGTTCCACAGAGAATCCTAATATCTGATGGCAAATCCAGGACAGAAACAGGTTCCCTTGCAAAGAGACTAACCCCTGCTGGAAACACAATTGTCACAGAAGCTAAGGAGCAGAACTGCTTCTTTATAAGCTTTTATTTTCCTCTGGCAGGCCCCATATGTGCATGGATCTATATTTATAAGGAAAATACATTTACACACAAACACATGTTTAGAAGAAAACTGCACCCCTAAAAGGTTAGAAAAATGATAAGGCTCTGAAGTCAAGCCCAGAAACCTCCAGGGATGCCAGAATTAAGATCTATATTTTAAATAAGGTTCTCCTCCTTGTGTGGAAGGAGATAATCTTTAACTACATGACTGTAAATGAATTTTCCCACAGGCAGACTGTGCCCTTCAGCACATGCAAGAGGCAGAGTCCTTTGGATGAGGTGAAATTCTTTTTTATTTGGCTAATTTTCCTGGGGTTTCCTAGCTGTAAGGCTGAACAATACTCAGCCTTTGAAAACCAAAATAACCTTCCAAAAGAATATTTGCCTTCCTCAGCCCTCCTCTGCCTTTCCTTCCCTTACAGAAGGGGCTCAGCTGTAGGACTGGGTTATGGCAATGCTATAATCATGTTTTGGTGGAGGGCTACAAGCATCTCTGTGTAACTGGTGGAAAGAGAGCCTGGAGATATCACTTTGCCATAGATCTTGAGTGGACAAGAAAGAGAAGCAGAGACCTCCAGGTGTCTGCCAGAGTGGCCATCATCTTCTGGGCTTGTCCTAAACAGCATCTCCTCCCTTCTTCTTCCCTTCCCCAGTCCTGCCTACCTCACAGCTCCCTGCTGCTCCTATTTATGCTTATTTCTTTATTCCCACCCTCCATCTTCTGAAAGGCCTCATCCCCTCCCATTGAATTTGGCATGTTTCCCTTTCTTCAAGACTTTGAGGCCTCAGCCAGAGAAGTAAAACACAATTGGGTTTTGTTGCCATGCTGATCTGAAATGAAGAAGAGAAGGTGTTCTCCTGGGGGCTGCTTGGCTTCTCCCATATTGGAAATTCACTCTCTTACTGACAATTATTGTGTTCCACTGATGGCAAAACTGCCAAAATTCTTTGTGCAGGTAGAGAAATTAATTATTTTTGCTCAGGTCTGAAAGCATCAAAAAGGGAAACTTGAAACCCTTCTTCTGTGCAGCTTTATTCCACCCAGCTCTGCAGAATACAGCAGGATGCTGCTCACTGGAGAGAGATTACTGTAGCATTTCAGAGCTTTATTGTTCCCAATATAATTTGGGAATGTGCTTGGCTCCCTATGGAGAAAGATCTGTTTCATGATGTACTGTACTTTCTCTTCTGATGTTCTTGGTCCTGCTGGATGCAAGTGATTTGGATAGGACATTTGTTCTCCTACAAAGTAGGTAAAAATTATTCAGTGTGTGTCTCCTGGTCACACTCTGATCTGCTTTCTCCCACAGTGGAACCCACAAATAGCTATAGCCATGTCTGCCATCTCCTGTTTCTCTCTACTTTCCATGACATTAGGAATCAGGAAGGTGAAGGAGAGGTGGCTAGCATGCTTGGGGTTGAAATGGTACACAAAGAGGGTGCTTGAACTGTCCTTCTTTGCAGGAAACCCTTCACAAACTGGCATGACAAACCTGATTTCCACAGGGCTTCTGTGTTTGGAAGTGCCTAGGGAATGTGTGGGATGGTGTAAGGGAACATGGAGTGTGCTGAACCAAATCTGGACTCCACAGAAGCCAGCTTGGCCCCTGGGGACACCTGGTGGAGGGAGGAGACCCACCACCCAAGGATCTGGTGACTGATGCCACCTTTGGTCAGGCAGTTCCACTGATCCACTTTTTGCCAGGGTGGATGTCCCTGAGGACCATGAATCACTTTCAGAGCTGTCCTGCCAGCCATAATGATATGCTCCAGGAAATGATGGGGATGGATGAAGGTTCTCAGGGATATCTTCTTGCTTCTGGAGATATAGAGGTGTTTCTTGTTTGGTTTTATTCCCATTTCAGACAATAATAATGCAGTTCTTTCTAATTCTGCTAGCTTTAAGAGATCTTAAATGTCATCAGTGAGAAGAGAAAAAGATGTTTGATATGAATAATAGGAAGATCAAGCTGCTGCTCTTCTATTTGTTCTTCCAGAAGAAAACAAAGGGAATCTTTGAGGAAATCTTGCTTTTAGCCACCTCTAAATGAAGGCATCTCACCATCCTATGGCTGCACAGCAGCACTTCCATAGCTTCTACCCATCACCTGTCCTTTACTCCCTCTTGTCTTCTGCCCCAAGCCTTGCTCTGCAGAAGTTCACTTCAGCTGATGAAAGCAAATATCTACTAACTAAATCTCTCTTTAGGTAAGGAGGACAAATGCCCACAGTCCAAACAGAGATATCCTAATGATGGAAGGAAAGTTTCAGTCCAGTTTTCTTAAGCTCAAGGCTTACCCATGTTGATGTATTCCTCTGGGGGAACAACTTATTTACATGTGAGAGCATCTTTGTTTCTGACTTAGAATAAAGACAGCAATGAAACATTTCCCACTGCTCTAAGAGGAGAGAACTCATGTTCTCCTAAAGCCTGCATGAGAATAACTTGAGATTGAAGGTCAAACTTAGGTTAAAGAGAGGCTTTAGTGCAGCAGGTACACAAACCAGGAAGGAAATGTAATTTAACAATGGTGTTTTTTAGTTTCAGTTGGAAGTTTTCTTGCCTAGGAAAAGCTTCATCCTTTCCTTTACATAAAGAACTCTGTCAGGGAAGTTGGCAGGTGCAAAATTTCATACCTGGCTCCTCTCAGGAGTGGATCTCCATCTCTTGTAACCCTTAATAGCAGAAGTTACCTAAGGATTGTTCCAAACTCAGTTTCCATAAGGAAAACCCCTGGAGAACAAATGATATTAGTCCTGAGGAAATTACTTTTACTGCATATATGTGAATGGAACAGATTGAGAACAAAAATCAATGGCTTATCTGCTCACCAAGTACCCCTGAGATTATGATAAAGCAGGACCTGAATAACTTATTTTACTTTTCTGAAGGAGCACTGGGACAAACAGAAAACTAAACCAAGGGGAAAAAAACCCCATCAGCCCATTTTCTGTGCCATGTTCAGTGCTTGCTGCAGCCTTATTTCCCCAATGTAGATTGCAATGCTGCAGGCTTGCCTGTGCCTAAGGGATCACTAAACCTTTCCTCAGGTGCAGAACTGGTGAGGAATACAACTTTTAGCTCCAGTGTGGATTTCCTGAGTGATATTCAGTTATTCAGTTAATCTCACTGTGGATCAATTCCATGTTCAAAAAAGGGAGCTGGTACTTTCCAGTCCTTTTAATAATGTTGTGAAAATGTTATCAGAAAAAACTGGAGAAGGTAAACAGCCAGGGGAGGTCTATGTGGTTGTGTAGATACTCTTCTTTCTCTCCCTCTCCTCTTTCTTTAGATGCCTTTGTTTGTGATCTTAGTAGAAAGTAATGATATAGGAACCTGTACAAGGACATTGAGGTGCTGGAGTGTGGCCAGAGTAAGGGCAACAAGGCTGGGGAAGGCTCTGGAGAATAAGGCTGCTGAGGAGCAGCTGAGGGAACTGGAGTTGGTTAGGGTGAGGAAGAGGAGGCTCAGGGGAGACCTTGTTCCCCTACAGCTACCTGAAAGGAGGTTGGAGTAAAGTGGGGGTTGGTCTCTTCTACCAGGCATTGAGTGAAAGGACAAGAGGAAATGGCTTCAGTTTGCACCAGGGGATGTTCAGATTGAATATTAGGAAGGAATTCTTCACTGAAAGGTTATCAGGCATTGGCCCAGGCTGCCCAGGGCACTGGTGGAGTCACCATCCCTGGAAGAGTTCAGAAAACAACTAGCTGTGGTGCTCAGGGCCATGGTTTAGTGGTGAGCATAGCAGTGCTAGGTAGATGGTTGGACTTCATCATCTCAGAGGTGTTTTCCAACCACAAAGATTCTATGAAAACTAACTGTCTTGGAGTTGTTCTCTGTGTAAGGAATTTGGGTTTCTCTTCTGGCTAGAAGCAGTACTTAGGCAGTGAAAACTCCCCTGGGAGGTACACAGGTTGGGGGGCTTGTCCTACTTCTATATGGTCATCTGGCAGGGGAATATTGGTCTGCAAATTGTTCCAATTTAGGTCCATTTTTGTCTTAAATTCTTTTTTTCACTAGCTCTTCTGGGCAACAGTTTCATGTTAGTATTGAGTCCTTGGAGAGAGAACTCTGTTTTGCCAGTGATCTGCAGTGTCCTGTATCTCCTGGCTTTCTACCAAGCCAAGTGGGTGATTTTAAGGGTGTTCTTCTGCCCAGTTCCATTCACAAAGAGCATCCTGGCCATTGTTGTTGTGCCATGGAGTTGTGAAGTGAGGGTTACTCAGACTGCAACTACCTTTAGAGAAGGAACAATGTGTAGAGGTGAGTGACTTCTCTTCAGCTTTGACTCCCCTACCTCTAAGGAATATTTTCCTTTTTTTTTCCCTTCCTTTGTTTCTTTAGTAAGTTCTTATTGCACTGGAATTTGGTGCTGGGGCTGCCAAAAGGCTTCAGAGACCTCTCTGGTCCCATTTCAACATTCAAGCTATGCTGGGCACCATTTCCTCATAAAATGATTTGAAGACTTTGTCAAACACCCCAAACTTATTTTCAGCCTGTGACAGCCTAGGAGCACCCCGTGTTTGGCCAGAAGAGCAAGTGAAATCATTGCTTGACAGAGTGACTGGCAGCTCTAGTCATTTGAGGTGATGAGTATGTGTCAGCCTGTCACTGCATCACCAGCACTGGGCTGGCATCACGTTGGAAGCTCCTTTTTGCCTCCTTGTTTCAGCCATTCCCTTTTAATCACAGGTTTCCTCTTTTGTCTTTCCCAGGCAGTGTTGCTATAGCAACAGTTTCTCTTGACCATCCTGCCTTCCTCCCATCAGGGCTACCCCTGTCAGCCTCCCACCAGCTGAGGTTTCATCTGTCTCAGAAACTCTCTCTTAAAGCTGCTTTCTCAACACACACACACAAAGTTGGTGTGCTCTTCTGCTGAGGGGGTTGTTTAGGAAGAGGAGGCTCAGGGGAGACCTTAGCTCACTCTGCAACTACCTGAAAGGTGGGAATCAGTCTCTTCTCCTGGGTTACCAGGGAGAGGACAAGAGGAAATGACCTCAAGTTGCACCAGGGAAGGTTTAGATTGGAGAGCAGGAACTATTTCTTCCCAGCAAGAGTTGTTAGGCATTGGCCCAGGCTGCCCAGGGCAGAGGTGGAGTCACCATCCCTGGAGGGCTTCCAAAAAACCATCTAGCTGTGGTCCTTAGGGCCATGGTTTAGTGGCATGGTGGTGCTAGGTTGCTGGTTGGACTTGACGATCTTGGAGATCTCTTCCAACCTTCATGGTTCTGTGATCCTCTGCAGCCTCACTTCACCAAAGCAAAACCTCCAACTTCAAACCCACTTCCTCTCCTCAGCACAAATTCTTCCCCAGGCAAAGTGAACAAAAAGTTATAGTGGGACTTGTAAAAAAACCCAAACAGATAAATATTTCTTGGTGTCCCTCAGGCATCTTCCTAAAACCTGAATTTATTGCACTTTTGCAACAGATTCCTCCAGCAGTTGTAAATTCCTCTTCTAAACAAGACCCCAGTGAGGAAAAGAAACTTTGATAGAGTTTGATGAATGTATGGAAAGGCTTCATTAACAACAAAAAAAACAGCTTTCCATAAATATCTAAATGCAGAATTGGATATATTTAAATTAATTATGCAAGTCTATCAGAAGCAGCTATTTATACAAGAGATTTCCATTTGACACCAGGTAATGCACCTGCTTATTAAAAGAAGGATTAATCTCCTGTGTGCTACATGTGCACATCATTGGATACATCCTCACACAGAGCAGCAAGGTCAAGTTTCAATGCTAATAAGACACTGCTGTGTCTTATTGTCCAGTAAACCCAGTAGGTAGTAAACAAAAGAGAAGTAGCAAAACTAGTTAGAGTGGTAGCCTGCTACTCTAAGTGGTAGAATAGGTAGGGCTGTACCCAATAGATCTAACCATTTTAAGCATAGAAATGTAATGATAGAATCTAAATTAGCTGGTTAGCTTAGGGCCATGGATTAGCTGGTTAGCTTAGGGCCATGGTTTAGCTGGTTAGCTTAGGCTCATGGTTTAGCTGGTTAGCTTAGGCTCATGGTTTAGCTGATGGGCTTAGGGCCATGGTTTAGCTGGTTAGCTTAGGCTCATGGTTTAGCTGGCTAGCTTAGGGCCATGGTTTAGCTGGTTAGTTTAGGGCCATGGTTTAGCTGGTTAGCTTAGGCTCATGGTTTAGCTGGTTAGCTTAGGGCCATGGTTTAGCTGGTTAGCTTGGGGCCATGGTTTAGCTGGTGGGCTTAGGGCCATGGTTTAGCTGGTGGGCTTAGGGCCATGGTTTAGCTGGTTAGCTTAGGGCCATGGTTTAGCTGGTTAGCTTGGGGCCATGGTTTAGCTGGTGGGCTTAGGGCCATGGTTTAGCTGGTGGGCTTAGGGCCATGGTTTAGCTGGTTAGCTTAGGGCCATGGTTTAGCTGGTTAGCTTAGGCTCATAGTTTAGCTGGTTAGCTTAGGCTCATGGTTTAGCTGGCTAGCTTAGGGCCATGGTTTAGCTGATGGGCTTAGGGCCATGGTTTAGTGGCATGGTGATTCTAGGTTGCTGGTTGGACTTGATGCTCTTAGAGATCTCTTCCAACCTTCCTGATTCTGTGTACTCATTTTATTGAGAGCACATAAAGTTCCTAGTTATCATAACTTAGAAAAGTCCCTGACCTCTCCAGCAGTGGCAATAAAATGAAACAGAATAAGTCAAATTCCTGTAGAACTAGAGAGAGGTTGAATTTAATTTTAAAGAATGCTTTATATCTTTTCCATCAAAGCTCTGAAAACACTTTGGACTTGTGTGGCTGAAATCTCACTTGGGTTTTGGAAGCTTTTTTTTTTTTTCCCCATAAAATGTATCACCACAAAATGGTATTTTTTTCAAGTTCATTTTCTATAGACTTTTTTCCCCTGTTGCTTTAGGCATTAATTACTTTTCCATTCCTGGTAGCTAAAGTCCTGGGTGGCATTCACTGTCTGGAAGTAGCTACAGGAAAGAGAAAATTAACAGTTTATTCTGGTACAGTGGGGTACCTATGAAAACCTTCACACAGACTGCAGTCCTAGTGAGACTTTCAGTGAACTGTTACCCTCTTCATTAATTACAGAAGAAAATCAGGTCAAGAAATGGATTCCAGCCCCAGAGATTATTATATTCCTGTTACAGCCATGTTGTGCTGAGGAACAGCCTACCTCATTTTTTCACTTCAGATAGCTTTCAGTTTGCACTGCCATATGCCAGTGTGTGATGTGGAAGGCTGTAACTTAAACCAGCCTATGGACAACACTTCTCCAGGTAGAAATAAAGTTCTCCTAGGAACAAATCCCCTTCATGTAGCTTTCTCTCCAAAGCCAGTCAGAATTCTGCTGGAGTAATAGGAGCATGACTTCAGCATTGCTAGCTGCTTAAAGACATGGATCTTCCTGCTTTCTAAGAGAATGATTCTCTGAATGAAAGTGTGGATGGCTTTGGGTGTTGGTTTCATTTTCAGTTTGGGGGAAGCAAAGGAGAAAGGCAGATGGGAGCTCTTCTTCTGTTTCATCTGTTTATACTGGGGAAGTGGTAAGTGGGATGGCACATCCTACCTCATCCGCTCCCATGACTCAATGTAGCTGAAGAGTTCAAGATGTTCCCTTCAGCTAAGGCAGGCAGTGTGTGCTGGGGAGAACTTGCTGCTTCTGTGTTCACAAATAACTGCAGCTACCTCAGGAAATGACACAAGTACAAACCTCAACCACACAAGCCTCTCCCAGGGTCAGAGAGCAGTGTTTGCTGGATAATAACGAAGGGTGCAATGGGCTAACCTCAACTACTGCTCAGTTTTACTTGTCTAACCTCCACAGGGAGGAAGAAATAGGAAAGGCCCAGAAATGATGGTTAAAATGATCAGCAGAATGTGAAGAGTTTCTTGAAAGAGAGGATTAAACAAAGTAAGAGTGGCTCAGGTGCATCTGCAGAGCCTTCCTACCCTCAAGCACTGGATCAGTGGGCTGAGGTCTATGGGATGAGGTTCAACAAGGCTGAGTGCCAGGTCCCACACTTGTGTCACAGCAACCCTATGCAATGCTGCAGGCTTGGGGCTGAGTGGCTGGAAAGGTGCCTGGCAGAGAAGCACACGGGGATGGTGGTCAACAGCCAACTGAAGATGAGGCAGCAGTGTACCCAGGTGGGCAAGAAGGCCAAAGGCATCCTGATCTGTACCAGAATGGTGTGACCAGCAGGACCAGGGAGATGATTGTTCCCCTGTACTGAGCACTGGTGAGGCTCTTCTCTCTCTCTTACCCCTCAGCCTGTGATTTTCTGGAAGAAAACCTCCTGCTTCTTACCTGTGACTGCTTCCTGTCTGCTACTGGAGCTTCTTCCTTCTGCCCCAGGTGACCATGTTACCTGCATCTCCCTGCCAAAAGTCACCTCTCCTTTTTGCAGTAGCATCCTCCTCCTGATGTAGTCTTGGGAGCTTTTGCTCACCTGAGCTGTCATTGCTGTGTGAGAGGGTGAGAAGGGGACAAAGCAGGGGTAGGACCTTCTCCTGTGGCAGGGGAGGGCAAACATAAGTGGGTGAGGAGAAATAAGACAGGAAAGCAGTGGCAGGGGAATTTGGAGGTTGAACTTGGAGGGTTAGCACAATATGTTGCTCCAATGCCAGACCTTCTCTCTCTCCTCTGTTCCTCCAAACCAGCAACTCCCTGGTGCTCAGCAGTCATCTTCCTTAAGCAAATGCTGATTTTGTCTATGCACAACTCCAATCTTGTACTTGGCCACATCTGTTTGAGCCACAGTCACCTCTTCACCTTAGAGCTATAGTCTCAGCTCACTTCATACTGTCCTGGCCCTTTTTTGGGGCAAGGCAATTCAGGGGAAGGATGATTGCTGCACCTGCAGAGAGCTCCTGCACATTGCCAAAGATCTTTGCCTGAGACTTAAAGACATGTTGGAAAAATCCAGCCCATACTTGTGTGCATCCCACAGCCCAAGTGCAGGCATGTATTTATCAGAAACCTCTCATGTACCAGATGGTAGAAGAAAGTGGTTGTTTAAACACACTGTGACTTAGGGTAACCTGGGATAGCACATTCTCAAAATATGCTGCATGTGTTTCTTCACAGACCTCAACTCAAGCATAGCAATGAATAACTTCTTCAAAATCCTGCCACAACAGCATGCCTTTTGTTTCTTACATCTTGTCTACTGCAGCAAATGCAAGGATGGAATTATAGCTGGAACTGGGATTCACTAAATGCCATGCTGAAAGAGGTGTTTCCTTTTAAAGAATAAGCCTGTACCTGTGCAGTGGGTGAAGTTACAGAAGCACAGAATCAGGAAGGTTGGAAGAGACTTCTGAGATCAAGTCCAACCAGCAACCTAGCACCACCATGCCACTAAACCATGGCCCTAAGGACCACAGCTAGATGGTTTTTTGGAAGCCCTCCAGGGATGGTGACTCCACCACTGCCCTGGGCAGCCTGGGCCAATGCCTAACAACTCTTGCTGGGAAGAAATTGTTCCTGCTCTCCAATCTAAACCTTCCCTGGTGCAACTTGAGGCCATTGCCTCTTGTCCTCTCCCTGGTAACCCAGGAGGAGAGACCAAGCCCAACCTTACTCCAACCTCCTTTCGGGTAGTTGTAGAGAGAGCTAAGGTCTCCCATGAGCCTCTTCTTCCTCAGCCTAACCAACCCCAGTTCCCTCAGCTGCTCCTTATCAGCCTTATTCTCCAGAGCCTTCCCCAGCCTTGTTGCCCTTCTCTGGCCACACTCCAGCACCTCAATGTCCTTCTTGTAGTGAGGGACCCAAAACTGAACACAGTATTCAAGGTGTGGCCTCACCAGTGCCAAATACAGGGGGACAATCTCTTCTCTGGTCCTGCTGGCCACACCATTTCTGATGCTTGCATGCTAGAATCTACCCAAAACACTAACCCATTAACAGGTTATCTGACTTCTCTCTACTGCAGGCCAAATCTGTGCCCTTCACTATGTTCTAGTCCAGGATGTACAGATGGATGTCTGCCTATGCACAGAGGTCTTTGTCAAATGTGGAGAGAGTATGCTTCTGACAGAAGAACTGGGAGCTGTAGTGGATTCACAGTCCTCTGGTTTGGGGGCTCTATGTGGGGTCTATGCCAGTCTGTGTGGTCAAAAGACTCTTTGTTTAGCATCTGTGCATGAGGAACAGTCTTCACTCCCCACTCCACACAGCCATGCTGGGCCTACTTCCATTCAAGGCTTGCAGAATAGGCTCAGTAGCTTCATAAGGCAATGATTGCAGGGATTCTTTTTAATGAGGAAAGGAAAATCTTTTGGGGAAAAGGCAACTTGCTCTCTCTTTGCAGCACATCCCATTCTTACTGAATTCTGACAGGTGCCCTTCCAGAGTTTCTTAATTCTTTTTCTCAGTTCCAAAATCTTCAAGGAAGGTGGAAAACAGAAAACATTGCACATGAATAGTTAGTCCAGGTTTGATTGCTTGCACTTTTCTCTCTCTTACACAACTGCTTTTTCCCTTCACTTGGAAGAACCTTGATTACTCACATGTGATTCATAATCCTCTCTGCCACCTCCCACCTCCCAGTTTTCCTCCTGAGCATCATCTACTAAATTTTCTGCCAATATTTGTTTGATGACCTTCCTGTGCCTGCTAGTGCTGTGGAGGGAACAGAGCCAGCAGAGAGCCAGCAGGGCTCTACTCTCACTTGCCTATTATCTGACAAATTCTGAACGAGATAACTGCTTGCAGAATCTCCACCTCCAATAATGTCTGAAGAGACTTTTACACCTCAGCTGGTCTTCTTTATGACAAATGTTAGCTGCCAGATTTATTGGGGTGATGCCCAAAGTAGAATCTCCAAGCTTGGCTCTCAGAATCCAGCAGGTGAGAGGCAGAACAAAGCTCTCTACATACCCAGGGGGCTGGGTCTGAATGTGACTGCAAGACCATCAAGAGGTGACTCTCAGTGCAGTTACTTCTGCAAGATCTCTCTCCAGAGGAAAAACAAACCCAAACCAAACCCCCAAAACCCCCCAAACCCACCACTTTTAAACCTGTCAACAATAGTTTTAGCAGTAGGCAAGACATCTTGTGTGTAGTAGCCTGTTTGGCCAAGCATATGACCAACAACTTGCTGTGTCAAAGGAGCACTAGCATGTGTCTGTGAAAGGCCATACACCACAGGATCAGTTACAGCAGAAGAAATATTAAACAACTACAAGTACATTGGAATTTTCTCTTCTGCTGGTGCAGGACCCAGCATAAAATCTGCATTTTCTGGATTCCATTTAGTCTTTTATCCTACTTGATTACTTTTTTCCATGAAAACCACTTAATCTTTGCCTTGTTATTTGCATTGCTTTGGAGAAATAGTCTTATTTTATTTATTTTATTGTATTTTGTTCCATTTTATTTTATTTGATTTTATATTTTTCATTTTATTTCATGTTATTTTATTTTACTATTAATTTTCTCTTTTGTTTTAATCTGTGTGTCACCACTGCTCTTTCCCTGTAAACTAAACATGAAGTAGTGTAAAATAGCTTGCCACTATCTGATGTTTGGGTTTGGTTTTTTTCCCCCTGGCTCTGAGAATGACACACAAAAATATCTCCATCTATTTGCCAGAAGGGTTGTAAATATGATGGTTTGGGACCAGAGGACAAGGAGTGGTGTCTTGATCTCTCTCAAGCCTTGTATTCTGTGACCTCCATGACTTCACTTTTCTCCATCTGCAGCTACAGGCTGAGGGAGGAAAACATGCACAAACCCCAGTGTTATTGCATTTAGATTTTAAAGTGATGATGACTGAGCCCTGCAGACACTTCTCAGCTTCTGCATGCACCTGAGGAACCTATGAGAAGGGAAAGCCATCAAACCAGAGATATGGGTAGGGTGACCTGAAGACATATGTGATCTGATGTTGTGTCTACAAATTGGAAGTCCCAAGGAGAAAAGGAATTTGCCAAAGTGCTATTCAGCAGTTAGTTTGCACCTCAGTTGTATTAGGAAGAAAAGAAACCAAGCCATGTTCTCAAGATCCATAGTAGAATGGGATTAACCCATGGTTTCTCACCAACCTGATTCATACACAAGTGGAACACATGGAATTCTTGGTCAGTGGTGTTCAGGAGATTAATGCTTCCTTCCCAACCCATTTTGGGTGCTGAATGAAGCTGCTGAAATAGAAAACTGGCCCTAGAGTCTGAAAGAAAGCTATGTTTAGGAAAGCAATGCAAAATACAGAGACTGTTAATGAAAGCAAACAACTTCTAGAAATACATAGAAGAGGAGCACTTCAGGAGGTGAAAGGTAAAGGAGTGAAAGCATAGAGAGTCTTGAAATAGAGCTGTCATTACCTTTAACTCTAGTGCCATTCCTTTATCTGAAAGAATAAACTATTGTTTGTTCAGTACTCATATAGTGCAGGAGATTCTGGTCTCTGAGTAGGTCTCTTGGGCACTGCAGTAATTAGTAATGAATTAGCAAAAGAAATAATGAGTAATTTGGAAGCCAGTGTCTTCAATAAAAGATAGGATTCCATCATGGCAGTATTTAGCCTATTACTGAACAGACAGAAAACTTCAAAGGATAGTTTTATTCCATAGTTATTATCAACATAATTTAGGAATCAGAATTAAAGGGATAATTCAATAATACATGTTTATTTAGTGAAGAAAACCTGTCTCAAGAAACATTAGAGCCTAATTCAGCTGAATGATCCTTAGAAATAGAGAAACAACAGAAAAATAAGTAGATTGGATATTAAAATATGGTGAAATAATAGAGTTTATCTTAAGAAATGGTCTTAATAAATCAAAGTATAGGATTGAGAAAGAATGTTCAAGGTCATTTGCCAGTTACTGCTCAAGGTCACACATCCTCCTTAGGTGCATATTCCAGAGTAGGGAGAAGGTTGAGTTCCAATAGCTGGAATAAATACTGAACAGCATAAGGTACAGAAAAAAACCCCAAACTCCAAAAAACCCCTAGGCAAAACCAAACCAAATCAAAAAAACAAACCCCCAAAAACAAAGAAGAAGAACCAAGGAACAAAAGAAAATCAAAACCCCCAACTTCTGAGCTTTGGAAATGAATGTAAAAATGGATTCTACTTTTTATCCAACACAAGCAGAGAAGTTTAAGCAAGCCTAGGAATGATGAGAAAATTCTTCTTGTGTTCCTCAAGCACACAGGTTATAAACTCTATTATAATGATCTATTCTATATCATATATATTATTATAAATCTATTATAATTATGACAATATCTGTTCTACTAAGCTGCTATTACAAAAGGGAGAGAGCTGAGGGGTTTTCTTCTGTTCCATGTGTTACTTGATAGGTGAAGACAGGACAAAAGAGGGCTTGAGAATGAGCTGAGCTGAACTTGGAGGAACAGAATGGTGCTGATAGTGTTAGCAAATCCTCAGCTATATTTAAATTGGTAATTAGTTTTAATATGGCTAATCACCTAGTAGTATGGCAGTTCCATGGCTTACAGTAGGGTTTCTGTGTGGTTAGTTCAGTGCCCTGACAGTTCTATGACCCTTAGACTGAAAGGTGACCCTAAGGCAATGAATTCAAGAAGATATGACATAATACACACTTATTTTATATATATATATTGTTCTCTAATGTTTGTGCACTGCATATTGTTGTCAGGCAAACAGACTGCAAGAATTATGACCTCTTGGCACTTCAGCAACAGTAAGACCAGTGAACAAGGTAAATTAGGTTCTGATTAAATTCACCTTAAAAGACAAAATGCAACCTGTATCTCTTTATGGTTGCAATCCACTCCATGTGCACTGTCTGTGTAACAGAGACAATTAAATCAGGTATCATGGCAAATTTCATTTCAGGTATCAGCTGCAACTCCTAAAATCCAATTCAATTATTGTTTTCAAGAGAACAATCTAAAAATCTGGAGCCTGCTTTGGAGCAATCTCTTTTCTCCTTGCTTCTGGCATAGCCTTCTCAGTTAATACATGGCCAGAGATTTCTGCCCAGCACTCTGTGGAGGCATGCTAAGGGTATTGATTTTGGATATTCCTGAGCTGAGAGCCTGGCAGCAGTCTGAATTTTTGGAACAAGGATTTGGATTCCAGTCAGGTCACTGTTCTAGAAAAGCAGATTTCTACTTTTTTTTCACTCTTCAAGGACAAAATTTGACTTCCTTTGAAGTGCAGAAATTCCCAGTGGAGCCTTTTAGTAATAAATATTGATTCTTCTTCTCTCTGTCCTTTAAATTATATTGCAAGAGGCCCTCCCTTAGCTGTCCTTGCATTTTGTCATGTGGTTGTCAGTTGATCTTGGTACCTCTGATTGTCAGGAAAGCACCAAAGTCACTAACTCAGTTAGTCAGAGTCCTAAACAGGTCTTGAAGAAAGTGCCTTAGGAGAAGAGGATTAAAGGGCTACAACTCCTTATTTGTATTCAGTAGTAATCCAAGGACATTGTCAAGTCAGGACAGCTCTAACCTCAGTCCTTGTTGACCTTTAGGTGGTGAAATTAGGTGTTCTTGGATCATTTTTAAAATGATCAGAACTGTTCCCAGTGGTATTAATAAATGGGTCTGCCTTCAGCCTTTTTATATTGATACTTCTGAATTTTCTTGAAGCCTAGCAAGGGACCCAGTTTTGATTCTGGATGTGAGTCCCCAGTTTAGGCTTTGCCTATTACCTGGCCAACTGTTAGGTGGCAATGCATTACACTTATTTTCCTGCTAATGCTTTAATTAATGTTAATTAAATCACACCAGGACAAGTACCTCAGCTTTTTCCTCATCCTTTCTCACTATGTTTCTCCCCCACATGCAATCAAGGATGGAGATTTTCCTTAGACCTCCTTTTGTGTTTAGAGGAACATTTATTGTCTTTTGTGGTAGCAACCATATCAAGTCCTAGCTAGCTTTTGGCCCTGTTGATTTTCTCCTTGCATAACCTCACAACATCCTTGTAGTCCTCCTGTGTTGCCTGCTGCTTCTTCCAAAGGTCATAAACTCTTTTTGTTCTTCCTGAGTTCCAGCCAAAGCTCCCTGTTCAGCCAAGCTGATCTTCTTCTCCAGCAGCTCATCTTCTGGACATGGGGCCAGCCCACTCCTGCACCTTGAAGGTTTCCTTCTTGAAGAAGGTCCAACCTTCCTGGACAATTGCTTCCCAGGGGACTCTGTCACCCAGGCTTCTAAACAAGCTGAAGTTTGCCCTCTGGAAGTCCCTTCTACTGCCTCCTCTTCCTACTTCTCTGAGAATCAAACCCTACCATTTCATGATGGCTGTGTCCATGGTGGCCTCCAACCACCACATCATCCACCAGACCTTCTCTAGTTGCAAGCAACAGGTCCAGCAGGAGTCCTTCCATAGATGGCTCACTCATCAGCTGTGTCAGGGAGTTCTTTCCCACACACTCCAGGAACCTCCTAGACAGTTTGCTGTCTTGTATTTCCAGCAGGTATCTAGAAAGTAGAAGGCTCCCATGAGAACAAGGGCTTGTAAAACTGGTAAGAATAATGTAGACAGCTTGCAGGGCTTCTGGCAACATCACATCATGGAGCTTGGCATGGATGGTTCCTATCAGATAAGAATTTGGGATTGGTGGCTGCTCTCTTAGTACAAAAAGCATTTGTGCTTCTGCAGTTGCATGGCTGTAGAACAAAACCCCACTTCACTGTTTACCACACTGATCTCCAAATCTGGGACCTTCTGTGGAAGTAGCACTTCCTTGCACGTGTTTGGAACCAAGAGGGAGAGTTGATTAGTTCATAAAGAGAAAAACTTTCCCCCAAATAAAGCAGAATGCCTGTTTGTTTTAGGAGTTCCTAGCAGTTTGGAGGCCTGCCTGTAGCCAGTCACATCCTTTGTGGCTTCCTGGGTGCATTTGTAAAGACTCATCAGAAAAGATCTCATTCATTTTGGGGATTCAGAAGCTTGAATCAAAGCATTCTTTATGCAACTCTTGAAAAGATGCTGTTGAAGTTGTGCTTTCAGAGGAATTATGGTTGAATCTTTGGTCCATTATATCTTATCAGAGTGTTAAAGAAGCAACACAACCACCTCAATAGCCAAAACTGAACTTTAGGCATGGAAAGGAAAATGAAGGATTGAGGCTGTCCTTTCTTGTCTGTCTTCTGGACCATTTCAAAGAGACTATTTGCAATCAACAACTATTTTCTCCTAGACAAGAAGATTCACAGAGGCCTAAGAGCTTAAGCTTAGGCTGCAAAAACCCCCAAATAATAAAAAATATAATACTAATCTTCATGTGAAAAGCCTGAGGGGGGAGCTTAGCAATGCTTAGCAATACTTCAGGGGTGGGGGGCAGGAGGATGGAGCCAGGCTCTTGTCAGTGGTGCCCAGGGACAGGACAAGAGGCAACAGGCACACACTGGGACAGAACTTCTTTCCTTGGAGGGTGGTAGAGCCCTGGCCCAGGCTGCCCAGAGAGGTGCTGGAGTCTCCATCTCTGGAGACATTCCAAAGCCAGCTGGATGGGATCCTGTGCAAGCTGCTGTAGGTGAGGCTGCTGTGGCAGGGGGGTTGAACTAGATGATCTGCAGAGCTCCCTTCCAACCCCTAACAGTCTGGGATTCTATAGGATTCAATCCCCACTTTGCAAGAAAAGACCATCTTTTCCCAGGCCATTTGTGTTTGAAAGAAGCCTGGTTATTGAGGTGTGTGCCCACTACAGCCTGTGGCTTGTCACTGGCTCAAGGAAGCTAAGGCACTTGACTTTTATCAGTGCAGTAAGTGCAAAGAGGCTTTGAAGCTGCAAATCTCCCCCTCTTTGAGCACATGCCCTCAATAACAGTTCAGGCTGCAGAAGAGGTAAGTCCTTCAGTATGTCTGTTTTCTTTCTGCAACACATGGGCTTTGTTTGTGCTATGGTTTGAGCAGTTGCTCATTTCCCCATGTTGCATCTGGAGTAACTCCAAAGAAACTGGAAGATAGTCTCATGGACATCTTGGTGTTGCCATATTAACAAGGACTTTGGCTTCCATTTCTCACTTTCCCTCCTGAGATCTTTAATAGTACTGACATGAGGACCAACAAAGTTTTACAGATTCCTGTAAAATCAGGGACTAGAAGAGCTGGTCACAATTCACAGGGTGTTTCTACTCCATTGAAGTATAAACTCAGACTTTTCCCCTCATATTTTATGTGCAAACATTGGTAGGGAAAAAAAAAAACCAAAACCCAAACAACTCTGGAATTTGATTCCTTCAAATGTTTGTGTTGGGACAGCTCTTGTCACATATGTTCACAGAGAGTGAACATAAAAGGGGCCTGAGGATAGACCAAAAATCTGTTTGACTATCTGACAAATAGTTACAGAAACATTTTGCATATTTACCCATCTTCTAAAAGAAACATATTGCTATGCAACCAAAAAAAAAATATGTGTTTACTGTAAAAATGACACAGACAGTAGTGCTTAGAACATACTTGAAAGGCTTGGGTTTTGTAAGCAGCTCATTTGCATCCAAACAGCAGAATTTGAAGCCTCAGAGAGAGCAGCAAGGGATAAAAGACATCCACTGGGACCAGTCTCCATTAACCTGAGGGTTGTCTGATTTTTCTTTTCCTCTCAGGACTGAATATTTGTTTAGCTATTAAACCAGTTCATGAAATCATTGGGTGTCCTTAAAAGTGAGCAACTGCCTTGCCACCAGCTTTGGCTACAATTCCTCTTGAAATGATGGTGCTAAATTGCTGTAACTTTGTCATATCCCTGGCAATGTTCAATTCTAACACCTACTGGAAAAGAAATCTTTTCTGGCTGCCAGGGTAATGCCCTTTTTCCCAGTTACAAACCAGAGACCTGCTGGTTTCTTCCAAAGTTATCTCAAGAGATGCTTGGCATTCATACTCATTTTTCTCTTCTCTTCTCAGGCAGGCAGTTCCTCAGTGAGGCCTCACAAACCACAGTCAAAACTGATGCAGTACATTCAAATTTCAACCTTGCTACTGAAAAGAATGCCAGGAGTTTAAAAGTGTCAGACCTTTGAGATGGATGAATAAGATGCTGGAAAAGAAAACTTTTCAGCTCAGCAAGGTGATGACTTCTCCTTCTGGGAGTCCTATGGAAAGATCTCTAAGGAGCTGAATGAAAGATGTCCTCAAGCACTAATGGTACCAGAATGGGAAATGTAGCTATTTTGATGCCTACAAAGACCTGACAATAATTTCAGGATGGGATGAAATGACTAAAATCCTTCTTCCCAATCCAAGACTCTGAACTGCTACATGAGAAAAGAGGCTTTTGAAACCCAAGCAACATGACAAGTTTCAGTTACTTTCAGTTCATGGGAGATTAAATATGTTTTGCTCAGGGATTTGTGAGTGGAGAAGAGAGATTTTCACCTCTGGGTAGCTGTGTCAGATCATGCCTGGGTTTAGAGTTGAAAGCTGTTACCTTTTCCATGTAGCTGGGCAGGAGTTTCTCTGCTTCCCTGCATGTTTTTATAGACAATGCAAGCTTTTTCTGCTGCTTGCAGTGCAAGAGGTTAAGGTTTCCTGGTGGTTTGATTGTACAGCTCATGGACTTGCAAATTGGAGCTTAAAGGTAAAAATAGAAACCTCTCTTAGATATTACTGTTCCAGGAGAATCTTCTAGATTCTTCAGTGGCATTTGCTGAGGTTTGTGTTATCCCTGCCCTGTGCCTTTTGAAAGGGTCACTAGAGCTGTTTGAGGTTAAAGAGGAGACTGGATGCCAGCCAGGTGTAAGCAGGTGAAGTGCTGAAGTGGTGCATGGTGGATGTGCACACTGGAGAAGGTAAAAAGCAGGCAGTTAACATTGCCAGGGGAAATATTCCTGTTCCATGCATGAAATGGCCTGGCCACACTGTTCTGAGCATGCAGAGAAATGGACTGGTTGCAACAGTGGCACATTGCCCATCTGTGGAGATCTTGAACAGCAAACTGAACCACCATCTATTAGTGGTAACAAGATATTAACAGTGACTCCTCTTGGGATGGAGACAAGCTCCTGACTACCTTTCATGTTCCTTTGCAGGTGTGTTTTCCTCTGATTCAAGGTCATCTTTGTTAACAGCTGTGCTTTCTTAAATCCTAATGTTGACCTAATAGTTAAAGAAGACACCCAGCATACCTGAGGATAACTGATCTAGCTGGAACTATGAACATGGTGACAGTTCAAAGCATAAGGTAAGAATATCTCTTAATAATAACCAAGATGCAATTTAAAAGTAGGTCAAGGAAGAGCAATTATCACCTGTGTTACTAGTAGCATCATTGTCCCAAGGGGCTCTTTTTGTTTCCTGTTTATGGGGTACATCTTGTCCTCACCAACAGTACTCTGAAATGAAGCTCTAGCTGAGAGACAGATCATGTAGAGCAAATATTGAAACTCTACAGATGCTTGCCTGCAGCTGTAGAGAGAAGACAAACAGCCTGCAGACAAGCCAGCCCCACAGAGCTTTATACTTGCTTAGTTTTAGCAAGATCTATGAATATCTACAGAGCTGGAAAAGGAGAGCTGGGATGAGACATTAACAGAACCCACTAGGAATCAGGGTCCTGATGTTGCCAGAAGTAAAGTTCCTTCAACTCTCCATGCAGTGGGGAAGATGTGAGGGTGCACAAAACTCTGCTGAACATGGAGAACAAGGTCCATCAGAGCCCCATCTTGACAGCATTACAGGCTGGAAGGAAGCAAGAGAGGTGTGCAAGTAGGTGCAGAAACAATGTGTGGGAACAAAACAGAAGGTAAAGCTTGGTCTGTCACCAGATGCCCCAGATATATGCTACAGGTCAAATTTTGCTTCTGTAAAGAGCTGTGCCTTTGTATCCCAGAAGATATTTTGGCTCAGGAGTAGATTAGCTGACTTTTTCCTGCTGTGGGTGGGCAGCAATAAGCTTGGTCCTCAGCTTGATTTCATTTCTGCTGGCTGGACTCAGTATAAGGTGCCTGTAGGCATCCCTCTCCTCCTGGAAGTTTGGCTGCTGGGTCACAGGGTCAGCATTCATGCAGTGCACCTGAGGGCAGCCCCTGCCAGGGTGCTGTGGTGGATGGTGACACCCTGGGTTCCAGGAGCATCTGGAGTTCCCTATGGTAGGTGGTAGATCAGGCATCCAGAGCCTGTCCCACTGCCCCAGTCAGGAGCAAGGAAGCCAGGATACACTAGGGGATAGCCCCAGTCATGGGCATTTGGCACCTCTCTGGGGACAGGATAGGATGTTGTCCCATGGGTGGGGTCAGGATGAGGCCCATGGAGGTAACTGGGGTCAGATTCAGCCCCTACCTCATCACCACAAGCTTGGCCAGTGCCTGGCTGCCAGACCAAGCCCTGCTGCCCATAGGAGACCCCCAGTGGAGATCCCCAGTCCTGGCCCTGACGCTCAGCCTTGCTTTTCTTCACAATAACAAAGACCAAGTGGCTGCACAGGTTTGGTCTCATCTCATGACTCCAAATTCCTCTGTTCTCTTCCTTGGTAGTTACAGCTGCTTATCCCACCACCACTGCTGGGTCCAGCTGTACCACTTGCCTCTTCATCTTTCCTTACTTCTGGGAGGACATGATTCAGGCACAAACATCCTCCAAATTACACATCCAAAGGTGATGAACCAGCTGCAGCTTCTGCCTGCTTTCCTCTTCATCCACAGTGCCATTCTTCAACCCCACCTCAGCCCATGCTGCAGCAGCTTTCTCTTCCCTTCCCATCCCTAAGGGAAAAGGATGCACCACAAACCTTTCTGCTTTCTGGTGGATGTTCTGAGTGTGAGCTACTGAAGTGTTAACCTCTAACCTAGGGTGGGGTTTGAATCACAGAATGTCCTGAGTTGGTGGGGACCCATGAAGATTTCTGAGTACTGACAGGCTGCAGCTCTGACACAGAAGGCTAAAAGCCTTTGAGGAATATGATTTCCTTGCTTATTAAGCCTGCCCAATTCTGGCAAATGAGTATTCCAGCTAATCTCTGGTAATAGCTACATAAAGGGTCACTGCTTGAAATAAACAACCTGATCACATGTTCTCTTGTGTTCCACTTCTCCATCCTCTTTTTTCCCCTTGAACTGGCAGATCCTGGGCAATAAGGGTAACACCTGTTTATGTGGAAAAGACCTTGTTAAGAAAAGGTACTTATTTAAACAGAAATATCTTCCTTTTTTTTTTTCTAGCTAGGCAGAAACTGAAATGCAGAGTGGAGCAGGAGGAGAGTTCTCCTTGGTTTCAGTTCATTGCAGTGAAATTCAGTCAGGTGCCAGAAGTAACATCACACTAACAAGTAATGTCACAGAGCTTCCAGGTAAGTGGAAATTTTGGGTGAATCTCATGCCATATTTAGTGTTCTTAGAAAGGGTGAAAATTAACTCTTTTACAGGAAAAAAAAAAAAGTGTATTTTTCTCCTTTGCAAGTATTTTTGACATGTCACAATCTGAAAGGGAAAAAGACTTGTACATCAGGAATATATAGCTTTAATATATAACTTCATTGCATATTTCTGCTGAAGAGCATTCCACATGTTAAAAACATGCTATCTAACTCTCCAGTGGCAAGAGGAGAGGAGTTCCACAGCTGAGTTGGAAATATTCTGTTGGAAGGTTGTTTTTACTGAAGTTGCAGTCAAACAAAGGTATTTCAGTTTCAGAGACCAGGTAGGAAACCAAAGCAGATTTTGAGGTTGTGTTAGTTTCCTGAAGTGCTCTGGAACTCTATGAAATAAGCATTTAGGAGGCTTTTTGGCTTCTTTTTATAATCATGCCTGGAAGGTCAGCATGTTTTGAAGATCTGGATGTGGATCTGGATTCATCATTTCTTCTGTGGTCAAAGATTTTCAGGGACAACATGATTCTAGCACAGGTCAACGACTTCAGTGCTGAAGCTTATTTCTCTTTTATGGCTAACTAAAAACCTGTTCAGTATGAAACAAAAACCAAATTCTGAAAGCATTGAAAACATGCTCTATCCACTCCACACCTTAAAAAAAATCTCTTTGCCCTTTTCCTGTGGTGTTGTCATGTCTTCAGCAACAGACTCAGCAGTCCAACCTACCAGGTAGTGTGGTGAGCTGCTTTTCAACGTGCCTTCAAGATGCTCTCTGTGTGTGTGTGTGTGTGTGTGTACACCCACCTGAAAACATCAGCATGTTTAGTGTGAGGGCATCAGCAGAAACATAATTCATCCTGTCAGCTAGGTGAGAAGCTGCAGCAAAGTATGTGCAAAAACCTCTTGGAAAAAAAGACATTTTGTGCCATAGAATTCTATCACCTGCAAAGACAGGTGCTAATGCTTCAGAAGCACATAGACTCAGACTGTAGCCAGTGTTTCAGCCTGCAGAAGACAGAGTGTGTGTGCTCCTGGAGCTCTTCCTTTAGCTCTGGATTATTCCTTCAGGTCCAGTGTGTTGCTGCTGCTTGTCTAGCTCTTGACATGATTGGTTCCACGTAGAGCATTTGCTTGGATCTGACTTTGTTGGCAAAGCCTATTTTGAGATGGTGGCAGTGGGGGCTGGGGGTGTGAGAGGAAGGGAGAGAAAATGTTAATTAGCTTTGTGTAGGCAGGAGGGAAAGGACAGATGTACATTGTAAATGTATCAATGTTTCTGTACATTTTGCTTGTGCTATCAAGCAGCAAACAGCCCAATCACAACAGGCCAGGAGCTTTATTTCTGCTGGGTTTGGAAGACTTGGCACTGCTAAGCACCCTTATTGTTGTTCCTGCTTGACATTCCCTGTCCTTGACATCTCCCTTCTCTCTCCAATCGATGATGACTGCCATCTTAGCCCTCAGGCTTCTCCAGGGCTGCTTTCAACTGAGCTAGCCTCATCCCTTATTTCTTGCTGCCCTACTTTTACCCCTCACCACCCCCTCTTTTAAAAGTCCACAGCAAGTTGAATTCAGCTTGCAAGCCTGACTGTGGTGGGAAGGCAGGAGGTTTTACACACCCGGCTGATTTGCTGGTGGAAATTTGCCTTCCTCTGGTGTGCAGCCGCCTTGGTAGGGCATCCAGGGGGCTGGCTGAGATGAGCCTGCACCCTTTTGATGTGGTCTGACACCAAATGGCAGCTTGAGACTTGCCTGGATAATACATTTAAATAGAAAAAGCAAAGAATTGATGGGAGCAACTGGAGTTGCTCTATGGGTATGGTTATCGGGAGGTAATCGCCCCCATGGGGGGATTAGAAGCACTCGTTTATTCCTGGTGCTTGATCACAGCCCAAGGGCATGATTATCCCATGCCAGTAGTCATATTTCTTGTTATACCTTATTGCTTAATTGCAACATCATGCTAAAAAAATAGGGGGAAGAAAGGGGGGGGGGGGGGGAAAAGAAAGGAAAAATAGAGATGAGGTGAGATATTGCTAAAGTAATGATAAGAGAGTATGATGGTTTCTGAGCTGCTAGCTATGTATATTAATTAACCCTTCTCAGAGATAATCCACAGAGGTATACTTTCAAGAGAGATTTCCCCCTGCTTCTCACACAAGCAGATATGTGGTATAGTCTTTCTCTTGGTACCTCATGCACTGCTCCAGGCTCTTGATGTCAAAATACACCAGCTGAGAATGTAGGATAAGAACAGCCGTAGGCTTTCCTCTGGTCCTCAAGACATTTCAAATCTATACTTTCCTGATTAGTATAATACCCTGTTTCATCAAACTAGGTTTTTTTTCTCCTGCTTTCCAAATGGGCAACTTTGACAGCAGTATGGGAAGAGCTTTAACATGAAGAAAACCAGAAAAACACAGACAATTCACCTGAGACTCTGAAGCCCTAACCTCTATTTGCCTTATTTTCTTCTTTTTCCTTGTGAGCAACATTCAAACAATTCCTTAACATTTATAACTGCACATCTCTTTGGCTATAATTGAAATAGAAATGTTAAAAGAAATTACATTTTGCTAATCCATTTACAATGGTATAAATTGCTTCTCCTAGCCAACTGCCAGGCTGGCTGTTTTATTTAATAACTAATGCTGAGGTTCCCTGAGGCAAGGAGACAGTTACCCCACCAACTGCAGAAGGTTTTACTGAAGTGTCTGCTGCCTATTGTTCAGGGACTGTAAAGGAGCTTGGCTAACAGGTTCACTTGCATTCCCTGTCTCTGATAAATATAACTGTTCTGTCTTTAAATGCAAGCTAATTCAAGGTGAAAGAGGAAAAGGCATAGAATCATCATGGTTGGAAAAGACCTCTGAGATGATCAAGTCCAACCATCCACCCAACACTACCATGCTCACCACTCAATCATGTCCTCAAACACCACATCTGCATCCTAGTTAATCAAACAGTTTTGTTAGTATCTGATTGTGGCTAGGGGGCTAATAATTTATCACTATAAAATCTGCTGTTAGTACATTTTGAGAGCCTGGAACTGAACAATGATGACCTCACTCCCTAGCAGAACCACAAATACATCCCAAATTTAAAGGACTCTCAGGAAGAAAGAATGTCAAGCAGGGTGACTCACAAGCACAACCATTTGACAATCTTTGCTCTACACAACCCAACTATCTATAGCATTTATTCCTGTAGCCAGTAGCATCATACACACACACACAGATAAAATCATGAAGGTTGGAAGGCACCTCTAAGATCACCAAGTCCAACCATCAGTGTGTCACCAAATGCCACTGAACCATGTCCCTAAGTGCCACAGTGAAAGATAATCTTTCTCCTCTCTCTCCATGATGAGCTGCATTAGACTGACTTTCTTTTCAGGCTGTGAATGAAGATGATTTCCCTGGCTATGGGCTCATTTTTTGTCTGTATTGGTTTAACAGGTGTCACTCAGTGCAGGGAAGATCAAGATCCAGCTCATTTCCCCTGCTCTCCACTACTCTTGGTCTCTCAGTGCAGATCCAGGCTTGGTCCCTCTCTGTTGTTAACAACTCCAGTATCAGATATGATAGAGAAGACCAAGCTTTCTCCACAGATTGAAAAGTTGCTGCCTAGCACAAATGAATCTGATTTCCAATAACAAGACTGTACCTTTTCTTTTCTGTGTCAAAACCAGAACACAAAGTAGCAAAATATTCAGATAGATGGAATCCATGTTTCTGACCAAAATAATTAAGCATTATTGAAACCAGCAGAGACATTACCAGCTCTGGGTTTTTTTTTTTTTCCCCTCAAACTGTATCAATCATAACTAATGATCATTTATGAATTATACAGGATCATGACTGCTTTTATTTTTGTATTATTCCTCTCCAAGAAATACATTTTTATTTTCAGGAAAGTTGCCCTGAGGCAAAGACTTGAAATTGCTCTCCAGCAGCTAGCATAATGAAGGATTGATCTGCAGAGTGGGCAGAACTTGGATGAATCAGACACTGACATTTCTTCCTTTTCACTTTCTCCTTATGACTGAAAGTCTGGATTCCTCCTAACTACCAGAAGACACTTAAGTGTGTAGAAGATGTGGAGTTAGGCATTAAGATATCTTGGATTGTCAAGGATTGTCAAAGACAGAGAGGTAAATCCAGCTGACAATTTGTCCTATATCTTGTCATTGACTTTAGCAGGAGCCTAGGGCAAATGTTCTTCTGACTTAGACACCTCAGGTACGTGCCTGAGATTGAAGGGGGATGAAAGTAAGCTGAAAGTTTAGGTTTGGCTTAGCAGAGACTATTTGTTCTCGATTACCTGGTGGAACCAGTGATAAATATGCACATAGCAAACCTGTGCTCACAGAGAGAGGCCTTTGCCTTGTCTTCAGCACCTTGATTGCCACCTTCAAACATCTTCAGATTCAGAATTGCTCAGCAGTATGTCAGGAGCTGAGCTTGGGATCCAAATCAAAGGCATGAAAACTTTCTTTTCCATGTCCTTAATTTAATCCTAGCTCTAAATCCAATTTGATCAAGAAGTGTGTGCCTTATGCAGTCAATGTTTTCCTGCAGCAAATTCTGGCTCCTGAGGTCATAGTATTTCTACATATAGAGGTATGTAGTGAGCTGGACATCTTGTGCCCTGTTCCCTCCTGCTACAGTAGGAAATAGTAGCAATGGAAATGAATCTGCTTTGCCATGCATGGTATTTGCTTTGTTGAAATATGATTTCCATACTAAATCAATTAAAGTCTACATTGACCAAGCCACATGCATTGAGAAAAATAGGAGAACTCTTTCAGAGTACTTCCTGCAGGATATGGCTGAAAAGATACAGCCCTAAGAAACAAAACTGGTTTGGGTTATGTGTTGCCTATCAAGCTCTTGCTGTGCAATATGACACTATCTATCAATTATATATAATCATGCTGTCACATCCAACAATAAAATGCAAAAAGGCATAAAATAACAGCACAGAATTTCATAAATAACACTTATGTGGCTTATCTGACCCAAGACTGAGCTGATCAACAGAGAGATACAGGTCATTATCTACAAATGCTTATAAAATTCATTTTGGCTACAATGAAGAGGAAACAGGAAGATAAGTCTCACAATAAACTGGAATTTAATCCTGGGGTATTCTGTGGATTGATCTGACTCAAGACAGTCAACATCTTGTGCTCAGTGAAGCCTCAAACAGCATTAATCAACTTGATGCAGCTGGTGATGTTCTTGTATAATGTATTTAACTATTGAACTTAAAATATTTTGCCCTTTTCCATCAGTGCAACTAAATAATAGCAATATTTTTGTTGGGTTTGTTTTCTTTTTAATGCATTTATTTTTCTTTCTTTTTCTCTCCCTTTTTTTTTTTATGCTAGAAAATTGATCATATCAAAATATACTACAGCTGACAAGAAAGAAGATGCCTGAAGAATAACTTTTCCACTTGTGGAAACCACATTATCTCTGATGGGCTTTTTCCAGGAAACTGAGGGAGAAACTCAGTTTATAACTCTGCAAACCAAAGAAATCAAGATATCCTGAATTCTCTGTTGGGAACAGAAGCCCAAAGCTTGTGCATTACCTGTTTGACTGGAGGAATCTCTCTACAGTTCTATGAAACTGGTTTAGCAATACTTTTTGACACCTTTGACTTCAAGTCCTGAGGCTTCTGGGTTTAAAAGGGGCCAAATTAATTCCTTTTATTGAAGAAGAGAATTTACTGAAGAGATTGAGATTATGGATTGGAAAATTGAAATCCTGGTCAGCTGATTGATTAGCTTCTTCAGGTAGCAGTTCTCTTTGGGGCATGGCCAAGCCCTCACTTGTATCTTGATTATGCAGGTTCCCTCTGAGGATGCCTCTTCTCTGGCAGTGCAAAGTTCCTTGCCCTTTCCAACTACAGTCAGGGCTGCCAGACAGACACTCCTCCAGGATATGCTTCTTTAGTGACATGGCAAGTTTTCAGCATTTTTCTTTGCCTTCCTTCATTTGTTCAGGTTGTTAAATTGCTTGGTTAGATCAAAGAGAAAATCCTCCTGACTCCTGAACCCAAAAGGATGTCCCTTTTGTTGTAACTATTGTCTCACACTCTGGCACAAACCACACCTCTGATATCTCTACATACACCTCTCAATGTCTGACTACTGAGATCACAGAATCACAGAGTTATTAAGGTTGGAAGAGATCTCCAAGATCATCAAGTCCAACCAGCAACCTAGCACCACCATGCCACTAAACCATGGCCCTGAGGACAACAAATGGGTGTGGTTATGGTGAGATGAAACCTATAAGGTGGACACAAATCCCCAAGGAAGCACATGTGCCCCATGGCAAGTAAAATTGGCCCTTTTTATCTGTCAGACTGTTGGTTTTCTTAGGTTGTGAATTGGAAGGCAAAACTAGTTGTGTGAAAATGATATACAAAGAGAGGAGAAGCCTCTGTTCTGTGCAGGAAGGAGGTGGTGGTGGAGAGGTTGCATCAGAAAGGTAAGCAACAGATCCAGAGCATGGTGACTGGTGGGTTACTCTTTGCCACAAGCACTGACTAGCTTGTGAAGCTGTTGGTTGTTGAGAGAAAAAGCAGAGATGGACTTAAAACCAAACCCCCTAGGAGTCCACATTTCCATGTCTCTCTGGCTGTGTGACAGAAGAAATGTTTAGCAACTCCCTTCTTTCTATCAAAGACAAACAGCTCTTCTATGCTAATTTTAGTAATTGTGTTATTTTACACCTCTTTCATGTTCTTCAGTGCAGTCCTGACCTTCTGAATGCTGTGAATCAATTCTGTAACTGTGTCTGTGGGAGTGCTTCAAAGGCAGGGCTCTATCTCCTCACTACATCTTGTGGAGGAAAGAGACCAGGAGAGACCTGATCCATTACCAGTGGAGATGTTTTCAGCCATTCAACCTGCAGCCAAGAGAACATCTGAGGCTAGTGCAGAATCCAACCCTTGTCAGACATTTTGGGAGTGATTTAAGGAAGTAAGGAAGTTACAATGAATATGACCTAGAAGTTTTTCAGTCAGCCCAGGAGAGTGGTCTGCAGTCTAGGTGTGCTAGGGCATTGGGATGTGGCCCTGCACTGAACAAGTCAACCATGGAGGTGGCAGTAGGAGCAGCCTGAGACATGGTGGGTTTTTTTGGAATCCAGGTCTCAAAAATCTCACAGGAGGCATTTCATTTCAAAATGCACTTCTCACTGGCTGATAGAGGAGCTAGAGCCAGAGCTCAGTCACTCAGACTTGGCCAAACTTTGCTGCCCTTGAAGGAAACAGGACTTTCCCCTGTATCATCACTGGAAGCACAGTTTCATCCACTCATTAGCAGTCCTAGGTTACCAGCTACGATTCTATTTCCACAGTTCTGCAAGAAACTAACCAAAAAAAAATGGTACTTTTGATATCTTGATATTCTCAGCCAAATTATCAACAGCATTGAGTCTGCTGATGGCTCTCTGCAGGCCACTGGTGTGCAGATGCAGAGTAGCTCAAGCTGCCTGTGATATTACCTAGCTAGAGAGCTCCTGTCTCCTGAGATGTAAAGCTGCAAGATTTAGAAACCACTAAAAATCTCTTAATGCATAGTTGCAAGGCAAGTCTTGCAGCTTCCTCACTGTCCTGGCATCTCTAGGGTGTTTGTTTGTCAGAGTTTTGCAGTTGACCTTCAGGAATCTCTTGAGCATCTAACTGGAGGTGTGATGTGCAAGAGCTTCCTTCGAGGTTGTTTGGACATAACTTGACCCTGAGGAGATTTTGGAGAATGTTTCAGGATGAACAAAACAACTAAGATGGTAAATTCCATGATTTGATTGTTGCTAATATTACTGGTGTCTCAGCAAGGACAAAAACACTAACTGGGATATAAAAGATGTTCCTCAAGGAAGTAATTTTCCATGGTTCAAGGTAAGAAACTGGTGACAGAATCCTGCAATATATATATATATTTAATGTAAAATAAATCACTGGCTTGTTTCTAAGGCATGTTCTAAGTTCCATAAGAGATCATTTCCTAGAACCTATAGCAAAATTACTAAGACTTCAAATCCTTCAGGGTTTGAAGCAGGGCAAACACATTTGGGCTTCTAGTCACAGGCTCCTCAGATACTCTGCAGTCTCAGGAGAGAGATGTAACAGCTACTGAGAAGATAGGAAGCATCCTGTTTGTCAATACCTGCTTTGATAGGTAGGATCAACCTTAATCTCACACCTTAATCCCACCTTCCAGCTCAGATCTGAGGAGGAAAGGGTAGCTCATTGTACTGTTGCTGGCTGAGAGTGGCTGCAAGATGAACTTCAAGTATCAGTGTGGGTGTATCTTGAATGCCATCCTGTACTCTAGGTGACCCTGCTGTGGCAGTGGGGTTGGACTAGATGATCTCCAGAGCTCCTTTCCAACCCCTAAGAGTCTGTGAATCTCTGACAGAGGGCTAGGAACTGAATATTCAGAAATAGGAACTGTAATGCATAAGAGGAACCTTCTGGGGTTTGAACTTCAGTTGATCTCAGATCTCAGAGCTAAGTTTTTTGTCTAGTTGCCATCTGCAAACACTGCTCAGTGTATGCTATGTGTTATTCAGTCAGAGGAAACAAGGAGCTGGCATGGACCACAGTTTGAGGGCCTGGTTCATCAGCTGGAACAAACTTGAGCATTGCTACCTATTGACTAAATATACCTTACAGCTAGGAGTCTGTTCTGCTTCTTTTATTGGCCTGATAATGACTTGCAAATAGACAGCAAGGCACAATTCAACTTGACAGTCTGAACAGCACATGCAAGGGGAGAATAATTAACTGGAATACAGAAAAAAATGAGTTAATCTTCCTTCAGTTTATCTCTAAATACTTCCAGGAAAATAAGCATCTAGTCTATGTTCCAGGTTTTTTTATTTTGGGGACATAAAACCAACAGAAAAGGGGGAAAAATAAAAATAGGCAAGTTGAATGAAGAGTGGTCATGAGATAGAGGATTAGCAACCTCTACAAAGCATGGCCAGATATTTGGGAAGCTGTAGGAGATGCTAGTGTGACAAGGGGCTGGAAGCATATGCAGGATACAGGAATAACCACTGTAGGATCCTCCATAACTCCTCTTCCCTGAAAGCCACTGGAGACACTGGAGAATGCAGTCTTTCCAAAGTGGGAAGCAGCCCTTTCTCCTTTCAGTAGCTGCATCCCAGGAAGGTGAAGGTTATCTGGTTGACCAAGTAGTAATAAGCAGAGGCACCTTGTGAGAGAAGGACCAAGCTGCCTTTTAGTGTCTTTGACAAGAGTTCTGCAAGTGCTGCTTGCTCAGGAGACTCAGGTGAAGGTGCTGGCACAGTGGTATGGAGAGAACAAGCTGGAATCATTGTGTCACCAGCAAGGCTGAGCTGAGCTGGTGAATGAAAAACTGTAATTGTGGCTCAAGCCTTTGAAACTATTGTTGGTGGTTGATAGTAAAGGAATAAGACCTAAACCACTGTTAGTCACAGAATCAGAGAATGTCCTGAGTTGGAAGAGACCCACCAGGATCATCCAGTCCAACTCCTGTCCATGCACAGGACAACCTCAAAGTCACCCCATGTGCCTAAGAGCATTGGCCAGATGCTTCTGGAATTCCAGGAGAGTTGGTGCCATGAGTGCATCCCTGGGGAGCCTGTTCCAATGCTCCACCACTCTCTGGGGGAAGAACCTTCTCCTAAGATCTCACCTGACCCTCCCCTGGCAACAGCTTCATGCTATTGCCCTGGGTTCTGCTGCTGATAACCAGAGAGGAGATCAGCTCCTGCCCCTCCTTCATTTTTTGGTGGGGAAGCAGGCAGTACTTCTGCTTCTGTTGAAGTCACTGGGTAGAAATCTCTCTAATTTTGGTAGGACTGAACTAAGGTGCATTGGTCATTGTCCATTCACTTTTAATTCTTTAACCTTCCTAATGCATAGCTGCATGCTCCACAGGAAGAATAACAGAATCACCAAGGTTGGAAGAGACCTCCAAGATCATCAAGTCCAACCAGCAATCCACCACCACCATGCCACTAAACCATGGCCCTAAGGACCACAGCTAGATGTTTGTTGAAGCCCTCCAGTAACAAGCTGCTCTTACTCCTCTCTGTCTACTGAAGTGCCAGAGGATTGAACAGACTGAAGGAGAAAGTGCATTTCAAACTTTAGGTTTCCAGATTGACACCACCTTCATGGTGCAGCAAGCCCCAGAAGGAGAGCCACAAGCCCCTGTTCCACCTCAAGTTCTGTCCTGCTCTGTGTTGTAAATGGACTCCAAAAGCAGAGTCTCTCCTTTACACACCCTGCTTTGAATCCTAGGACTTATGTTCATAAAAACTGCCTTGGCCTTGCAGTAAAATCCTTTCTCCATTCTCACTTCTGCACTGCTGAGCAGCCAAGAGGAAGGGAAGGCTCCACAGCTCTGTAACCCTGCTCTACCCACGCACTGTCAAACCTTGCCAGGGGTTCTTTGTGCTAATGAGTTTCCAACTGACAATGTGTGTTTTTAATTTAGCTCACATGGTTACACATGGGCAGGTGAGAAGAGTCCATTTCCCTTTTTCATTTCTTCTTTTCTTTCTCTTTTTTTCCCCCCCCCTGTGCTGGTAAATGTATTTCATCTTGTAACTCTTGCTTGGGATGAAAAAGCTGTTGCCTTTGGCACTAGAACTGCACAGCAGGCTGAGGAAAGCAAAGCTTCCTCTTATGGCCATGTTTGAAACTAGAGAAAGTCATCATATTACTTTAACAAGCAGAAATGAATGAAAATGTTTCATATCATTATGCAAGCATGAGTAGCTGGATGGCTGCATTCTAACTGCCACTGATTCTGCTTTGTGTGATTCCTCCTGCTGGGGGATAACACCATCATCTGTTTGCCACTAACAACCCAGTCAGCATTTCCTTGAGAAGAGCCTTGCCAGGTGAGCTCTCCAGCTATGTTTCCCATCTTCTCAGAACATCAGCTTAGATATCAGGAAAAATTCTCCCCAGAAGGAGTTGTTAGGCATTGGCAATGTCTTTACAGTGAGGCATTGGAGTGTGCCCAGAGAAGGGCAACAAGGCTGGGGAAGGGTCTGCAGAATAAGTCTGCTGAGGAGCAGCTGAGGGAACTGGGGTTGGTTAGGCTGAGGAAGAGGAGACTCAGGGGAGACCTTAGCTCTCTCTGCAACTACCTGACAGGAGGCTGGAGTGAGGTGTGGGTTGGTCTCCTGAGTTACCAGTGAGAGGTCAAGAGGCAATGGCCTCAAGTTGCACCAGGAGAGGTTTAGATTGGATATATTGAAGTGTAAGGGAATGCAAACCTTCTCATTGTAGAATGCCTTTAGTTTCATTCATGGTCCATATAATGTGCAAATATAAAACTTTCACTCTAAGTGTGACACTGACTTCTAATAATTACAGATGTTGTTTAGACTGTGGAATTAATTACCATAGAAAGCCATTAAGGCAATTGTAAGCCTCATGTTCTAGAGTTTAAGCCTATCTTCAGTTCTGGCAGTATGAGCCTTAGGATTCCTGAGATCCTATGGACAGAGTCTTGGCCTTAGTGACTTCTAGTGGCAATGAGTTCCATGGTTTTGTGACATGTTGGGTGAGGCAGAATTTTCTCTTAGTGCTTTTAATTACACTGACAGACCAAACTTGTGAAGTTGTTCTTTTTCTGATACACCAGCTCCACCTCCCTTTGTTTTAGCAGCTCTGAAATCTCAATCAATCAATCAATAAGACCCCCCCACCCTTATTCTTTTCAAAAGAAGACTACTTTCACACATTCCCATTTCTTCTCTAGCTAGCCCCTTTCCCCTGGAGAAGGGAAAACATGGGGAAAGGGAATTTGAAGGGCAAGAAATATTAGTTGAAAGAATGGAACTCAACCAAGTGACACAATTACATGTTTGGCAAATGTTTCTTACCTTTGAAGCAAGACCAGTGGAAGCCTGAGGGAGACCAAGTTTCAGCACATTACAACTACAGACTTTCTGTTTAATAATAGATGAAGTTGCCTTGATAAATCCTTATGGAAACTGTAACAGCAGCAGTTAATGACTGGTTTTAGCTAATGGCTGATTAACATGCAAAGAAGCCACTAACTGTGATATTTGGTGAGAATCAGCTTCAAAGGGGGGATTATTATTAAAATCAGATGTTGACTTATTAACCAATATATTTTTAAGCTATTATTTTCTACCTGGAGCAATGATGGCACACTGCAGTGGCAGTGTTGCTAAATCAGTAATTCCAAGAGGGTTAATAATCTGGTTTACACCAATCAGGTAACAGAAAAAGAAACAGTTGTCCCTCCCCATGGATGGTCTTGCTGAGGTAAATTCCAGTCTTGGATGATGTTTTAAGATAATATTCCTACTGTGGCTTTTAACAGGACACCTAGAAATCTGAGCCATGCAAAAGCAGCAGATATGAAGACCTACTTTTGCCTAATTAGGTCAGGGAAAAGGACCTTCCATGGGTGTTTTACTGAGGAGGACAGCAAAACAAATAACAGCAGGGAAGAAACTGCATCAGCTGAGGTAACTGGACCTGCTCCTTTAATGTCATGACTTCACAGATGGTTTTGGTACATGTGTCACAGGCCAGAACTTCCAGATCTGTAGCTTATCCTCCTGCACGAGAGGAGATTATCAATCTGCATCCTTGTGGCTATGCCTGTTGTTGAAGCCAGTGCTGTTTTGCCATAACTAGTATCTGTTATGTGCTCTTACTTCTCTTTCTCTCTGTATTGTAATGTGCACAGAAGGGCAGAATCATGAAGGCTGGAAGAGACCTCGAAGATCATCAAGTCCAACCAGCAACCTAGCACCACCATGCCACTGAACCATGTCATATGTCATGCATGTATCTGCTTGGTGTTCTGTTTTCACCTCATATAAGGTAAAGACAAAGAAATATGCCCTGAAGTTAGAAGAGAAGGTGGCAAAGACTGTGTTGGTACTTCCTGAGGAGGAGCAGGTTCCATGTTCTGGGGTGAACCTTCATGAGATTGCTATATTTTGCCCATTAAGTTTTATATTGTTCTACAGCAACCCAGAGTTATTGATCACAGCCTTCACCTTCATTTCTTCTGAGAACCAAAGGCTATAAATTCTCCAGAGAAACCTTTTCTTGAGTTCATACAAACCTGAAAGACAGGGGTAGACCTCAGCTCTTTCTACAACTACCTGAAAGGAGGTGGCAGTGGGGTTGGGCTTGGTCTCTTCTCCTGGGTTCCCAGGGAGAGGACAAGAGGCAATGGCCTCAAGTTGCACCAGGAGAGGTTTAGATTGGAGATCAGGAAACATTTCTTCCCAGCAAGAGTTGTTAGGCATTGGCCCAGGCTGCCCAGGGCAGTGGTGGAGTCACCATCCCTGGAGGGATTCAAAAACTATCTAGCTGTGGTCCTTAGGGCCATGGTTTAGTGGCATGGTGGTGCTAGGTTGCTGGTTGGATTTGATCTTAGAGGTCTCTTCCAACCTTCCTGATTTCTGTGATTCTGTGAAATGTGTGGCTGAGGGCAACTAGTTCCAACCTCTCCTAGGGCTTTGGTCCCATGCTACTCACTCAAGGGATAGTTTCCTGCCTTGATAGTAAATATCATTGTGGTAGGGTCCAGGTACTCAAACATGCCTCCATGGGGTACTCACAGTGGCTGAAATCAGAGTATCAGTTACATTTCTAGGACCTAATAAGAGGCAAGGCCCCTGCCATCCATCAAGGGGTGACAGATGGTAAGGACATGCCCATAGGAACTTTCCTGCCTGGGCATGTTCAGGCACAATAAAACATTGTGTGGGCAGGTAATGGCCATGTTAAGTTAGCTTTCATTCTGACAGGCATCCTGCCAGCAATATTTTGGCCAGTCAACTAAAAAAAGATTATGAATCTGATATGGAGCCATGGCATCACTTTCCTTTGTGGTTTGTGTGTGTAGATGTGTAGGTTTCTGGGTTTGATTATGTCAAGGGTTGGGGCTGGGCTGGCCACTAAATGAGTGACAGACACTCTTGAGTCACCTCTCTCCCTTCCCAAAGGGGAAGAGAAAGGGAATAAGGGAGAGAGACTTCTGGATTGGAAAAGAAAACTAGAACTACATTAATAAAAATAACAACAATAAAATGAAATCTAGACAAAACCAATACTGAACCCAACCCCTCTGATGGCAATGGAGTCACTGTCACCACTAATGATGTGGCAGGCACTGAGGAAGCCCCAGACTGAACTCAGCAACAGGTGGGAACTGGATTTAGGAGCTGGATTCTGGAACTGGATTCAGGACCTCATGGATAAGCAGAATGGACAGAATTCTCCTCAGATGGCAGCCACTGAAGAAGAGAACTTGACCCTCGTGATCCCTCAGCTTTATATTGAATATGATGTATATGGAATGGAATACCTTGTTGGCCAGCTCAGTGTCACCTCTCCTGTCCACTCCTCCCTGGATGTGAGGAGAGACCCTGGCATAACCTGTCACATGCTCAGACACATTTAACCAGACCTAGATACTCTAAGGAGAAGGGGAAAGATAACAGCTTTGAGCATGGACCTGGACCTGTGTGCTAAAAACATGCTAATTTGGGGGTGGGAAATCTCTTCTGTTCCAGCTGGCTACAGGTTTCAGATGTTCACATCCCTCTGGAAAGGAGTTGAATCCAGAAATTATGGCATAAATCTTTGCAAGAAAGGATCCTGGGGAATAACTGTAAGTACATAACTAAAATATGTTGTAATACCTAGGCTAGGAGGAGTTAGCTGGGTATGGACTATCCTTCCTTCTCTCTTGTCTTCTTTCTTCCCTTCCTCCCTGCTCCTCACACTTCATTCCTTTAACATGTGGAGATGTAGAACCAAGAATACCTGAGCTAATCTAAGTGCATGTTGTTCATCCAGCCTGAAGAGAATGTTGAGGTAACTTTAGGTAATTACAGAGGGCAAAACTGACCCCCAGTTACCTTTGGTAAGATATTAAAATAGCTTTCCCATGAAGATAAGATCTTTCATAAGATCCTTCATAATGTTATCTCTTAGAACTATCTCCATTACAACATATATAGTATTAGATAGATATATATAGCTGTACTAGCTTTTGGAATGACCTGGATGCTTTCAGAAAAGAAGGCAGACAACAGAAGGACTTGAGAACAAACTACAAGAAGCTTTTCAGGAATTAGGAATTGAAAATTAGGTCTAAAAAATCACAGGGAACTCAATTCTCTCCATAAATTCTCAGGTTATTATGGATCATGCTCTATGCTTTTGTGCCAGTCATGATAGGACTTACAGTCACCTCCTGGCTTTTCTTGCCCCAGATCATACATGAAGATGCTCATGTCTTGAGGGGGCTGGAGGTATAAACCCCTGGTTTGCTACTCAGCACATGCTAGCTCTGCTGCACCCACTTGTACTTCTTCCTGCTGTTCCCTCCAGTGCCACCTAGAATATGCTGATCACAGTGAAGTGTGCATTTTCTGTGCACATAGAGCAGGCACTGCTAATACTTATATATTACAGTAAAACAGCTTTTTTTTTTCTTCTGGTCTTGCTTTCTTTCCCCTGATGGAGATTTTGTGGTGCTTTAAGACTGCAGAGGGCTTGGAGTGAGTGGGGCTGGTGCTGGGGTTACTGCTGCCCCGTGACAAGCTGGGAGGTGAGGGGAGGTTAGTGGTGGGAGTGATGCAATTAGAGAATAAGTAAGGTTGGAAGAGTAAACCACATCCCTAAGGACCACAGTCGTTAGGCATTGGCCCAGGCTGCCCAGGGCAGTGGTGGAATCACCATCCCTGGAGGAGTTCAGAAAACATCTAGCTGTGGTCCTTAGGGCCATGGTTTAGTGGCATGGTGGTGCTAGGTTGCTGGTTGGACTTGATGATCTCGGAGGGCACTTCCAACCTTCCTAATTCTGTGATTTATATATTTTTTTGAAGCCCTCCAGGGATGGTGACTCCACCACTGCCCTGGGCAGCCTGGGCCAACACCTGACAACTCCTGCTGGGAAGAAATGTTTCCTGTTCTCCAGTCTAAACCTCCCCTAGTGCAACTTGAGGCCATTGCCTCTTGTCCTCTTACTGGGAACGCAGGAGAAGAGACCAACTCCCACCTGGCTCCAACCTCCTTTCAGGTAGTTGCAGAGAGAGCTAAGGTCTCCCCTGAGCCTCCTCTTCCTCAGCCTAACCAACCCCAGTTCCCTCAGCTGCTCCTCAGCAGACTTCTTCTCCAGAGCCTTCCCCAGCCTTATTGCCCTTCTCTGGACACACTTCAATGCCTCAATGTCTTTCTTGGAGTGAGGAAGCAACCACTGAACACAGCATTCCAGGTGCAACCTCACCAGTGACACCAGCACTGAAGGAGAGAATAAGTAGGTGTTCCCTGCCCTCAGTCCGCTGGGAATTGAGGACCTGACGCGCCGCGACTTTGGGATGCTCCTGCGCTGGTGCCGGAGGCTGTCGGTCACTTGTGGCCCTGCCCCCGTTCAACTGCGGGCACCTCCCTGAGCCAAGGACGCACCTGGGGGGGGTGGTGGTGGTGGTGGTGGGTGCCGCCCCCGCCGCCTCCGGCTGCCTCTTTCCCCGCCCGAGCGCCGGGCGGCGAGTGTCGGCGGAGTCGCGGGGCTGAGCGCTCGCTGGGGCGGACGAGCGGCCCCGCAGGCTCCGAGCAGCCACCGGCCGACGGAGGAAGACGACGACGAGGAGAAGGAGGTGGCGGTGGCGGGGGCATGTGGATGTTGGCCGTCGCCTTGCTCCACAGCATCTCTCATGGTGAGCGCTCGGGGAGAGCTCCTCTCCGGTTTTTTCCCCCCTTCCCTTTTGTGTTGGAAGCGTCGCGCTTGGCTGTCGGTAGCCGTGAGAAGGTGGAAGGTTACTCTGGAATGGTAGCGAACCTAGCGAAGGGGCAGCCCCGTAACTTAACGGTATTTCCATAGATATCAGGACAAGCCTTTCCGGGGGGTAGCAATAAGGAGGGTTTGCTGTTTTTTTTTTCCCCCTTGTCGTCGTTGGAGTCCTGTCCCGTTCCTCTCCCTCTTCCCCATCTAGCAAAAAAACCACGTTTCTCTGAAGCAGCAGAAATAGCTAACTCACCCTGCACAGGGGAAAAAAACCCCTAACAAACTAGTAGATATGGTGTTTAGAAGGTCTTAGTTTGTGCTTTTTTTTATGTGTCTAAAAGGGTAGATGTGGTAGCTGCGTGTGTTATTTCTGGTAGGTTCTATCTAACCTTTTCTATCGAGCAGTAATCCTTGTAAAAATATATCTTCCAAGTGGCTGAATTTAGAAATAGGCTTTAAAAATAGTTATTGCTCTCGTGGCTGCAAGAAATGATTGGGACAGGCTTCTAAGGCATGGAAGAAAATTCTATTTCATTAGTAGGAGGTATTGACTTCTAGAGAATTCATCTTTTAATATTAAGAAGGTAAATAAGATCTCCCTTAGCACCCCACTCCTTCCCTCATCTTGCTTGGGGGGCTAGGATAATTATCTATGTGAGAAGTCTGTAACACCTCAGCTGGATGCACACCTGTAGGGGATTTNGCTGCTGATCACTCTGGCAAACTCCATGTGCAGGGATCTGGGTGTGCCATGGTCTAGGAGTGAGGGTTGGAAGTGAGATCACCAGCCTGGGTTTGGATGCATTTGGGAGAAGATCTAAATAGAGAAGTGAGAAGTTAGAAAACCTGTCCTCAAGGTGCTAGATAAAGAACTTGGCATGTGAATTCAGACTAGTTGGAAAACAGAAATTGAATTGAATGACAAATGCTAGCATGCTATAATTTTCTTCAGTTCTACACTGACAGTAATCCCCAACTTCACATGGAAAAAGAATTGAGATAGTTATGGCTTTCTTAATCTTGAACAAGTGTTTTGTTATTGTCATTTGAATATGCTAGTCAAGAACCTGTATGGAAATTTCAAACTCATCTAGCAGAATGTTTCAAATATACTGAATTCAGCTTCTTCCAAAAAGGAGATACAATGTCAGGGGTTTTTTTTGACCAGCCTTAAACTTATACCTAAATATGAAAGTTAATGAAATACCTTTTCAAGGGTAACTGAAATAAGGACTAGCAGATCAGGAAAACAGCCAAGTGAAACCAAATCCTTGTTTTCTATGATATCATATATGGAATATGAATGCATACCTTGCCCCTGAGAAATATTTTCTTGCCTCAGCATCTAGCATTTTCTTTGGATTATCTTTTGAGTAAAAAAAGAAACCAAAACCCCATTAAAAACCCCCTACTTTGTTAGAAAGTCTTCCTGATGTATTTCTTGAACTTTTACCCATTAAGCATAACTTTGGGGTTTATATCCAAGCTTCAGGCAAAAATCAGAGATACCAAAATCATTGTTTTCTCAGCATGGCTGTGTAAGAAGCCAGGAGATGTTATGAGAGGCAGATGTATCTTTGGAAGAATTCTAGCTTAACCTTCAGCTACAAAAATGCTTAAAGCCTTTTGTGTTCTGGTCAGGTCATCTGCAAGGCAGAGACAGCAGAAAGAGAGGGGATGCAGTTATACACAATAAGAGTGGCAGGAACAGGAAGGAATTCTGTGAGAGGGGAATATAAGGTGGGGAAAGAGAGGAAATAGTGTGCTTAAGAACAGATGAATCAGCAAGTATGTGATAACTGTGTTTAAACCAGGGTGGATAAACCAGGCATCCCAGTTTGCTCTGGAGATATGCATTGGCATTCTGTGCCATGCATCAAACAACAAAGTCCTCCTCTCCATGTGCCTGTGGCCTGCATGTCAGCTCTGGACCTTGAGGGGTGGGCTGGCACGTGGGGATTTTTCTTTGTCTGTAATTTTGGAAGAATTATTCCAGAGTAGTGGAGAAAAATGCATTTTCAACCTCCTTTCCACTCCACTCAGTTGCAGCCTTTTTCAGGTAAGGCAGGCAGGAAAGCTCTTTTTTCCTTGGCTGTTTTGTCTCTTGCAAAGATGATATTTATGGTGATTACTTAGTAGGAGTCACTTTATAAGCACTTAAGCTGAGAGAAAACCCAACTATGGTAACTGTTAGTAAATGTAGGCTTTATCAAATGAGCCACCATCTTCCAAAATTAAGTGTTGGTGGTGAAAAAACACTTTTAGCAGGTGGCTGTGCTACAAAACAAAACCAAACAAAACCCAAAAAAGCCCCCAAACCCACAAAAAAGCCAACCCACAAAAAAAACCCCTTAAACAACCAAAACCCAAAACAACCCCCAAAGAAAATGAGCAAGAAGTACCACAGCACCAGGTCTGCATTGGGTCCAGATCAGTTTCTCTGTGGAGAATGAAGTCACTGAGTGGTTTTGCCACAGAATCCATGAGCTTGACCTTGAGACATCTAGACCAACCTTGCTGCCCCAAAGCAGAGTTTATTACTACAGCAAGTTGCTCAGGAACCTGTGTCCTGCCAGGGTTTGAATACCTCCAAGGCTGGAGGCTCCAAAAACTCTGCCAGTGTTAGACCCCCCTCACCATAAAAATAAATACATTTTATATATCTTATCTATCTATATGGATATAATTATGTTTAACTGGAGCTTCTTTGGTTTCTGTTTGCATCTAGTGCCTTTTGCCTATTAGCTGGATACCACTGTGCCAGGCTACAACTTCCTTACACCATCCCATCAGGCATTATCAGGATCCTCCTGAGCCTTCTCTTCTCCAGGCTAATGAGTCCCAGCTCTGTCAGGCTTGCCTCATGCACCAGATTCTCCAGTGCCTTCACCAGTTTTGTGGTGCATCACTAGACTCATTCCTGTCTGTCTGTGTCTTTCTTGGACTGAGGAGCCCAGAAGTGGTGCACAGTACTCCAGATGTGTTGCCACCAGTGATGCCATGACAGCTGTGATGTTCCTCCTTTGGTTAGCAGTCCAACACACTGCTGTCACTCATGTCTTTCCTTTTAATGTGAAACCCTTCACAGGGTAGGCTATCCCATTGCTTCTCTGTCACATGTTGCTTTCCTTTACTGCTGAAGTCCTTCCTAGCACTGCCCTACCAATCTTCTCCCATGAAGTCATCATCTCCCTGGAGTCATTTTCCATCTCCAGCTGGAATATCACTTTCCACTTGTTTACCAGAGTTAGTCAAGTGCTTTCCATAGAGTCCTGAAGGTTGGAAGAGATTCTAAGATCATCAAGTCCAACCAGCAACCTAGCACCACCATGCCACTAAACCATGGCCCTAAAAGAGCACAGCTAGATGTTTTTTGAACACCTCCAGGGATGCTCTTGTGTAGGAATTCCTCCCCAGAAGACAAAATCTCCATTAGCTGCCTCCAAATCCTGCTATGGGCTTGCTGCCCTTTAAAAGCTGGGCAAGAGTTGGCTGCTGTGGGCATTGCTCATCTCAGTTGAAATTGTTGGTGGTGCAAGTGGCTGTAGTTTCTCTACAGAATAAATGGAGAGAGAGGAACAGAGGCTTCTAGGGTGCAACTGCTGTTCTAGTTTGGGTAACCACTTTAAGATGGGAGAAATGCTTGCTTAATGTGTTGACATTTCTGTTCTTTCTCCTCTGTTCTGACTATTAAAAGGGGACTAGATACCTGCTGGAGAGAGAGAGGTGGCTACTTTATAAGCTTTTGTGTTTCTCTGGATGACTTTATGACCTGGAAGGCATGAAGAACTTGCCTATCTTCTCTGTGAACGTTTTGCATCAGTAGAATCTGTTTTGTGCCCAGAAGTTATTGCAAATAGCTTCATAGTTTTCTGTTTCCTTCATCTGTAAATGTGAACAATGAAAGGTTTTGGAAACTGCATCATGGAGTCAAAGTTATTTATTTGTACAGGGATGTGTAATCCACACCCACAACTCAATGGCTCCAGGAAGAAAAGCAGATGGAAGGACTACCACTGCCTCACACAGGCAAAAGCAATTTATACCTGTTTCCTCTCCCCACTGCAATGCCCCTCTCCACCCCATGGTAGGCTGTTGCTTGGCAAACTCTCCTTCCTTTGCTCCCCTGCTGCTCTGAGCTTCTGCTGCTCCCCCCTGACCCTCTCCTTTGCACTGGGATTGGAAAGAGTCATGTTCACATGTGCAGTCTGCATGCAGAGATACTGCCTCTTCATCTTTGCTGGTTGGACTTGATGATCTTAGAGATCTCTTCCAACCTTGATAATTCTGTGATCAGTGCTTGGAAGCAGGTGGGAACCATTCAAGGAAGATGAGAATGTGAAGAATGCTGCATGTTGGCCAAGGCTTGATGAGCTCTGCTCTTCCTGGTGCCTTCTGGATATTGACTCTGAACATCGGGGGGGTATTTAGCTCCCAATAGCTCAATTCTTTTGTTTATGTGGCTGCTATTCTGTGTAAGCCACTAGCACCCTGGGCAGGTAGCAGAGTTTGGCTCAGGACCAGGCATGACCTTCTTCCCACATAATAGCAGTGCTTAATGGGTTACACTGGAACAATTAGTAAAGAGAGGTCTGCAGAGCTTTGAAACCATCATTCATTTTTTCAAGAGAACCAAAGAAAAGCCTTGTTGAAGCTGTGATATTCCTTCCCATTTCCTTTCCCCCCACCACTTCTTTACACTAAGAAGCACCTCTGTGGACATGTCTTCACACCCAAACCCAGAATAGTCTTAGATCTCTTATTAAAAGGCTTTGACTCCTAATCCAAATAATGGAAAATCAGATGTAGACATGAAATACTTCACTTGACTCAGTCTTTTTCATGCTACAACATTATGATATATAATGTGTGGCACAGCTATGCCTCAGATTTCAATCTATCTTATTCATTCCATCATATCTTGGCATTAAAGTCATTTAATGTTGTGGTCTTTAATGCCTTGTCCATTTTCCCTTCAGCTGGCTGTCAGTTCTTTAAACAGCCACGAATTTTACCTTTTCTATTTGTTTACAGGATGTAATGCAAAACCAAGTCTGGCATTTGAATAAAAAAAGAAAAGGAAAAAAAATCACTGCCCCCTGTTTTGATGATGTTGTTTGCAATAGCAAAATCTGGTTTTCTCTCCAGAAAACATGAATCATAGACAGGGCTTTGAAGTCCTTCCCACAGACTGGGGGTTTTTATACCTTATTCTAGCATGGGTTTCTAAGAATCAGCTTTGTCAGCTCCTCTCCTCTTTCTCTCTAATAAGTTTTGAACCTGCTGGCCACTCTCAATCAATTTGCTAGGTGGGGGTAAGTAGAATATAGTTAAGTCATTGCTTTTGTGTCTAAACCATCACCTGGGCAGGGGAGGGAGAGGCTAATCCCATTCCAAGTTCATTGGAGAAAGTAATAGGCATCTGAGAATCCACTTAGATCTTCATTCTGCTGAACAAATACCCAGAGAAAAATATTCTTTCTCCCCACCCCACTGATTCTGTGCTCTCAGAATCACCTGATGGGGTAAGGTTGCTCCTTTATATCTTCCAGTTGTTACTGGAACCCCAGGAATGAGCAGCAGAGAAAAGAGGGACTTCAAGCAGAGGTAGGGGGGAAAAATGATCTCTATTTTTTTTGCTTTCAAGCTTAGTGTGTCTTAAGCCACCTCCACTGGTTTGAAAGCTGCTGCTTTAATTCCTGAGCATACCAAGACTGAAAGGTTCATTGTGTGTGTACTGCAGGGACAGGTCAGGTGAGAAAGCAACCAATATTCCTGCATGCTATCAGCTTGGAGTAGTCAATGGCTTCAGGTGAAGTATAGGAAGCAAACTGTACTTCCTCCTTTGTATTTTGGGGAGTGGACTGGGTAGGTATCAGTGGTAGAGATGCTTTTAGAAGGAATTGGATGCAGACGTTTGGGTTTTGTTTGTCCATCTTGAGTATTCCCAGCTTCCTCGTAAGAAGCAGAGCATTTCTGCTCAGATCTCCACGATGGCACTTAGAGAACTTGAAATTGCTTTGAAATTCTTAAGTGTTCTCCTAGAAAATACTTAATTGTTGCAGCTTGCTCTGATAGAAATGGCTGACTGTGAGCTTAGAGATAGAAGCATTAAGCTTGGTAGCCAGTGGATATCAGAAGGGGTAGCGATTGGTTTTGACAACCATTCAACATTTATCTGAATCTTTGCAGGATCAAATCAGGCATGAAGTCTTGAGAGGAAAACCTGTTCCCACAAGGCTTTTGATTCTCCTCTTTCCAGACTGATGGCAGCTACTAAAAAGCTTCTCTGCTTCTGCTCTTCTTCCTTTCTTAAGCCCTGGTCCCTTTATCTCTCTCTGAGTTTATCTTCTTTCATGATGGGTGCAGTGACAAAGCCTTAGTTTACCTGCAAATCTGGGGGAAGAGTTGTTCAAACTCTTCACCTTCAGCTTTAAAATGCATTGGAGTCAGAGAGAAGATTGATAATGTTGGATTGAGATGACTGAGAGCTGGATGCTTTGGAATGGTAATTATTTCACAAATACTTTGCATACTTTGCAAATTTTCATTAGAAGGGGGAGAAAAAAGCTTACTGAAATGTTCCAGGTTCTGTTTCTTTACCATTATCATCATCTCAGGGTATGTTTCTTCTTTACTTTTGGTTTTAAGCTAACTACAACTCCATGGTAAAAACATTGGTAAATCTTATTAACATGGAAATCATGAAGTAACTTCAGTTGTAAATTCACTTAGTTGCTAGCCCCTAGCACTTATCTTTACCTAGTCTACAAAATAAGAACCAATATATTTTTCTTTCAAATAACTATGCTGAGAGAACATAGCAAGGCTAGAGTCAGGGGAGGAGGTCAACAATGAGGAGACACAGAATGACTTAGAAACTGAGACATGACAGAGCCAAGCTATCATCTCTTCCAGACACTGGGCTGATCAGTAATTTAGATTCTGGTTCCACACAGGTTCATTTTTATTATTATTATTATTATTATTATTGTTATTTTTTTTTCTCCCCAGGTCTTCTGACTGTTGAGAACTTCCTCTCTCACCATGCTTTCTCTTCACTTCCTCTCTGCTTCCCTCCCATTCTTTCTTCCCTCAGGTACTTTTAAAACCATTTTCAAAGCTGAAATTGCAAATGAGATTTTTTTTTTTTGCATCCTGAATAACAATGAAGGGCTCTGTTTGAATAGTTGAATGCTTCAATGGCAGAGATTTGACTGAGTTCCCCAAAGCCCAAAGCCTAGGAAACCATCCCTGATCTGAATAGAACCAATTACTGCTGCTGCTCCCAGCCCAGGCTCTCCTTGGATGATTCCTTTGGTGGTTTTTTTTTTCAAGTCCAAATCAATGCAGACATATTGTAGACAGAACACTTTATCTTTTATTCTTTGAAAAGAGGATTTTTCCTGGAGTATTGGTTACAGAAGTTATAGACCAGATTCATCATCTTCCAGGCTGGGAATGGGAACTACTCAGCTTGTTGGAATGTTGTAACCTACTTAGTTTTCCTGCAGGCACGTTGCATCCATCTTTTTATTGGGTGAATTGGGCTGCTGTGGTCATTCCTTGGGTGTCTGCTCACTTAAGATGAGAACATGATGTGCATGCATTGCAAAACTGGTTTGCAGCTCTTGCCATTTAACCCTTTCTGTGTCTGCTTAACTGAAAGCTGGTGGCTGGGCAGCTTCTTGTCAGATGGATGATGCTGGTGGTATCTAGACATTGGCCCAGGCTGCCCAGGGCAGTGATGGAGTCACCATCCCTGGAGGGCTTCCAAAACCATCTGGATGTGGTCCTTAGGGCCATGGTTTAGTGGCATGGTGGTGCTAGGTTGCTGGTTGGACTGGATGATCTTGGAGATCTCTTCCAACCTTCATGAATCTGTAACTGTGTTTCTGTATCTACTTCATGCTGTCAGCTCAGGAGACAACTTGAATGTGTGTGGCCACAGGTGTCCAAAAGCATACTTGATGTTCTGGATACTCCACTGGAATCAGATGGCTCAAATACATTGGGGTTTCAGTGAGGTCCTAATACAGAAGTCTTCTCCTTGTGCTCCCTGCAGTACCATGTAACTTGACATGCTAAACATCTGAGCTACATTTAGGGTGACCATGAGCTGATGTATGCTGTTGCCATGGCTCTCTCAACTCCAAGAGATCTTCCTCACAGGGTCTGTGGTAGCTGCAGGAAGCAAGGATGATCAGCCTGAGACAGTCAACTAGTACAAGATCTAAACCCAGATTAAGGACATAATTTAGTTCTCCTTTCAGATTTTTGATTGCTAATCACAGTTATATTAAGAGTTGCACAGGGTTTCTTATTTTTTTTTCCCCCCAGAGATGATATAATTATGTGCAAAATCTAATTGAGATATCTTGCAGGAGAATGATTGAATTTGTTTTGAGAAGAATGAAATAATTTCCAGCCACTTAATCTAGAACACTCTACTTTAACAACACAAACAAAACAGCATAGAAGTGGATTCTCCTTGGTTGATGACCTTAACTAGTCTTGATTGCAGCTGAAGCTTGGTCATGCCTGATACTCTTTTTCAGACTAGAAGAGTAGCATGATCTCATGGAGTCTGTGTGGAAGTTATCACACAGAGTTTCTCCACTTTTGAGCAGCAGAGCCAGTCAACCTTGCTTTCATGCAGAATTGTGTCCTCTCTTCCCCTCTTATAGCTACCTCAGGACTATGATTATGTCCTAGCCTTGATGGGTGGCTGTTGCTGAGGAAGGTTATGCACCTGCTGAAAGTTAGTCCTTTGCCTTTCAGTAGCAGAGAAGAACAAATGAAATATTTCCTCTTTTAGTCTCTTTTTAGTCTTGCTGTTGTTCTTTTAAATCAACTGACATGTACAGAAACTTGCTTGAGAGTGCTTGAAATGAAACTGAATTTTGTCAAGGGCTACCAGTTGTGTAGATGAGGAAAGGAGGTAGAAAAAAGGTGTAAGAAGAGACAGTATTATTATTTGATGTGGTATAGCATTGTGTCTCTTCAGCCCCAAACATGTTCTGGGCTTCCAAATGGGAAACAAAGCAATTCTGAGAGAACTGCCTGAACACAGCTGCCTGTCATGGACCTTCCCAAAATGCTCTCAAATGAATACTTAAGGCATTTCTGCTAGGGACTGGCTCTCTTCTAAACACAGACGTTAAAGTATTGTCATCTTTTTAAGAGAACTTCCCTCCTAATAAGAGCAAACTTCCCTTTTTTTCTCCCCTCTTTTCCACTCCCTCAAGACATTTGTACTTTAATTTTCTCTCTCATTTTTCTTTAACAGCATGAGATGTTATTTTCCACTGAGCAGCTTCCCTGGTTACCCACATCTTTTTCTTAAGGGCAACCATGAGCAGCTAGTCCCTGCCCAATATTGGTCTCATCTTTCCTACTTTGGGGCTTCCATCTCTCCTGGCTGATAGCCCAGCCAAAAAGGGTTGCAGGGAGCTAAGCACTGGCATGATGTCTTTCACTGTGCTTTTGCTATTACTTGGGTTTTCTCAAGAGTTAGAATGTAGGGCCTTATACAATGCCTCTGTGTGCCTTTAGAAACATCTCCAGACAGATACTCTTCCCTGTCCAGCTGTGCTGCTGAGCTTTCTATACATGTTCATGTCTTTTTTTGGAGGGCATCCATTCTCAGGTTTCGTTACAGTGCACAAGAGTCAGTGTTGGCAGCATAGCAATGGCTGATGTTACAAAGCAATTTGGAGGAAAAAAACCCCAAACCAGCAACATATTTGGGGGTCTTCACAGGACAATATGAACTGATACTGTTTGGGAGCACACTGGGGATGCTGCAGCTTGCAATTCCTTATTGCTTTGTTGTGTTTGCTTTTCATCTTACAGCTTCAATTCAGAGTTGCCCTAATGCTGTTATGTATTTCACAATATTGATTTTTTTTTTTAGCTGTCTTCATTTAATATTTTTTCCTTTTTTCTTCTTTCTTTTTTCCTTCTCCTTTTTAGACCAGCCTCCACACCATAGATGTGAAGAAAGAATAGATGCAGAAATTGCTTTTAGTTAGACTGTAATTTACTCTTTCGCTACAGGGGGAAAAAAATTGTTACCACAGGAAAAGAAAGAGATGAAAGGCCAAATAGTATCTGGAGCACTGGGAAACGTAGATATATATTTATTCTTCTGTTCAGTTTTGCACAGAATCCTAGTCAATTATTTGATGCTCTCGCCTGTCTGGGCTGTGACCTTCCAGCAGGGCTCCCTCCTCCAGTCTCTCCCCCCCCACTTGTCAACACATTAGTCATATACAACTCAGCTGATGCCAAACGGACGCAGTTCAGCCAACTATAGAGAGGCAGGAGCTGCCTCCTTCTAGTGCTCTTGGGTTATTTATTTTATTTGATTTTATTTTTTCTTCTACCGCGGAGACTTTGTGGTGCTTTAAGACCGCAGAGGGCTGGGAGCGGAGCGGGGCTGGCGCTGGGGTTCCCGCTGCCAGGTTAGCGTTGGGATCGATGTGATTCGAGCTGCAGGAGAGGGAAGATGTTCCCTGCCGCTTGTTCTCCTGCCGCCGGCCCGGAGGGAGCTGTCTGAGGATCCTGCTCGCCGCGGCTCGGGTCCGGTCGCCGCCGGGGATGCTCCTGCGCTGGCGCCGGAGGCTTTCGGTCACCTGTGGCCCTGCCCCCGCTCAACCTGCGGGCACCTCCCTGAGCCAAGGACGCACCTGGGTAGTGGTGGGCGCCGCCGCCGCGCCCCCTCCTCCCGCCCNGGAGGAAGAAGAAGAGGAGCCAGCGGTCGGACCCTGCCTGGCAGCTCCGGCCCCGGCCGTGGGCGCGGCGGGCGAGGGCGAGGCCGGAGCGGGGGACGGGGGAGCGGCGGGGGCATGTGGATGTTGGCCGTCGCCTTGCTCCACAGCATCTCGCATGGTGAGCGCTCGGGGAGAGCTCCTCTCCGGTTTTTTTTTTTCCCCCCTTCCCTTTTGTGTTGGAAGCGTCGCGCTTGGCTGTTGGTAGCCGTGAGGAGAAGGGCGAAGGTTGCTTTGGAATGGTTTAAACTAGCGAACCTAGCGAAGGGACAGCCCCGTAACCTAGCCGCGTTCCCGGCTGTGCTGTCTGCCTGCCTGCCTGCCTCCTCCGGGATGAGACGGTGCTTGGAGAGGCAGGGGGAAAGGTGCTTTTTATTTTTCTTTCTTTTTTTTTTTTCTTTCTTTCTCAGCTGGAAAAGTACAGAATTTTTGCTAAGTGCCGTGTAAATCCGTCTGGGCACACGGGGATAATTTGAAGGGCTTTTCATCCTAAGCGTTTGCTCTGAGATATTGCATCCTTTTTACCGTTTATTTATTTATTTTTAACCGCCCTCTGCTTTCACCTAAGAATTCTTTTTCAATATATTTTGAAGAAGGAATATTTTAGAATTATTTCCCCTTTTTTCATATAACTGTGAAGATATTATTAAAGCTTTTTATTATTTTTTTTTTTTGGCCACTCATTTATGTAAAAATATGCATGGAAAAGCATTACATCATCTGAAAAGGTTGAAGACTTTCAGTCAATTATAAAGTTAGGAAAGGTAAATTAGAGTGGAGATAGAATAAGGGTAAACCTGCTCTCTTTTTTTTAATAATCATTATTTTTTTCCCCCCCCTCTTCATTCTGCCAACTGTATGATTGACAAACATTAATTGTAGTTTCTGGATGAGGATATTTTTTTTAATAGTGGTATTTTGCAACATTCAGCTATGTGATTGAAACCCGTGCCATAGGTGAAAAACCTGCTTAAATAGCATAACTTTTGTTGAAATGCATCTTAGCACTGCAGTTTTAAGGGTAGAAAGCAAATAGAGTCTGGGTTTCTAGCTGTTCTATTCCATCGCCGCCTTCTCCTCAGGTTTGAGGATGTAGCTGCCCTTCATTACAGCCTGACAGTTAAATCAGGAAGATTAAACACACAATTTTCCAAACAGGCAAAGCAGGTACAATAGGAAAATGTTTCTTGTGTTGAATAAATGTGAGAGGACAGGGCAAAGCCTAAGGTTTGGGGTTGTTTTCCCCTGGAAGATACAAATAATGGAACCTTTAGCAGAGGGTGAGGAATGAATGTTGGATGAAGGTCCCTTCACCTCTTCTTAAGTATGCACTGGATGAGGGGAAAAATACATTGCCAGGGATGGTTGGACCAGTGTGACTAGCCAGATAGATGATAAATTAGGAGGTGAATCCTAAGGGTGTATTTAGAGCTTGCTTAAAACCTTTTCATCTTCTGAGTGCTACAGAATAGATCATGGTTGAAACACCCCCAACCGTAAACTTCAGAATTTTGGCATTTCTTTTAGGAGGTAGAAGACAAACTGCACCAAGTTCAGACATTAAGAAATGAATTAACTTATTTATTTTAGTCATTTCTTTTTGACAGGCAACACTGGCTTTCTTTTCTCTCTGTCCTCCTGAAGCAGCTGCCTTGGCGGTAGAGGTTTACTGTTGTGAGGACAGACAGAATCAGGCTGAAAGTGTAGGCTCTTCCTGGTGTTACTCATTTAAAAACTAGATTTGCATAGGGAAAAACCCTGCTTCTGTCTGGAAATCTTATGTTATTTTTAAAAAAGAAGAGATTTATGTTTTGGGTTACTGTACTGATGGTATAAATTGTATGTTCTAAGCTATTTAGTCTCCCCTGCCAGGGGTTTTTGAAGAACAGAAGAATTTATTCTTTTTTGCTTTGTGAGCTATGAAAATCTTTTCCCTTTCTTGTTTGATCTATGAAGTCAGTAGCAATTTCACTTTCAGTATCCATGTGTGGTTTTTTGTTTTTTTTGGATCAGTGTCAAACACAAATTTGTATCCCAAAGATGTTGCTAGTTTTAATAGCATAGTATGTAAATGATAGATGTCTCTGCATAGATTCTCTCCTGCCACACAGCAACATCTGTACACTCGAGAAGCTAGATTACTGACTTTTCTGTAGGGGGATATTGTTAAAGCAAAAGCATTGCAGAAATGGAGAGTGGATAGTTCAAGGATGCTTTGCAACTTAAGAAGTGTGCTTGATTTTTGACATCATGCTTGATATCCAAATGCTTCTCCATTTAGGATCCTGTTGAAGGAAAGGTTTGCAAATGGCACCTATCCTGATGTTGAGATTAAATAACTCAGTGGTGTTTATTAGTAACCTTTATTTGGGGTGTTACAGTGCAGTCAAGAGTCAGGCAAGGATATTTTTAAAGGACTTGAGATTTGATGCAATGTCATATCAGATATGTATCTCTTTGAAGGAAATGACTGCATATATAAATAGATATGTCACATACATATTTATTGTCATTATTCTATCTATAGCTATATCTGAACTCTAGTTAGAGTGAGAGGCAGTATCCTTTTATGACCATAATCTGGGGAGTGTGTGCAGGGTTGGGGTAGAGGGGGGTCAGGCTGTTGGAGGTTGCTTGGCTTCTGACATTGCCTTTTCTGAAGCCCTCATGGAAGCAAGCTACATTTACAGGAGTGGTGTTCAGTTCTGTTACAACCCATCCCAATTTTAACTTCAAAATATACAAGGTTGTTCACAGTTATGTTCCTTGTGGTTGGTGGTTTTGGGGAGGAGGTGGTGTGGTTTGTGGGTTGTTTTTAATTAAATGTCATGATTTTCTTTGTTTTGAGGGGAGAAAAATAGCTTAACAAATAAACCTGCACATGATGGCTTGGAGCATCTTAGGGGTTTAACCCTGTAGGTTTTGTCTTGGGCTGAGTTTCTGCTGAAGGTAATGGAAAGCATCTGAATAACAATAGCAAGCTTGGCCTCCATCTTTCTCTACAGTCACTCAGAACAAATCCATTTTTGTCAAATTAGATCTGAGCACTGTCACTGGCTAGGGCTTCATGCTTGTGAAATAGCTTCCTTCTGGGGACAATAAAATACTAACATGCTGTTACATCCCATTAGTATTTCTGAAGCCTGAAACAAAAACCTTCCCAAATACCTGCTTGAAGTTTTCTTTGGGTTTATTTTTCTTTTTCTAAAGGCTTTAAACTCTCCTTTTGCTGTGAGTGTCTTTAACAAGACAGGTGACTATGGAGCATGAATGCATTGCAGCCTTAGTGAGGGCATGGGGTGATAGAGACATCAGTGGGAGCTCTGCAGCTGAATTCACTGCTTTGAAAGCCTGAGTCATGCAGTTACAATCCTGAGCAATATTTGGAGTTACCTTCAGGGTTACTACATCTCTCCTAGCTTCCATGTTAGCATCCCTAAGCAGTCCAGAAACAAGCATGTAAAATTAACAGCCAAAGTCTACACTAGCCTGGTGGTAATTAGTAAGGGGAGGTGTCTCACTAATTACAGGGAGGAGGTTGTGAGGGGAGAGCAGCCTCCTTCAAAATGCTGGCTCTTTATTGTAATTACTGTGGTCAAGTTAGCTCAGAATTAGGATGATGTTTTCAGAAGCCAAGTATCTTCCAGTATTATTTAAGCTCTGCTGCAGGTATGCTGAACTCATTTGCAAGCTTCTCTCTGGCTGCATTTCTTACCTGCCTGTTGTCCACAGTTGTCCTGCTGAAATCCAAGGAGCATCAGGAGCCACCTAGCACAGGCCAGATGACACTAAAAATGAATTCCCATTAAAATGACTCCCTGTTTGAATCCTCTCCCTGCCTTATATCTATCAGTAGGGGGTTTAGACTGAGGAGGAGAGCAAGCACACTGAACTGAGAGCAGAGGTTAGGCTGAAGGATGAGCAGTGGAAGCCACAGTGGTACTTGTGACACTCTCCAAAGAAAATGGTGGCTCTCAGGGCAGGAGGTAAATCATCTAAGGGGGGGAAAAAAAGTCATTTAATGAAAAAAGCAACCAGCTTTCTTTGTAGAAACACAGTGATATGGGCATAGCTTATGCAGAACTGTGCAACCAAATCCTTACCTTAGACTGTTTCATGCATGTGCAGGAAGCATTTAGCTTGTGGCTGGCACAGCACAGCTGATAGTGTCTTTTCAATCTGCTGTTACTCAATCTCTGAAGGGCTATTGGCTAATCACCAAGTGCCTGATAGAGAGAACCTGGTCCAGCTTAGGCAATCAGAGCTCATTAGCAATACCTGTTCCCACTTACACAAAGGTATTTTGCCTTGGCTCAGGGTGCATTGATCCCCAGGCTTGGGAGCTTGCTGCTGGTGGTGGTGGTCTCCCCACTGTGGGGTGGGCAGTGTGCCATGAAGTGCCACCAAGGGGGTGGTGGAGAGCTGCTGCTGTGGAACACTAGTGGGCAATGAACCATGGGAGTCTGGCAGTGATTCTGGGAGCCCTGGAGCCCTAAGGAGGTATTTTGTCTATCCTTATTTTAGGGATCAATGGTCACTAAGCTGTTCAGCTGGTGGATGCTGAGGCTTCTTTCCACAGCACTGGCTGGCAGATGTGTGTGCCAATGAAGGGGGTTTTGGTAAAATGAAGTTGATTTCTATGAATGGTAAAAAGAAGCCCAGAACCCCTGTTTTAAATAGCTTCTAGCTCTGCTCTGTGGGTTCAGTGGCATCTCTTCAGTGCTGTTGCATCTGGAAGAGTTGAGAAGTTGGTCTGAACTTTGTTTGTTCTTGAGTAAACCTTTGTCATGTCATACAGCAATAAATTGAATTGTTTGGGAGACCCTTTATGGGCTGTGAGTAGCTCATCCAGAAAGTTCCTCCAGCTCATCATCTGTGTGAGGCTCTTGTAAGGAGCAGTTGGGTGAGCTTGGACTTCAAGTTTTATATATCTTTGCTTGGTTGAGTATCTTAAATATCCTGCTCTCTAAGGTGGAGGTGGTGTTTGGAGCAGGGAAATAAACTCCTTTACCTATTTAGTAAACATAGAAGTGACAAAATCAGCAAAAAGCAATGAAACTACACATTTCTGGGGGGTTGGAGTAGTGATTGAGGAGCAAAATAGATGGAGCTCTTTCTTTCCCCCTTAGTTTTCTCCAGTTAACAAGTTAAGATCAAGGCCTGTTTCAACTTATCACTCATTTAGCCTTGGATTTTATTTGGTGCATGCCATTTTTGATCAGTCTCAGTCTAGGGCTCTTTCAGCTTTCCAATAGAAAAGAGTAATTCTAGCTTTCACTTCAAAAGCTACAAAAGGCAGAAAAAAACCATTAGGTTCAACTTATTTTAAGGTACAATTGTTTGTGTGCCTTTTTTTTTAATATTACTTCTTCTGAGTCATTGAAACTCTAAAACTACTAAAAAAATTCATTTAAGCAATCTGGGTTTGTAGATCAGAGGACTTAATTATTTCAAGGTGAAAGGGTAGGTGTATGCAGTTAAATTAGTTGTTTTACAGTACAGTTTGAGATATTTCCCAAACCTTTTTAATCAACACTTCCTTTTCCTTTAACCTGTTAGGAAATGAAGGAAATTAAGATTTCAAATGGTGGTGTTCCTCCAAAGGCAACCCTGTGTTCTCAGCCTTCACCTGCCTGTCTCTTAAAAGGATTTAATCAAACAATTGGTCTCTTCAAAACTAAACCAAGCTAAAATGGGAGGTATTTCCTAGCAGCTTTTCACAGCACAAGATGTTAGAGCACTGAAGAGAACAGAACCTTTTTAGGAACAAGCCACAGGTTCCTCAGCTACCTGTTAGCAGTTTGGGCTTTTCTTGCCATTGCTTTTTCTGTTGTCATTCACTTAGATTCACTTATTACCTCATAAGTAATTTGTTTTTTTCTGCTAGTGCATTGGATTACTCATCAGAAAAGAAGAAACTAGGGTATATCAATGTATATCTTTTCATGGTAGAGGAGGTAACAAATGTCATGATACAGACTGAGGAAAGAAAGAAAGGCAACTGGCTGGACAGACAGGATGACAGGGATTAACCAGTCTTCCCAGCATCCCTATCTAAGCTATTTTTACTGAGAAGGCAGGGAGAAAGATTGAAGAGTGAGCCAGCAATCCTATTTATAGCAAGCCATTTTTAAATGCAAAGGCTTTGAGAAAGAGAGTCACCTCCATACTAAACACCAGCCTCCCTGGAGCTTCCTAGTAATTGAGGGAGAGAGCAGCCCTGCGACCCGAGCTGCATCACTGATGTGCTTCTGCAGAACCTTCCAGAAGGAGAAACCCTGCACAAGCCCAGGACTATTGGCCATAGGGGGACAGCCCCTGAGAGCACAGCTGAAACTAGTACCCTGCTAAGGTGTTGGTGTGGCAGAGACAAAGGATAGCCAAGGAGCACCTGAGGACTATTTGGCGTCCTTAACATTCAGAGCCTCTGTGTGAGCTGAAGACCAAGCATCCTGCCCATGTGGCTCTTGAGCTAATATGCCAGGGAGACAATTCCTTCTGAGATATGTTTAAATATATATATATTTATGCACACACACAGATGTATATAAATCTATAGAGCTTGTAATTAGATGCTACTGTGTCTAGAAAATCTCTCATTTCCTTTGCTGGCCAAGTATACTGATGCTATATCCTTCCAATTAATTTCATGGTAATCCCATGCAGAACATTTGTGGCTGAAGATTTATGTTGGTACTAGGCTAACAGCTGTTCTTAGTAACTTTCTATCATCTCAAGTATTTTTTTTTTTGGAGTAAATTTTGGGGAGATTTCCAATGTTTTAAGACTATCAGAAGCGTGGTTCTGGAAAGGACTATGGCTAGAATATAATTACCTTGCACTGTAGCTGCAAATAGTTGCCTATCTCCTAAAGCTACTCCCTGAGATTCTATAGAGAAGAGTGGAGGGTTGCTCTGTCTGTATAAATATCTGTTGGTGTGAAATCCTCCCATGTGGTTTTGCAAATGAGTTGCTTCTGTGAAGTCTGCACGCTAAGGATGTTTGTCTCAGCATTTTAGAGTGGTAGCCCTCTGTGGCTCCAGGTTAGGGGTGCTACAGAATTAAGGGACTTGACAGAGGTGTTTGTTTTCAGTTCTGTTCTTTAGAAGCACCTCCATGGTAACATGTTGTTGGTCAGTAGTTTCCTTAGGGCTACAAAAATGCTGAGGGGACTGGAACATCTCTCTGCTGGGGAGAGGCTGAGGGAGCTGGGGCTGGGCAGCCTGGAGAGGAGAACACTCAGGGGGGAGCTTAGCAATACTGATCAATGCTGCAAGGGTGGGGGCAGGAGGATGGGGCCAGGCTTTGGTCAGTGGTGCCCAGGGACAGGACAAGAGGCAACAGGCACAGACTGGAAGAGAGGAAGTTCCAGCTAAAGCTCAGGAGGAACTTCTTTCCTTGGAGGGTGGCAGAGCCCTGGCCCAGGCTGCCCAGAGAGGTGCTGGAGTCTCCATCTCTGGAGACATTCCAAAGCCAGCTGGATGTGATGCTGTGCAAGCTGCTGTAGGTGAGGCTGCTGTGGCAGGGGGCTTGGACTAGATGATCTCCAGAGCTCCCTCCCAACCCCTTAGTTTCTGTGATTCCTAGAGGTTTAGGACTTAGTATGGACTTCAAACACCACATGTGAATTCTTTGACATGTGATTTTTGTTTAAGGTGACAGAAGGGGCTAGATGGGATGCTGAAAAGTGCAGACTTGGAGGAACCCATATATTGTTGTCACCAAATTCCATGATAGGGTATGAGGGCACCAAAATGTTATTGGTTGCTTCCTCCCAGAGCATGGAAAGGTGATGCAAAAAATGTAGGCTCTGACTTTTACTCAGTTCTGGAGTGTGATTATTTTTTTTTTCCTGTCAGAAATCATTGTTTGGGTTGTTTTGTTTGGTTTTATCCCCTGAAGTCTTTGGGGTTTTCTGTGGGAATGTTATTTGGAATTTTGGCCCTGACTCAGGAAAATATAATGAATGCAGAAAGTCAGTCTCTTGAAAACCAAGAAGGGAGCATGTGACATGCTGTTAGATGACTTCTGGTTGAGCTAAGGACAGAAGTCCTTGACAAAGTCCTTTTTTTTTGTTTTCAAAACTAGATTCTGATGTCCCTGGGTGAGATCTTGGTGGAAAAGATTCAAACAAACCAGGCTTTAGGTAGAGCTGAGGTTAAATAGAAAGGAGCCCCTGTGTTTCACCAGACAAAGTCCTTCATGCACAGCATGATCTCCAGCTGAGTCCTTTCCCCCCATTAGGTGGCTCTTCTGTGGCTTAGCTGAAAAACCAGTTCAGGTATTGCTTCTAGACAGCTCAACCATAGTTTGGGTTGCAGCTACAGTTGTAAAGCACAAAGGGAGGCATCTGCTCTGTCATGAGATGGAGGAGGTAATTTGAGAGACTGTCACTAAGGTACAAATTCCCTAGATATGTCTGCAGACTTTTAATGTAGAGGTTTCTTTGGCATAATCAAGTGATTCCCAAATGTCTAGAGCAGTGACTTGCATTATACCAGTTCATGCTTTTAGCTACCTAGATATTTAGGAACTTTTCTTTTGTACCTTTCTTCTTAATTTTGTTGTGTGATCTGAAGGTTTCTCTTCCACCATGACAACCTTGCCACAGTCCTGGTGTGGAGACTTTACCACTGCAAGGGGGAAAAGAAAAAGCAGAGAGAGTCAAGGTTCATCTCACTGTGGGACCTGAGTGATGGCTTGAAGCTTGCCATGGTTTTGGTTGTGTCAGCTGTGGTTGGAGCTTTTTGTTCTCAATTTGCTTTTGTTTGGTATTTATTTGTTTTTAATTTTTAAATATATATATTTAAAGATACAAAGATGGATTTTTAAGGGAGAGGGAGGGGAGTATGAATAGGGTTTTTAGTGGGGAGGGTAAGGAAGAAAAAAGGATGAGCTTGGAAATACATGGATGTCCAGATAGCACTGCAAGGTACCATAAGACAAGGAAGGGCACTGAAGAGTGTGAAGCCCTGTGGAACAGCAGTAGAGCAGTCTCTGAAGGCCAATTCTGAGCTATATGGCTTATGGTGGGAGGTCTTAAAGTCTCATCTTCAGTTTGGAGTGGAGGAGGCAAGGTTGAACTTGTTGCTTTGTGAGCAGATGTGGGTGGGGAACAAAACAGGAGGGGAACATGCAGCTTTGGGACTCCCCAGTCCTGGTCCTCATGGCTTCATCTTGGCTACTGGTCTGTGCCAGGGAGGAAGCTGGTGTTCTGCATGGATCCTGCTGTGCCTAGCAGGGGAAAGCTCCAGCTCCCATTTGCTCTTGTGTCCTTTACTTGTCTGTGTTCAGATTTTCTTTTGTTTGTGCCAGCTCGTGCTATTCCACCTATGATATAGGCCTACACTGGCTCCTCTCTCCACCTTATGCTTAGTTATTTATTCTGCTACCAAAAGTATTTCTTCTGTCCCTAAAAGATTTGCCCCTGAGGCAACAAATGGGTTTGGGGGAGTGAGGGAGATCAAGGGCAGAAAGCAATCCTCTGAATGTCATTGTGGCCATAGGGTAGGGACGTGCTGTGTCCCTTGTTTGAGTGAAGGAGGAAGGAGCTGAGCTCCTTTATTGGGCAGGAGGGAGATAATTAATCCTCAGCAGCAGAGGCTGAGCTGTCAGACTTTCAGAGAAGCACTGGCAGTCATGATTTGCTGTTCAGCTCTGGAGAGAGGGAAGTGGCAGGTTTGGTGCAATGGGGTCTGCTCAGCGCATGCGTCTCAACATCCAGCCAGCCCCTCACCCCCCTGGGGCCATCTGTGGCTGAGGTCTCCTGAAGAGCACTGCTGGCTGGAGAAGGACATCTCCAACACACCAAGTTGCTGCCCCACTGGAGAGCAGTTTCTTCATCTCTACACCCAATTGGAGAGCTGCTGCCTTAGCAAGTCCTGAGGAAGACTGTACAGATATGGTGGGAACGCAGCCTGCAGCAGGCAGTGTGGGGAGGGAGTTAGTTGTTTTCCTGGAGAGGAAAAAAAGGAAGGTTTAGGTTTTAGCTTTTTCTGTCCTGGTCTAGAGTAAAAATCCTGTGCAAACTCCTTCCTTCACTGGTGGGATTTTTTTGCCTTTAGCTAGTGCATTCATGCTTGAGAAGGAGCAGTGTGACTTCAGAGGGATGTGGCTGTCCTGGTTAAGTGCTACAACCACTCCAGCTATGTTTGTGTCACTAGTGACAGAGCTGGAGGTCTTTTTGCATCTCTTAACTGGTGGCACATGTGAGGGCAATGCAGAGGAAAAGAAATGCTTGTCTGAAGACACTGTAGCAGTTCAGTGCAGATTTATTATGTTCCAGAGTTAGTCCCCAATGGATAAAAGCAATTACAGAATATTCCTACCACCTCTCCAAAGGCATTTCTAGAGAAGAGAAGAATGCTGATATTTAGTAATTACAAAAGGAGTTAATGAGGTTTCTTTCAACATTTCCCACAGTTAAATAATGGTAGGCCAACTGCTACTTAATCTTGAGAACTTCTTGGCTCAGGCCATTGTGTTTTCTCTTTTGACCATGTTCAGAAACATCAGCCTTGTCTGCCCATTATGTGATGCAGTTCCTTTTCTTCCCCACCTTGTCTCTACTACTTTCACTGGGGGTGGAGGCACGTGGGAATAATTGGAGTAGGGGATTAGGGTTGGTTGATCACCTGAGCTGTGGCATTTCCTAAGGCATTTCCATTGAGCCTCAAAGAATTTGACTGAACTGAAGCAGCATGTTTTTCAGTGGCTAGCAAGTGGCAACTGAAGGCATGATGCCATGGCACAGTGCTGGGACTCTTCTGAGGGTAGAAACTGGAAGATATGGGGAGCTGCACTTCTGATACTGCCAGGAGATGCTGCCATTTGGCTTAGAACTGCTGCCCTCTCTCAGGACAGGAAAAGAAAAGAGATTTAGGGGTGGATTTGGGGAGATGGTGGTGGTTGGCTTCAGTTCCAGCCTCTCTCTGACCATGGTGCAGTCTTAAGTGGTGTTAGAACTATGTCACTCCCCTCTTGCTTTGCCATATTGCAGTGTTTGGGAGGTGATGCAAAATATAGTTTTTAAGTTGTTTGGGTTTTTTTTCTTTGCTTGGAAAGAAAAAAGCAAGAATTTAAAGCTGATTATTTTAAACAAGCCAGATGATAAGAAAAACCCAACCAACTAACCCGTATCTTTTAAACTTTTAAATGGCATTCCTTTTGGATTAAAAGGTCTCCATGTATGCTGGTGTATTGTGTCTCTCTGAGCCAGAAATGCATGCAGCATGCTGCTTCTACCTTTATGCCAGGAGGTAACTGACTGCTTTTTATTGGTTTATCTGTCAGTGACTTACTCAAAGTGTGACCATGCTTTCAGGTGATGCACAGCTCTTTGTGGCTGGGATGTTTTCTGGAGTCATCACCTGCAGTGAAGAGTTGCATCTTATGCTCATGAAAGTTTTGAGGCTGCTCAGACTGATTGCACATAGGATGCCCAGGGTGGAGAGATCCTGAGTTAAACTAGCCCTGTGCTGTACCTGGTTGCCTTTTTATTTTCATTAATGCACAGTCATTCTGAGAAGCCAAAGGGATTATTAGTAATGGCTCTGTAAGAAGGATAGAATCAATTGAAATTAGCTCACAGTTGAGCCTGTATGATCTGATGTCTTTAAAATGTAGGTAAGCAGCTCATCAGTTTACTTCCTCAGATGATATTGAAGGAAACTTTTTTCCAAGTCTAATCTTACCTAGAAATGTTGCAGTTCATTACATTTAAATGTGGTTTTTTTTTTCCTATTTGAAAAGCTAAATGTTTTTTAGGACCAATTCACTTTATGTTGTGTAAAAACTGAAGCAAAAGACACACATTAAGATCCTTTCCCTCTCCAAGTCCTGCTTCTTCCACCTCCTTTTCCCCATGCAGTCCTGTATGTAGGATAGGGAACTGCTGGAAAGAGCCCAGCACAGAGCCACCAAGATGCTGAAGGGGCTGGAACATCTTCCTGAGGAGGAAAGGCTGAGGGAGCTGGGTCTCTGTAGCTTGGAGAAGAGGAGGCTAAGGGGTCACATCATCTATGCTTCTAACTATGTGAAGGGTGCGTGTTGGGAGGATGGGGTCAGGCTCTGCTCAGTGAAGCCCAGTGACAGGACAAGGGGCAATGGCTGTAAGCTGAAGCACAGGAGGTTCCATGTGAATACAAGACCAAATGTTTTGCCAGTTGAGGTGCCAGAGCCTTGGCACAGACTGCCCAGAGAGGTTGTGAAGTCTCCTTATGTGGAGATATTCAAAACCCATCTGGACATGCTTCCGTGTGACCTGGTGTAGGGAATCCTGCTGTGGCAGGGGGGTTGGACTAGGTGATCTTTCAGGGTCCCTTCCAACTCCTAACATTCTGTAATTCATATAGGAGAACTCCAAGGGAAATCCCTAAGGGATGATTCTAATGGGAACTCTGGGAGCTAAACTGTGTGCTCATGCTCAAGCCTTCCCATGGCATAGCAGAGCAGTGGAGTGGTTCTGTGCTTTTCCAGCTCTTCCTTCCACCTCTATAAACTACAGTTTGCAAACCCAGCTTCAATATCTTCTGGGCTGGAGAACTGTAGGAGATCTAGGACTAGCATATTGCAATTGTTTCCTTCAGCACTGCACTCCTCCCCCTCTGCTGTGTTTTATTAAGGGGGAGGGGGGGGGAAAAAAATCCCAATCCAAAAAAAATCTCTGCCTGATTTTTACGTCCTTAAAATGTGCTGTGTGCCCAAGGTGTTTCTTCATCTGTTCCTCTAGCAGCTTTTCCCCTCAAGTCATTATGCTAATTAGTGTTTGATCAGATGATTAAATTATAATTCGATTAATCCTATGTGCTAAACGCTCTGAATGCATTTCCATCGCCTCAGTGCCTTGTGCTTAAGCCTTGCTGTTTGCAGCTTGAGGCCAGGCTCTTGCCTTGTTCCCTTACCTGATGGATTTGCTCTGGTAAAAAACCACTAGAGCTCCTTTGGATGCTGGGAAACAAGAGGAAAAGGCTTTTTGTTTTCCTTCAGAACCAGAAATTTCCCCTAGATTGCCTTGAATGTTCCTAGGGATTATAACAAAGAGGAGGGGGGGGGAAAACAATGATCCAAGCTCTTTCTTTCTTTTACCTGTCCCATTCACAACCTACCAAGGCAAAACACTGTGCTCCAGCTAAATGCTGCAGCTAAATCCTCTCTCTGTTCCCATTCTGAGTGGTATTTTCCCTTTTTCAAAGGTGAAGTATATTTTGGTCCAGAACACTCTAATCTTTGCAGAACAAATTGTTCTCTCTGTGTGAGAAGGAGAGAGAAGGTTGGGGTTTTTTTCCTCTTGCTACCTGCTTTCCCCTCCCTTTTGAGGCAGGTTTAGTTTTGCTTGTCATCTGTAGGAGATAATCTCCAGTAAGGGTGTGGAATGGAGAACAGAGTGAATTTATAACCTTGGTGCCACCAAGAGATTAATGTGTAGCTGCAGCATTGCTTTTCTTTGTCTTTGGGGATGCTGTGTTTTTAGGTTGCCTTAGTTCATGTGACTAGGTTCCACATCCTGGAGAAAAACCCCAACAACAACAAACACTTTGGAAGAGGAGGTGATTGGGCTTTGAATGTTAAATATAAATAGGTGTCACACAGCTAGATGTCTTAACTGACCTCTCCATTTTTGTGGAGGTAGGATGCTATCTGACCACCAGTGGCTGCTTCTGACAGACTCTTTGGTAGTAATGAGTGGTCTGAGTCCAGAGATAGGATGCAAAATTTAAAGCCTTTGGGTTGTTTCTATTTTACAGGGCAAAAAAACCCCTCATCATGGAGCAGCTCCACTCCCTCCCCCCCCCCTCTCCTTCCCCTGAATTCATCTCAGGGGAGGTATGAGACAGATTGAACACAGGGTTGCCAAGACCTGTCTAGGGGGATTTTGCTTTGCTGTACCCCAGGTGTGGGAAGGTGGAGCAAGGCAAGAGGGATGGAAGGGATGTTTTCTTTCTGGTTCCCTTTGTTTACCTTAAAATCTGTCAGAGATTCATAGAGCTCCTATAGCATCTTATTTCACTCCTTTCAGACTGTCTAGGAAACAATTTTACCTGGGAGGTGACTGGCATGTTCTGGTCTATTACCAGCTCTAAATTAATCTCTATAATTAAGGTCATAGAGACCAAAACCACCTTCTTACAGTTGGTCTTTAAAGTGCAGTTTTGTAGCAGTGATTGAATATTGAGATCTCAACAAGGTTACAGGTCAAGAAAAATCTATGCCTTGGCAATGAGTTCAGCCTCATCCTTTGCCAGGGACCCTACCCTCTAAGTCTGACTCTCTCACCCTTGGCTCAGTGATTTCCACTTGGTTCAGTCAAGTGAGCATCCCAGACACTTGTCCCACTTGCTTTCCTCCCTCCAAGCAGCTTGTGGGCAGATCTGTGCAGATGTAAGAATTTACAAGCCATGGCTGCCTACTGCTGCATGGCTAGGAGAGGGGTTCCTGACCCTCTAGGTTACCCCAAGAGTTTGTGTGAGTGATCCCTGATGCCTTTCAGGAAGAGAGAAACCTTCTGTTTGAAATCACAGCTGATCTGGCTGTCTGTAAGCAGGACCCCTCACATGTAGCAGTCTGCTGTCATAGTTGTGTGGGGTAGAAACCTCCATCTGGAAAGCAGTGTTGAGTAGCTGGAGGCAGTTAATGCCTTCAGCCAATGCCAATAAATAGATCTGGAAGTAGGCTTGTGTCAACATCCCTGTTTTAGAACTGAAAGAATTAGGCTAAGCTGAATTAAGGCTCTAATTCTAAATGAAAGTGCTAGCTTAGGATGCTGCTGAGCTCATTCTTTTTTAAAGTTTAATTTCAGATTCATTTCCTGAGTATCCTCATGTGGGACAGGTCTTCAGACTCTGCCTAGCCTTGGGTAAGCTACTTAAGCTTTGTGACCTGAGGACATTGCTGCAAAATAAGCTCAAATGTGTGTGGGAAGCACATTTAGGTCTCCCATGTGAACCAAGTGTGTGCCTGCTCTTTTTCATGGTGGCAAACCTCCTCTGGGTGGTCTTGCACCACAGACAGAGGTGATCTTGGAGTAAGGGAAGGATATCCAGGTAGAAAAGTAGCCAAATGGCTGTGGAAGATGGGAGTAGTCTGTGTAAAGAGGACAAATGGCTATGCCCACCTGGCCAGAACTTTCTGGGATGAGTATAAATATTCTTAGAGCTTCAAGCTTCTAGCTGTAAGAGGCATTCACATTCTGCAGCATGAATCCCCTCTGGCAAATGCCATCTCTGTGTTCTTGCACAGTCCTTGCTCTTTTCCTAGGAAGTACACATGCTGATAATCTAGCAGTAGAGGTCAGTGCTGATTTGCAGTGGAAAAGCAAATCCAAGCTAAGAAGGAAGAAGCAACCTCTCCAAACCTTCTGTAGACAGAAATGTGACCACCACCTTTGCTGCTGGAATCACCTGCTTAAGGCATGGTCTCTTGTGATGTCTTCATAGGAAAACAGGTACCACTGGGTAGGATGACACCTCCCAGGTCCTCAAGATAATGAGTTGTTGTTATTTGGGGCATATAACCTCTCTCTAAATGTACTGAGCTCTGCTTCAAATGTATCTGGACTCTTAGCTAGTCTGGCTTCCCACCTTCATGTAGTTGCAAACATAGAAAGAGGGATTTTGAAGAGGATCTGTCTTTGGGGTTGAGGAGATCATGGAGTTCTGACCTTAATTAAAGTCTTCTGAGTCTCACAAAGAAACCTGATGGACTTTCTCTTCCTTTTTAAACCTGTTGCAGGCCTGTGCTGAAACAACCCTTAGTAGTAGGAAATGTGTCAAAACAGTTGGTGTTCTGCCTGAGGCACCTCTAGTCCTTTCTGGGAAGCAGTCATGCTTCCTTGAGTGCTTTTAATGGATGTCAGCCTTTCTTTTTCACTCCTTCTGCTTCTCTTCCTGCCCTTTGCACTTGGTCAGTGTATTTGGGGTTGGCTGGCTTGTTTCCATGGAGTGTGCTGATTTCAAGGCAGTATCAGCTTGGTTATTTCAGCTCAGGTTGTTCTGTGTGGTTGCTGGAGTTGTGGTAGCATGGTCAGGGCTGCATAGGGTTGGACTTGATGGAGGCAGAAGAGAAAAGAAGAGGTCCACAAGCTGGGAGAGCTCATTCCCTCTGGTGGGACTTGAAACCTGCTTGTCTATTGGACAGTGAGGCCTGGGATCTGCTTAGGAAAATATTAAGAACCTTCTCCTTGTCTTTGCTTGCAAGTATGGCTTGGATCAGGTGCAACTTCAGGCTGCCTTCAACCCCTGTGAGTGCATAGTCTGGAGGAATGACATGCAGCTAGGCTCCTGTCTAGTCTTGCTCTCTGAAAACCTCCTGCTCCTTATGGGGGTCTCAGTTCTCTGCTCATTGCCAGCACTGTTCTCTGTAGATCTTGGGAGAGAGAAAGGAGGAGGGGCAGAAGGGTCTTGGAATGAGAAAAGGGTCCCCAAAGCTGGATGATTGCTTTAAAATAAAAACCCTAACAAACCAAACCAAAACCCAACTCCAAACCAAAGCCATCAACCCAGAAGACCACACAAACAAATGCCCCCCAAACCAAACAGAATAATAAAAAACCCCACCCAAAAAACCCCAAAACCAACCCAACCAAACAAAAAAACCCCAATCAATCAAAAAACCCCAAAACAACCCCCCCAAAACCTCCAACCCCCTGCAGTTAACTCTTGGATTGGGGTCTGTGAGCAGCTGACTACAGTTGCCTTGAATGACAACCACTAATGCCTAGAAACAACAACTACTAAACAGAGCAGAAATAAGCTCACCTGGGGAGAAAGGAGGAGGGGGGAAAGCCACAACCCCCCCCTGGATAACCCATATGCTGTATTTTTAAAGTGGAATTACTGAATGCAAACTACTCAACTACTGCAGACACTAAAACTCCAGACCACCCATTCTTGGCTGGAGGGCACAGAAATGGAACTTCTCCTGTCCTTGCCTTTTTCCTCTTGCATTAACAACAGCTAGTGCAGTTCTAGCTCTTACCTCAGGAGGAAAGACTACTTTCTGCTGTCCTTTTCTCCCTCCTGCCCAGGGCTGGATCTGGTGCTCTCTCATATAGCACTTGTCAGTCCCAACAAATTGGTTGGAAAGTTCAGACAGCAAAATTCATCTGTGTTTTAACCTTTGTTTTCCTCCAACCCTTCCTGTCCTTCCTCAGTCACACCAGGAATGTAAATATTCAGAGCTGATCCATCCTCAGAGATGACCCAAATGGAATAAGAAACTTTCCTTGAGCTCTGCCAAGCAAGAAGCTTGGATTTAAACACCTGGAGCTGAGTGACTTTTATTCCCTCTTGGAAAAAGTGATTTAATGAAAATAAATCTACTTGTACAAAGTCAATATTTCCTTCCAGTTCTGCCTGTGCTTTCATCAGGTTGGGGTTTGTATTTGGGAGAGCAGTTAGGGGGTTCAGAAAAACACTTTCTGGCAAAGAAAGAGATCACAGCTCAGGTCAATGACTTTTCTAGAGCAAAGAGAAGTGGAGTGATTTAATCTGATCAAGCAGAAATCATACATCTGGGATCAGTTGTGTTTTAGTGGCAACTCTAGCAAACAAACTTCTTTGGGAAAGTATCAGAGCAAAATAACTTCAGAATGAACTAGGAATCCATTTCCAGGAATGACTTTGGATCATGAGAGGCTCTAACAAATGGGAAGGTCCTAGCAAAGTGATGTTTAATTAGTTGTGCTGCATCCTAATGGGCAAATGCTGGAGAAAATGCCCTTTCACAACTGGAGCTCTCAAGGGACAAACTGTGTCAATAGAGATGCAGTAGTAAAATCACAGAACCATGAAGGTTAGAGGAGACCTCCAAGATCATCAACCAGCAACCTAGCCACCACCATGCCACTAAACTATGGCCCTAAGGACATCTATACATGTTTTTGAACACCTCCAAGAATAAAAACACTGCAAATGTCTTATTTTTTCCTTGTCAGGGTACCCAAAGCATTTAAATCCTCTCACTGATGAGGCCTTAGCCCTCAAACCATGCACAATCAAATCAACCCCAGGAGATAGCAGCTCCTAAAAGTCTAGCAGGTCTGTACTTCTCTGTCAGAGCCATTCAGGCATAAGAGAGTTGTTGAGTGTGTTGGGGGTGAGCAGTTGGTGGTGATCTAGAGGATACATTTTTATGCATGTAGTTACCTTTTGGGATTTATTCCAGGATAAGAATGCTTTCACCCTAATTAATGAACTCTAAGTACTGTGGCAAAGTCAAGACTTGCTTCTGGATGATGCTATGGGAAATGTGAACACCTGAAGGACATGTGTTTATACTTCTGGAAAGACAGCTCCCTATAGATACAGTTGGGGTTTTTTTTGCCTCTTGAGCAATTAATGCAGCTGGAAATACTTTTCAAGTCTCTTTTGTATGTGTGTTTTCACTGCTGAGCTGTCATAAACCAAAATCCCCTCTGTCTGGAATGGGTGATACCCTGTTCCATGACATAGAAAGCTGTGGTGCTCCAGGAAAGAAGATAGAGCAGTGTTAATAACTTCTTGAGATCTTCCCCAGTGATAAACATTCATAGAGAGATCTGATTTTGTGCACTGTCTGCATCTTTTAGTACATGGAACAAGGAATTTCTTCCCCTGGACTGTAGCTGCTTGGTTTTGGGGCTGGCTGAAACTTGTATTGATCATTCCCCAGTTGCCCAATTCATTAAGGTATTGATTGGAAAAGGAAGCACCACATTATAGAGCCTTAAATAACAGCTCATGTTGGCTAGCCTGCCCTGCATTCAGAAAAGGGATCCCTGAGCCATCACATGTGGTCAACAAACAGAAAAAGCACTGCATGACTATTGTATAGAGCTCATAAAAAAAAAAGGCATTTAGGATTTAGGCTGTAGTTTAATTTCTGTGACTGAAGGGGAAGAAAAAATTCTTCCCCACTTTACTTGTAGACACACAGATTGACAAGCCATAAGTAGTGCTCCCAGCAACATTTGAGTTCTGTGAATTTACAGCTCATTATCACTTCTGCTATCTGGGAGAGATTGAAAACTGGTGCATTTTCAGAACCTGAAATAGGGGGAAAAGAAGTGACTCAAATAATTACCTGAAATATGTATTGCTAACATTATCAAATCCTTCCTTGAGCAGAAGTATGCATTGGTGTTTTAAAACTGACAGCAAGTTTCAGTGGAAATATTTCTGCTTTGGTTTTGAAATTGGAGTTGATCTTAATGGCTCCATAACCAGGCAGAAGAACAGTGTTAGGTGGCTAGACTTCAGAGATCAGAAGACCTAAGCTCAGATTCCTCCTTTGCTATGTGTTTTCTGTTGTCAGGTTCCTCACCAGTTAATAAAGATGTGAGCATAACTGTGCTCAGGAACATGACATGAGGTTGCTCTTTAGAAGTCCAAGACAAAAAAACCCCCCAAATTAATTACCTGTTGAGTGAATTGTTAGTAAAGAAAAGAGCCTGAAGAGATGCTTACATCAAGTAATACTAGGGTTGTTCAGCAGATGCTTTGGAAACCTTGGAGGTGGGTGAAGAACAAGTCATAAGGATGCAAGTAAATAAGTTGCTCCTCTGTAATTTAGGCTGAAAAATCTCAGAACCTCAAACCAGAGAATCCCAGACTGTTAGGGGTTGGAGGGAGCTCTGGAGATCATCCAGTCCAACCCCCCTGCCACAGCAGCCTCACCTACAGCAGCTTGCACAGCATCCCATCCAGCTGGCTTTGGAATGTCTCCAGAGATGGAGACTCCAGCACTTCTCTGGGCAGCCTGGGCCAGGGCTCTACCACCCTCCAAGGAAAGAAGTTCCTCCTGAGGTTTAGCTGGAGCTTCTCTGTTCCAATCTGTGCCTGTTGCCTTTTGTCCTGTCCCTGGGCACCACTGACAAGAGCCTGGCCCCATCCTCCTGCCCCCAGCCTTGCAGTATTGATCAGCATTGCTAAGCTTCTCCTCTCCAGGCTACCCAGCCCCAGCTCCCTCAGCCTCTCCCCAGCAGAGAGATGTCCAAGTCCCCTCAGCATTTTTACAGCCCCACAAAAGCTTTGTGCACATCTAACTGCAGTGCAGCTCATGGTTTAGGAGGTAGAAGGAACTGTGTTATTCAGGTGAGAAATAAGCTTCCAGGTATTGATATATATTTTTTTAAATGATTATTTTTCTTCCTTCCCTGGATCAAGGGAGCTCTTTCAAGGTAATCTGATTTCAGCAGTAGCTGAGAATTCCTCTGGTTGCCTCTGGAAAGCCATGCTCTCTGTGCCAGGCAGTAATTGTGTTAATCATCCATTTTTAAATAACTCCATTTGAAGTTAAGTTGAGAATTGCTTTTCAGATCTTTTAATTTGCTTTGGAAAAGCACAAGAATTCCCACAAGGCTTCCTGCTAATCAATATTCCAAAGGCAAGTAACCTTTGCTAATTTTTGAACATGGGATACTCTCTGTTCTTCTGCTTAAAGAATACTGGGGGAAGGAGAGAGAGGGGGGGAAAAAAATGCCAATTCCATCTGTAATTTGGCAGGTTAATAACTTTTCTGACTGGCAGGCATAGGGGTTTTGATTCATCAAGTGCACAAGTGCATTGTGTTATCTTCCTGTTGTTGTTCTTCCCAACCTTCTTGCTAATAGAAATGATTACAAATTGCAGAGCTGTAAATCTGAAGGTCCCTAAGTGGTGTTTTTTGTCAAAGCCTTTCTGCTGAAATGCTTCCTTGGAAAGATTGAGGGGTTTATTTATTTATTAAAGCTCAGGAGCCAAGGAGGGGAGGGGTTTTTAATTATTATGCATCGTGGCACAATGCATTATGCATCATGGTTGGGTTTTTCTGCTTTTTAAACAGTTGTTTTGGATGAGGAGATTAATCTACATGGGCAGAGAGGGAGAGAGCTTCTGCAAGACCTTTTCCTTGTGATGTCAGATGATGCTGCTGAGGAATTTCAGTACTTAGCCTTCCTTGGAAGCCAGGCAATAAACCAAAAAGGCACATGGAAGCAGAGTCATAATTAGCTGCCAGGTAGTTATCATGGGGAAAGTCACTTTTTTCTGTTGCATAGGTGCCCTCCTGGTAAACTGGCTGATAAACTCCTGTTAAAAGCAAAGAGTGGTAGAACATGGGAGTTATTGTCTTCAACCTGGGAGTTTTTGGCCCTTTTTCCCTTGAAGTAATCTGCAAATTACTGCTGCTGCTCAGAACTTGCTTTTTTTACCTTGTTTTTCCCCACCCTGGCATGCACATTACTGAAAAATACATTAGGAGTGGGACTGATTCAAGAGCTGATGGGGTAGAGGAGAGTGAGTGCTTCTTCCCTATCCCCACCAAGTAAATGTTTGCTATTTCCCTTGAAACCAAGCTGATATTTGGGGTTTGTGAAGGTGGAAGAGGAACAAAGGGGAGGATTGTACACTTATGTCTTTTATAAAGCCTATTATTTCTTTTACTAGTCAGAGAGGTTGCCTAGGCTGCATCCTGTTAAAATTAAGGGAGAGAAAGGTTGATCAGATACCAAGAGCAAGCAGTGGATTTAAAAGGGGGGGAGGGAGGAGAGAATATACTGTGCCAGAAGGCAAATAGAATACAATATTTCATATTTGAGGGTTGGGGAAATGAAATTGCAGTGTCACTGTGGACATTAAAGATGTTATCAATCAGGTGACCCACAGACAATTGGCAACTGCATTTGTTTCCTGAGATGCTTATCAAGAAGATCTCAGCCCTCTGTGTGTGTGTGTGTGTGTGTGTCCCTTCCCAAACCTAGAATTGATGGTCTGAGATTTGCACCTTGCTTTTCTAAAGGAAGAAAACCCCAAGCCTGTTCTCTTCTCCCTGGGCACATGCTGTTTGGAAGGGTTGCTTTGGAACCATCTAGGCAGCTGCAGAGAAAGGCATTGTGTTAGGGGGAGGATGGTGTCACCTTCACTGACCAGCTTGAGTGCTGGCAGAGGAAGGGGCTGCAGCTCAGCCTAGGTCTTTCATGCTCTGCAGCTGGGAACACAAACCTACCTCCAGGCTGAAACTGGTGAAGGTTTTGCCATGAGGTAGTGAAGTGAATTTGGGTTGGGCTGTGTGGTTTTTTCCCCTCTCTCTTTACCATTCCTGGCTTTTTTTCCACATTTTTTTACAGGATAACATCTCCTCTCCCCCACACTATGCTGCCTACATTTAATGAGATGGTAATAACATATTTGATCTTATGTCCTAGTGGTGTTGCACTGAAGTTGATTTGGACATTTAAAATCCTGCTGTTTGCCTCCTCACTGGGACCCTGACTAACCATCTGTAAAGATGTAGAAAGAAATGTTTCTGCAGTCCCTTCTCCTTGCAGTCAGGACAGTAAGTGGAAGCTCAGTCTCAACAGCAGGACACATGTTGGCACCTGGGCTCCACAAATGTCAGTTCTGAGATCCTGTTATCAGTTGTTCATAGACCTCATATCATCTTTTTCCTTTTATGTGCTTTAAATCAGCATCAATTCTGTACCTAGGGTATTTGGAAGAGTCTTTGTTTGCCTACAACTACCTGAAAGTAGGTTGGTCTCTTCTCCTGGGTTCCCAGTGAGAGGACAAGGGGCAATGGCCTCAAGTTGCACCAGGGGATGTTTAGATTGGAGATCAGGTTTCTTCCCAGCAAGAGTTGTTAGGCATTGGCCCAGGCTGCCCAGGGCAGTGATGGAGTCACCATCCCTGGAGGGCTTCCAAAACCATCCAGCTGTGGTCCTTAGGGCCATGGTTTAGTGGCATGGTGGTGCTGGGTTGCTGGTTGGACTTGATGCTCTGGGAGGTCTCTCCCAACCTTTAGTGATTCTAACAACAAAAGAGCACATTTAAATGCAGTGAGATTTCATCTTGAGCTTTATTACTGGCCAGGTTTCTGAGATACCTGTCCAGAGCTCAAAAGCTGTCTTTGAAGGCAGGTACAGCACTGTTCATGTTCAACACATGTGCCTTGTTAGTTTAGTCTCAGTCCTATTGAACTCATGGGGTTCTTTCAATCAGCTTCTGTAGGAGCTGGAGAAAGCTGATGGTAGTGAAGTGGTTTTTATAAAGAGCTCTGCTGTTTTTTGTTTGTCCTCATAAATATTTGATGGGCATCATGGCTCTGTGGAGGAGGAAAAAAAAAAAGATAAATAAGAAAAATGCTGCAGTTTTGTAGAGCACATCTAAATAAGGATAAGCCTGCACAAGGTGTGTTTTTCCTCTGTGCATCAAAAGAGAAAAGAAGAAGGGAGTTAAAATGCATAATGAGGCACAGCATGTTTCTGGTGGGGGGTGACCTGTGTTGCTGTCATAAGATTTAGGAGAAATGTAGAGTAGAAAAAAGAAAGAAGTCTCTTTAACTGTGTTTAAACTGAATATTAACATGGAGTGTTAAGGTATTACCTGTGTGTGGTATTCAGGCTGCCAGTGGAGAGAGCTGCCAGCAGGAAGAAGTTGGGGAGGGACTTTTTAGGAGGTCAGGTAGGGATAGAACCAGGAAAAATGGATGCAAACTAGAGGAAGGGAGATTTAGATTGGATATGAGGAGGAAGTTCTTCACTGTGAGGGTGGGGAGACACTGGAACAGGTTGCCCAGAGAGGCTGGGGAAGCTCCATCCCTAGAAGCTTTGAAGGCCAGGCTGGCTGGGGCTGTGGGCAACCTGCTGTAGTGGGAGGTGTCCCTGGCAGGCAGGAGGGGCTGGAACTAGATGATCTTGAAGGTCCCTTCCAACCCTGACAATTCTATGATTCTAGTAGCCAAAGATTAAATGACATCCCAAGACTCAGATTCCTTTTCAACTTTCTCAACTTGGTGAACTAGCTTTTTCCATTGTAAGAAATGGAGAAGGACTTGTGGTTTTGGTGTGGATGGCTTAGAAATGTCTCTTTTTTTTGTCTGGTGTGTGTGTTTGTGACAAAGAAGTGTTTTGGAATCTGCCTATAATGAGCACAACATGGGAGGGTGTGACTAGAAGTGAGGATGGAAAGGACTCTATCTGAAAAAAAGAAACCAAAAAACAACCCCCCAAAAAAGGAAGGAAACTGATTTAATTTCTGGCCCTTTCTTTGGATTTCATTAGAATTTCTTTTTCTTTGGACTTCATTAGACTTTTTTCCTTTGGAGTGTGCAAAATAAAACCTTTGGTGGTTCTTAATTCCTGATAGAGAACACACACAGTCTCTCTCTCTCTTTCTCCATTTTAAGAACACTTCCTAAAAGTTGGGGTTGGCTGCAAATGGGCTAGAGAGCAGAAGCATTAAATGAGCTTTTCCATCATTAAGAACTGAGCAGCAGGCTGTGACTGTGCAGGGTTGCAGCACAGAGTGAGGATTCTCCCATTACAGTTGACAAGGAGAGAATTCATGCTTGGCTTGTGCCTGGTGGTCTGTCAAGTCAGAAGGCAGTGCCATTGATTGAGGTTTATAGACTCTTTACAGAAGAAACAGAAACACTGTTTAGCATTAGGATTGACCTCCTTTCTGAGCTGTTACCTCTGCAGCTCATGTGCATTCAGTATCATTAATGCAGTTGCAACAGATTGTGCTCAGTAGCTTCTGATACATCTTCACCCAGCTCCAAAAAGGTAGCAGACTTTAGGAGCTGGACTCTTGAGTTCCTTTGCCAAACATATCTGATCATGACCAGATTGCCAAGTTAAGCAAAACATTTTTAACATGGGGACAATAAAGGGGGGGAAGCTGGTTTTCAGAGGAGATAATTCAGCTGACAGTTATGATACAGAATCATTAAGGCTGGAGGAGACCTCTAAGAACATCAAATCCAGCCACCACCCTGTCACTAAACCACATCACTAAGGAATTAAGTTGAAATTTTACTTTCAGGACATAGACATTTCCAACCAATCTTTCTTTTGACCTCTTCCCTGGAGGAACAAAAGCCTTGAAGCTGCAGTTAGGGGACACTGATGTAGAATTTAAGGCTACTGAGTGAGCTAAGAAGTGAACAAGATGAAAACTTAGTTTCTATGTAGGTAGAGAAGGACAAAAGCAGCCTTTCAAATTAGAAAAGCTCCATAATGAACTTGAAGCTGTGATACTTCTTGGTATCTAGAGGGCAAGAGAGGACAGTTTAGCTGCCTTAAAAGGCACAGATCCAGAGAATACTGTTGTTTTGGGTCCTTAGCTGTAGCTGTGTGAACCTGTCCTCAGTTCTGACCTACAAACCCAATATTACTTTCCACCCACACAGCTGTCACCTAAGCAGCAAATGCAGAACTGACATGCCCTACCAGTTCTGGGTAGTAGAAGTCATGCAAACAGTTGCTCTGGCTCCTGTTGGTGTGCTGACTGGTCTGGTTGGGGTTACCAGGTTAGTTTGTGATGATCAAGCCTCAGCACACAGGCTGGAGCTGCTATGAGGGAGGAGGCAAGTCACACCAGTGGGCCACTCATGTTGCTTTCCTCTGCTTTTCCTATCAAGCTGTAGAGTTTGAGCTAGTCAGAAGGATTTCCTCTTTCTTTCTTATTTTTAGCACTTAAATAATCAGTGAGAAGACTTAAAACCTGCCAGTTTTGTCTCATCTGTCTCTATATGGACTGCAGGCCAACTTGGTTGGATGCAAACCATGGTTGGACTGCTCCTAGCTAGACAGAACCTGGTAGCTGTGGCTATCACCAGCAAAACTCTCTTTTGCTCACATGCAAAATCATCTTAGAATCATGGAACTGTCAGGGTTGGAAGGGACCTTCAAATCATCTAGTTCCAACCCCCTGACTGCCAGGGACACCTCCCACTAGAGCAGGTTGCTCACAGCCCCATCCAGCCTGGCCTTCAAAGCTTCCAGGGATGGAGCTGCCACAGCCTCTCTGGGCAACCTGTTTCAGTGTCTCCCCACCCTAACAGTGAAGAACTTCCTCCTAATATCCAATCCAAATCTCCCCTCCTCTAGTTTGCATCCATTTCCCCTGGTTCTGTCACTACCTGACCTCCTAAACAGTCCCTCCCCAGCTTTCTTGTAGCCCCCTTCAGATCCTGGCAGGCCACCAGAAGGTCTCCTGGGAGCCTTCTCTTCTCCAGACTGAACAACCCCAGCTATCTGTCTGTCAACTCTTCCTCTGCCTGCTGTTAACATGGACATATCTCAGTCATTCTCTGCATGTTTTTACAATATCTTGTGTTTTAATGTGCACATTTCAAATGTATTCTCTGCCTCTGGTGGCATGTTCCTGCCTGTGATGTTGGTTTCTGAGGAGTACTTTGATAGACTTGGAAATAAAAAAAGATTTGAAAGAATTGGATGCTGTTAACAAAATGCTATCTGTAGAAAAGCAAAATACACTTCAGTTTATAGCAGTGAAAACTCTTTGCAGCTTCCCAGTCCCAAACTGTGACAAAAAGTTCTCTGTGGATGCCTGCAGAGACAAGAGGAAGGTTGGGGTAAGACTAGGCTGTACTTTTGATTCACAGTAGCTCTTGTGCTGACTAATCTAAATTATATGTTCTATAATTACATTGCTTGGAGCTCCTGTTAACATTGATGAGCTAAATGTATTTATCAGGGGAAGAATAGGCTCTGGTTTATATATCTAAATAGCTTAATATTTTAAGTGTACTTTGCATGATTTGTAGAGGCAGCCTCATGTCAAAAAGGCAGAGTGGATGAGGGGTAGATGATTTTCCTGGAGCCTGTTATCCACTAGCAATTAATTCTTTCAATAAGTGACTCTTAGGAACCTGAAATTGTTCTTCTGTGCTGGAAAGCCGCTGCTCTGCATCTTTATTTGTGGTCTTCACCCAGCCTGGAGGTTCAGTGCCTTTGGGGGTGCATCCTAAACAGCAGCACATTGCTCCTAGTCATTAAAAAACCCCAAGACCAAACCTCTTTTCACCAGGCTCTTGATCAGATTGGACATTTGAGGAAGCCAAAGGTGTCACTTGTAAGATTGCCTCATGGATTCTTGCAAGTATTTCATTGCTCCAAAGGCAGCTTTGCTGATTTGCTTTTAAATGTTGTTGTTGTTGGGCTTTAAAACAATGGAGACTTGAAGGAGAAGTAAGGAAAAGGACTGATGGGAGTGTTGTGGTATTTGGAATACACCTGGGAGGAAAGATCTGAAGAGACATTGAGTTTTGTTGGGAAAGAGACTTCCTTCCTGCCTTCCCCTGCTGCTTTCCCCTCCTTTGCCTTAAAATGATAGAATTTGAGCTAGTATGAAAGAGTTCTTCCCAAGGACTTAAAAAATATGAATGAGAAGACTTAAAACCTGCCAGCTGTGGTCCCATCTGTATCTGTGTGGACTGCAGGTCAGTTGTATGGTCAAATGAAACAGAGGATCCAAACCACAAGCAACCAAAAAAGCTTCTTTACTGAAGGTGTCCAGACAGGAGGCAACTGTCCCTCTGCCTTTCTACAGCTCCTTCTGCTTCTTGATAGCACCATCCCCTGGTCTGCAAGTTTTGTTCCATGAGCAGAAGAGCCAATGATGCTGTTAAACCTTTCTCTTCTGACAAGGAGGAAATTGAGTTCTCTCTGAATTAGTTTTTGGATGGGAGATTAGTCTCTGGAAGGGTGTGAGGCCAATGTTCAGGCACAGTGGCTCAGTTCCACATTGTCCTCTTCAAGTCTTCTAACAAGTCAAGGCTCTAGATGAAATAATTAACTCTGTTGTGGAAGGTTTAAATTCTTCTTTCTGGTATGATTTCATAGTATGATAGAATATCTCAAGTTGAAAGAGACCCACCAGGATCATCCAGTCCAACTCCTGTTCATGCACAGGACAGCCCCAAAGTCACCCCATCTGTCCAAGAGCATTGGCCAGATGCTTTTGGGATTCCAGGAGAGTTGGTGCCAGGAGTGCATCCCTGGGGAGCCTGTTCCAATGCTCCACCACCCTCTGGGTGAGGAACCTTCTACCCTGAGCCTCCCCTGGCACAGCTTCATGCCATTCCCTGGGTCCTGTGTCACTGGTCACCAGAGAGAAGAGATCAGCTCCTGCCATGACTTCATCTCTGGTGAGGAAGTTCTAACCTGCAATGAGGTCTCCCCTCAGTCTTCTTCAGGCTTGAGCAGACCAAGTGACTTCAGTCATTCCTCAGGGCTTCCCCTTCATGATTTACACTGTTCTATTTATTGTTGCTGTTATCTGTTCCATCATTCCTCAGCAAATTGCACCAGCAGCTCACTGGGTTAAGTGTTGATGTTGGACACTGCTTCATCTTGCCCCAGCAGTTAATGTCCATTTGGACCAGGTGCCTTCAGAGGTCCAAAGATGCCTCCACCTCTTTGGAGACTGTAAGTTGTTGTCCAGAGGAGTCTCCAAGTGTTCATGACTGTTCAGTTGAGTTGCACAGTGTTATTTTACCCTTTTCAAACAGAAATAAGACTATTTGACAGGGAGTGGCTGGGAAGGAGGGAAGCAGAGGTCTTCTCTCCCAACAAAGGGATCTTCTTCCACTTTTCAGGGTGGCTCCTGCAGCTGCTGGTGGAAGGAGAGGTTCACAACCTAGATCTGTGACAACAAAAAATGCCTGCAAATGATAGGAGAGCCCTTGAAATCCCTCCAGTGCTGTACACTATCACCAGGCAGACTGCCAAGCCCACAGCTTTTTAACTAAACAAACAGAAGAAGCCCTTAGGCCATGGAACAAGAAAGTTTGTGCTTCTAACAAAGAAACAAAAATTGGTGCTGGAAAGGTAGGGTTTGTGTAACCAACTGAATTAAAACATTTGTAGTACCTGAGGGCATGGGAATTCCTCTGGGTGGTTTGCTTCAAGCCTTATTTGCATGAGGATCTGTTATAACTGTTCCTGACCTACATAAAGCATTAGCTGTAATCAGCCTTTATTTTAGGAGGAAGATTCAATGGGAGGTTGTCTGCTTTGAAAACACTTCTAATATGGTGAGGGAAACATCAAACAAGATCACATCAAAAGGTGAAATAGAACCCCCCAAAGGGACTGAAGAGCTGCATCCAGTTCTATGTGTGTTTCAAATTAAGAACAAACAGTGCAGTAAGAGCAGCTCTGCATAGGAGGAATGGAAATCACATTTATTGTTCAGAAGAAGCCAACTGTTCTTGCATCTCACTCAACTTGGCTTCAGAGGTAGCTGTGTCTCAGAGGTGTCTTCCTCACAGTTTCATGGGTGCTAAAAATTCTGACCTAGAAGAGATTTGGGGATTCACCTTTCCTCCACAGCATGTGAGCATCATGAGATCATCCAGTCCAACCCCCCTGCCACAGCAGCCTCACCTACAGCAGCTTGCACAGCATCACATCTAGGTGGCTTTGGAATGTCTCCAGAGATGGAGACTCCAGCACCTCTCTGGGCAGCCTGGGCCAGGGCTCTACCACCCTCAGAGGAAAGAAGTGAAATGTCTTCATTGTGCTTAATTTTATGTTTGGGTTGGCTGCATCTTGACACTCAGCTGAGTCACTCTGCTAACAAGGATGTGTTTGGGACCACTGTTAAACAGGTGGGGATGGGAGGTATGTAGCTGAGCTTCCTCTGTGTTTTGGGGAGGGATGTTAATGGTGCAGTGAGCCTTGACAAGCAGCAACAGTCACAGCCTCAAACCTCCCCTGCTTTTCTGTAAGCAATTTCTTCTCAATCCTTTATTGTTCTTCCTTAGGTGAAGAAATTGCCTGCCTTGCTCAAAACCAGGCATATCCTGGGGTCTGATCTCCTGGGTACAACTTCCTCCTCTTGTCTTTCCTTAGAGAGGAGGAGGATGAAAGACTTAGGTTTAACTGGGCTTGATCCCAACCTTGTCCTCCTCATCTTTGCCCCTCAAGCAGCTTGTCCACCTGCCAAGTGGCACATAGCTCTGCAAAGAGTCCTAGCTGTCATCTGGGACTTGAGATGGGTTAATGCATTAAAGGTGACCCAAGATGTTGGCTGGGAGTTGTCTGCATCTCTAGAGCAAGCTAAAAGAAGTGACATGAGGAAAGCAGTCATCCATTGGTGCTTGATGATAGGGGAGTTTTGAAAAATCAAACACTCCAGGATAGGCTGACTGTGCACACAGGAAAAACCTGGTTAATTATGAATGAGGTGGATTAATAATTGAAATGTATCACTTATTTCTCCTTTATAGTTTAAGTCATGAAAAAATCATTTCAATTAGAAATTTCAACTCCAGCTGAAAAGCAGAGGCATGATGGTTCAAGATGGATGTGAAATCCTTTATGGTTTTCCTTCAGAAAGAAGAAAATGAGCTTTTTTTTTTTCTTCTTATGACTTGGGTGCTGAAAAAGAAAGGAGAGGCAGAAACAAGCAAAGTTTCTTTTGCTAGGGTAACAGAATGTATTTTTAATTTCTGAATTAGTAAGGATGTTGTGTGCAGTGGCCAATTTGTCAGAAATATCTTGGTTCCCTTAGCACTCCCATGATATGCATGGAAATAGATGCAGTTTCCCCCATTAATTATAAGAAGTTATTTCCTCAAGAGTAAGGAAAGATGATTCATTCCTCTCCTCTGGCCCTAACTAGCTCCTTGCTATTACTGATGAAGGTTGGGGTTTTTTTTCCTTCCCATTTATTTTTTTGACCTTGTGAAACTATTTATGTTGGACTTGGGTATGATGGATGCAGAGAAACTAGCAGGTGTGTGTTCCTTCTCCTCACCACATTGCATCCTATTCCTACAGGTGTCTGAGCTGACTTACCTCTTCTGGAAGATCTTAAAATAAAAATGAAAACATAATCTGTTGCCTAGAACTATAGATTGGAGAAGGGAAGGCTTTGGGAGGACTCTCTAGCAGCCTTCCAGTAGCTAAAGGGGGCCTGAAGAAGGAGGGGAGAGAGACTTGACCCAGGTTGAAAGTGATAGGACAAGGGGAACAGCTTCAAACTGAAGGAGGGAAGATTTAGATTGCATGATAGGGAGAAATTCTTTACCCAGAGGGTGCTGAGGCACTGGAACAGGTTGCCCAGAGAGGCTGTGGCTGCCCCATCCCTGGCAGTGTTCAAGGCCAGGCTGGATGTGTCCCTGGGCAACCTGGTCTAGTGGGAGGCATCCCTGCCCTTGGCAGGGGGGGGTTGGAGCTAGATGATCTTTAAGGTCCCTTCCAACCCAAACCACTCTATGAATCTATGAACTGTACAAGTAGTTTATGATGCTGATATCCCTGATGCTGATTTTTAACCCTTTCATGTGTTGATTTTAATAAGGTCAAGTGTGCTTACAGGTAGGACTAATATTTACTTCTCCACAGATCTATGTCTTTATGCCTTTATTTCTTTAAGAGGTATATCTACTATTTGTATGCTGATGATTCTCCTGTGAAGCAGAAAATATGGCCCTAATTGCTTCAAATCACTGCTTTTCTTTGCAGTAAATAGTCTCCTCTTTTGTTTTCCACTTTCCACTAGGCAATTTTCCTGTTCACTGGGAGCTATCACTAGGGTGTATGTAAAAACACAGATATGAATACATCTGGGGTCAGTGGCAAGGGAGATATATTGTATGTGGTGGGAAACAGAGACTTTTATTAGGATTCCATTGGAATAATGTCAAGAGGAGACTAAAATTAGCAGAGCTGGAATGAGAGCAATAGCATCTGGTGACCATTGTGGAACAGGAAAATGTGCATAACTGTGATAGCTGGGAAAGCAAGATGAAGCAAGAGTTAGAACTGTCTTAAGGGCTGTGAGTGATGCATTTCTGATGAAGTAAAAGGTTTTGTAGCCCAGGTGGGGATACCATGGTTTGATGAAATGAAGCCTACAGTAAGGAAGGGGTGATAGCAAATCTAAGACCAAAGTTAAAAGACTGGTGCTGCCTTTCTATGCCACATGGAAGTCCTGATAATGCCCAACAGGCCAGATGAGCCCATCTATGTTTAATGACTGGATAAGCCTCTTCCACCTTGTTCTCTTCTGAGTTTCCTGAGAAGAGCTGGTGAACATGCATTTCTGATGAAGCATTTGATGGAAAAGCAGTGTGGGTTGCTTTTTTTCCCCCCCCTCTTTTTCTCCCCCTCCTCATTCTAAGTACATTTCTGTGCAAAGCTGGAAAGCCTCATTTCCAGCTTATGAAAGAACCAGTCAGGGAATGGGGATGGAAGGGACCAGGGGTTTAGAATTAAATGGAGGCTAAAGGTGTACTGGAGGAGAAGTTTTAAGGAGTAAAAGCTCTTTGCTGTTAGGCTTCTTTCTGCTCTTACCTGATCTCTTGAGGCTTTTAATTCCAAGGGCTTTTGTTACTTGGAGGTCTGAGATGTTAGTATTTTTCCGCAGGCTGTTTTATAGACTCATGGATCACCTGTTGATGGTAAAAAATATTTGGGTTTGTGGCTAATAAAACCAATGTGACTTCTGGCAAGTTCCCCTGCACATTTATTTACTAGAACAGCTGCTTGAATGGCCTCTGACAGTCCTATTAGCCCCTGTTAGTAGCTAGTGTTTGAAAAGCTGCAGAAGCATCTCTTGAGAGGTGGTACCACTTCAGGTTACCTGTGTACCATCAAGCTACACTATGATGTTGGTTTCATCATGTGATAAACTGGATAGGGAATAGTTTTCCCCTCATAGGATAATAATTGTTCTAACTGCATGATGGAAAGAAGTTGGTTGGTTGCTGGCTTTGCTTTTGGGGTTTATTGTTTTGGGGTTGGGTGGTGTTTTGTCTTTTTATGAGGAAAAATAAAGGAGATAAAAACCTTCACTGAAGAATAACCTACATAGAATACAGAATTGAAAATCAGGTGGTTGAACAGTTTGGTTTTCCTTCTCCTGCCTGGATTTGAACCTTCAGAGAAGATGGCAGTGTATTCATGGGTCGGTTCTTCTGGTAGGGAAATGTTTGTTTGAACTTGGCTTTGTGTTGGCACACAGAGTAGTGTGGTCTATGTCCCTACTCTCAAAGTGTTTCCTCCTTGGGCTTACTGAATGTTGAAAAGGTTCCTTTACTTTGGATTAAATCACAGAATTATTAAGGTTGGAGGAGAGCTCTAAGGTCATCAAGTCCAAAAATCATCCTAGCACCACCATGCCACTAAACCATGGCCCTAAGGACCACAGCTAGATGGTTTTGGAAGCCCTCCAGGGATGGTGACTCCAGCACACTGCCCTGGGCAGCCTGGGCCAATGCCTAACAACTCTTCTGCATGGCTGTTTCACTTGTGAGTCACCAGGTCATCTTCCTCTTGAATGTACTGGTTGGATTGTTTGTCCCTCTTCTAGAGAGAACTTGCTTTATTTTGGTTTTAAACCTCTTCCAATTTCTACCCCAAATATTTTCACAGCCACCTTTTTGTTCCTCTACCAAATATTATGCTTTAACTTCAACTTCTCTCCTCCTTCTTCTCTCTGATATAACTATGGGGGGAAGAGGGACAGTATTTGGCCCTCTCCATTGACTCCTCTGCATTAGAAATCAGATACAAGCATAAGTGATCAGATGTTGAGGCAGAAGAGTGTCATAGAGTGGAAAAATGACTCATTTGAGCATTTCATTTTAGTTCTGTGTGAGATTTGCCTGGCACCTTTTGACACTGAGTTTAATTTTACTAAACATGCTCTGGAAATACACATTGGTTGTCTGATAAAACCATGTTCTCTGCTTGCTTTCAACCACACCTGATGTATGAGGATTCCAGTGCTTACCCTGATGTTGGGGCTCACCTTTTTAGCACAGGAATGAGAAATATAACCTCAGGAAATAGGGTGGAAAATTAGCCTGTATCACCTGACATTCTAATCACATAAGCAGTTCATCAGTGCATGGGAAGGTAATGGTTGATTTTTGACCCTGAAATAGTTCCAGCTTTACATCTGCATTAGTTCCCTTATCAGCTCTCCACTGTGGTGTTGTTACACTCTCCCTGATCTGACCATTTGTTGTACACTGAATCTGCAACAGCCTCTGTCTGCCACCTTCTGTGGTCCTCTAAAAGGCAGAGATGCTGCAGGAGTCTGTGGAAATGTTCCTGAAGGCAAAAAATTGTCCTAGCATGACTACTTCTGAGCAATAATTCTAAGATTACAGAATCATGATGGTTGGAAGAGGTCAAGTCCAACCAGCAGCCTAGCACCACCATGCCACTAACCCATGGCCCTAAGGACCACAGCTAGATGGTTTTGGAGCCCTCCAGGGATGGTGACTCCACCAGTGCCCTGGGCAGCCTGGGCCAATGCCTAACAACTCTTGCTGGGAAGAAATTGTTCCTGATCTCCAATCTAAACCTCCCCTGGTGCAACTTGAGGCCATTGCCTCTTGTCCTCTCCCTGGGAACCCAGGAGAAGAGACCAAGCCCCACCTCACTCCAGCCTCCTTTCAGATAGTTCATTTTACATCTTGGAAAAGTTCCCCCTTCATTCTCCTGTGTCTCAGCTTCAGTTTTAAACCAGCAGGAAATATTACCCTAGTTTCTCCTTAAAATCTACCCTTAATGCATGTGTTCAGCAGAGTAAAATACATTCCTCAAACCTTGCAAGCACTGAGTATGACCAGCAGGAAAAATGCATAAGTTCTACTTAAATGAAGATCAAAAGGTGCAATATTCTTTTAAGACAGTCCCTCCCCAGCTTTCTTGTAGCCCCCTTCAGATCCTGGAAGGCCACCAGAAGGTCTCCTGGGAGCCTTCTCCTCTCCAGATACATAATGATATGATAATACCTTACTGTGATTCACAAAATATCTAACATACAGATGTAAACTGAGTATGTGTATATATATATATGGGGTTCTTTTGCCTATATGATTATTTCTGATGGCATATGCAACTCTGGTTGACCTATATGTGTCCTTCTCCCTGGCAATCAAATTTCTGTCACCATACATTTGCCATGTTCACCTGTGGACCTCTACTTTGCTGGATTTACCCAGGGAGTTTGAAGGCACTAACAAAGTTCTGTATTTTTAAGGTTGCCCAATTTTCTCTTTCACCCAGGGCCATGGTATTTGAATCCTGAGTCCTTCCCAGTGCCAAGAATTCATGTGGAATAAAAGACTGGGAATGAAAGCTTTTGAGATGAACAACTTTTAGGGGTTTTATACTTCTAAATCGTTGTCTCTGCTCATGGAATAACCTAAAAGCACTCATTAATATTTGATGGCATGGTGAAAGCCCTAGGTATGTAGATTTATGGAGCTTGCAAATGATTTATGTGGTCTTAAACATTCTTGATTCCTATCCTTTAGCTAAAGCTTGGTAGGTGTAAATGCAGCAGTGAGGAGGGAAATGTGTCCTTAGAAGGCAGCTTGCCCATAAGTGTAGTCAATCTGATGAGAATATACTTTATTGCCTATTTATTCTAACCATAGTTTAGGTGGGAAGGGACCTTTAAAGGTCATCTAGTCTAGCTGAGGACATCTCCAGCCAGAACAGGTTGCTCAGAGCCCAAAGGCCTAACCTGACCTGGAATGGTTTCAGGGATGGGACATCTACCACCTCTTTGGGCAACCTGGGCCAGGGTCTCACTCCCTTCAACATCAAACTGATAACTTGGAGGCAGTGGTGGTGTGAGATGAAAGCCTTTGCATTTCATGGAGTGAATAGCACAAGAAAGAAGTTTGGTGTGTGGCTTTTTGTTGTTGGGGTATTTTTTGGTTGTGTGATTGTGTGTTTTTAATTAATTAATTTATTACTGGATTGATAAAACTTAGCAAGACTCCCTGCAAATGTTATATTGCCTGTATCTGCATGCTGGGTGTCAAGAGCAGCAGGAAGAGCTGTTGGGGTGTTTGATGGGAATGCAGTCTTCATTTTTTTGGAGGTAATGGTTTGTAAGAAATTAGATTTGGGATCTGTAAAATTTGGGTTGAGGGAAGGTCAAGGAATTAAAAGATTATTATAGGCAATAAAAAACCCCAGATGAAATACAATGTTATGCAGTAAAGAGGAATTTCTGTCACAGAATCACAGTGTTAGGGGTTGGGAGGGAGCTCTGGAGATCATCTAGTCCAACCCCTCTGCCACAGCAGCCTCACCTACAGCAGCTTGCACAGCATCACATCCAGCTGGCTTTGGAATGTCTCCAGAGATGGAGACTCCAGCACCTCTCTGGGCAGCCTGGGCCAGGACTCTACCGCCCTCCAAGGCAAGAAGTTCCTCCTGAAGTTTAGATGGAACTTCCTCTATACCAGTCTGTGCCTGTTGCCTCTTGTCCTGTCCCTGGGCACCACTGACAAGAGCCTGGCTCCATCCTCCTGCCCCCCACCCTTGCAGTATTGATCAGCATTGCTAAGCTCCCCCCTGAGTCTTCTCCTCTCCAGGCTACCCAGCCCCAGGTCCCTCAGCCTTTCCCCAGCAGAGAGATGTCCAAGCCCCCTCAGCATTTCTGTAGCCCTTTTCTGTTCCCTCTCCAGAAGTTCCTTGACCTTCTTGACCAGGGGAGCCCAGAACTGGCCCCAGGGCTCCAGATGTGGCCTGACTAGGGCAGAGTAGAGGGGGAGGAGAATCCCCCTCAACCTGCTGGCCCCACTCTTCTTGCTGCACCCTAGGATGCCACTGGTCTTCTTGGCCACAGGGTCACATTGCTAGCTCATGGGCATCCTGTTGTCCACCAGGACTCCCAGATCTTTTTCCACAGAGCTGCTTTCCATCTGGCAGTCCCTAGCCTGTCCTGCTCCATGGGGTTTATTCCTCCCAGCAGAAGAGGGGGGATCAGATGGGTAGGCATCCCTGTGGGCCAGCACTGCTAGTCAGGCAGCCTGTAGATAGACCTGATAATCTGCTCAGCCTTCTTGCCTGTCAAAGATGAAAGTCAGACTTGCTGTGGGAGTGCTGCCAGGCTCAGGTCATTCTCATGCATGTGGAGCTTGCCCTAAAGAAGATTGCTGCTTGCCCTGGGAAGATTAGACAAGAGTGACACAATTATTGTTGGGGTTTTTTTTTGTTGTACACAAAATATTGCCAATTCCACTTTTGGCCTGCTGTTGGATTTGCCCTGATGATGATGATGAGATGATGTAAGTTGCTCATTCTTCATGGCTACATTTCCTTGGTGCTTCTGCAGGAAATTATTAGGACAGTATCTGTCTGATTATGTAATGCAGGTTGCTTAAGCTTATGTATGGTGGTGTTGGCTATAATGAGAGCAGGGATTAGAAGCAGCATGTGTGCCAGGATAAAGAAAAAAAGCTTTGGACTGACCCAGAAATAGTTTATTGTGACCTTATCCAGCAACAGGAGAATTTAGGTGAAGGTGAACTTTGGCTCATGTTAACCTTTTTATACCTCTGCTGAGCTCTTGCTTGCAAAAAGAGACTTTGCTCTAATCAGTAAGAGAATAAACCCTTTAGAGAGCAAAAAAATCTCATTTCTACACCTGGAAAATCTCTAGGCTGAAACAAAAATGTTACCAGTTTGTGTCTGTGTTTATTTTAGTGCAGAGAGAAGGCAATGCAAGCTGTGGCAAGGCAGGTAACACGCCCTTGGGTTAAGTCAAAGGTGCCAGAGCAGGGCAGGTACCCCCAGTGAAGTGCTCAGTGATATGGGGTGACAGCTCCTTGCCCTGTGAGATGCAGCTAAGGGTGGCTGAGCTGGCAATGTGGAGAGCTGAATGTGATGACACTGTGCACAGCAATGCTCCAGCCTCCTCTTAGGATCTGCTAAGCCAAGCTCCACATCTCTGGCCCAGGGCATGCCAGCAGAGCTGAAGAGTGAAGCTGAAGAGCTGGTAGATAAGGAGAGATGCTTGAGTGTTCACCATCTGGGCTTAGATCATCAGGGTGATGATGATGTGGGGTGTGCACAGAGGTGGGATCTTAATTTGGAGAAGTAGAAGTAGGCATGAGCATGCATGTGGATGCATCTTGGTGGGCTGGGCTGAGAGTTGGGTGCTTGTGGAGCAATTGGTTTGGATGCCCCTTCTGTGAGGACACCAGGGCATGGATTTTTGTCAGGATTAGAACTCCTTCCACCCCCTCACATGCATGGAAGTTGCTGCCAGTGTTGGCATTGAAGCTATTGTTCCTATGCTTTGTGGTGCTCAAGGCCAAATTCTGGACTCTAGCTCAGAGATGATAATGACCCTTGCAGGACCACTCTAGTGTGGTCACTTGGGTGATGTGAAGTCATTGGTGGTTCTGGTGGCTTTTTATTTTTGAATGTGTGTTTGTTTAGGGTGTTTGGGTTTGTTGTGTTTTTTTTTTTGGTTTGGTGTGGTGTTTTGGGGTTTTCTTTTCTTTTGGTTAGTTTAGCAACTGTCAAAATGTGAAGGAAAAGGAAATCCTGTCCTTAATGGCCCAAACACAGCATGGCCTTTTTTACCCTCTGGCTGATAGAGGATCACTTTTGTTTCTTAGTTGTATTTGCTCTTGATTCTTGCTCTAGGTGGTAACTTGTCAAAACAGTTGCATTGTTTTGGTTTTTTTTTTTCAAATATCAGTTCTAAAAGTGCAATAAAAATGGGAGCAGCTGAATCCTTACACATGCTTTTGGAATAAAGTTAGCAGATTCCATTCCACCTTCAATACAAAACTTCCTTTGTCATTGAGCACCTAGATGTGGCACTTAGGGGCTTGGTTTAGTCTTGGGGATGTTGTTTTAGATGACAGTGCTAGGTTGATGGTTGGACTGGATGACCTTGGGAGGTCTCTATCAACCTTGATGATTCTGTGAAGTCATTAGCAGTTCAGTGACCAGTTTGGTGGCACTGTCCCAATGGCTTAATGATTTTTGGGTTTCTTTCTTTGTTTTACATGCATCTCATTTCTTTACTGAACTTTGCTGACCTGCACTTCCAGTGCCATGGCTTCAATGCCATATGAAGATGCCCAAATATTTAACAGCATGCTTTATTTTCCTGCAAATATTCAACTTTCCTTTCCAAGTTAACCCTATTTTCAGGCAAATATGTTTTTTTTTCTGGAGGAGACATCTGTGTTTAGAGATTCTGCTGAGAAGAGGACACAGCATGTGGTGGTCCTGATGGCCCATTCTTTCTTCTTGCAGAAGAAAAGAGTTTGCTGTGTTCTTTTTAGGTTTGGAGTTATATNTGGTAGAGCAGGATGGAAAAATGCTTTCAAAGTGGGTGCCACTCTATACCATATCATTCTTTTAAAAATAATTGGTATATATATAGAGAGAGAGAGAGAGAGAGAGATAGAAATATATTATATATATATATAATATATATAAAATGTGTTTTTTGTCTTCAGTTCCCTCCTGCAGGAGTTTGCCCTGTACTGGAAGACTCTTATGTGTGACACAGCCCAGATTTGGGACTTCTCTGCCTCCTGTGCTCTCTTTTATTTCTCTCCAGTTGAAAGCAGCACAATTCTTTGCAGAGCTAAATGTAAGGAAAACAAATCAAATCTGTTCACAACTCCTGGCTTTTTGTTTCCACTGCTAGTCAAATGAGGACACAGGTACTGATGGTCCATCCTCACCAAAGGAAAAGGATAGCTCTAGCCATGTGGCACTATTATTCTGCTTGGTCCTTAGGGCCATGGTTTAGTGGCATGGTGGTGATAGGTTGAGGTTGGACCTGATGTTCTTCAAGGTCTCTTCCAACCTTCATGATTCTGGGTGCTGGGGTGTGTGTTTCTTAGGAACATATTGATTCTGTTTTCTCCTAGTAGCTATTTCTACTTCCCTCTCTCACATAATCCTGTTGTCCATGGAGGTACTCTACCTTTTACAACATTCTGACAAATGCATGAAGATGTGATTTTTCTGGTACATCTGGCTTTTAAATCAGTCCCCCCTGGATTTTTATAGTCATTTCTGAAAGGAGAGTTGCTAGCTTACACCTGTGAGGTAGTGTGCTATAAATACAATCAATAGGCAATTTGCATCCTATTACTTTTCTTCTAGCTCTACCCTTCTGGACAGGATGTCAGGTTCAGTGTAATGGAATATGGTGTCTAATCAATAATAATGATGATAATACAGCTTTATATCCTGATGGCAGCTTCATGGAGGAATTTAGAAACCTGAATAGTGAGATGAAGCCTTAATGTTAATGTCAACTATGCTGCATGTTCCCCTCATGTTTTTAGTGCATTGTGTCACCTTCCATTAAGTTTAAACATGTTATGCAGCTGCACTTTCACAGTTGGAAGAGACCTCGAAGAGCATCAAGCCCAACCAGCACCCTAACACCACCATGCCACTAAACCATGGCCCTAAGGACCACAGCAAGATGTTTTTGGAAGCCCTCCAGGGATGGTGACTCCACCACTGCCCTGGGCAGCCTGGGCCAATGCCTAACAACTCTTGCTGGGAAGAAATTGCTCCTGATCTCTAAACCTCCCCTGGTGCAACTTGAGGCCATTGCCTCTTGTCCTCTCCCTGGTAACTTTACCTGTTCCAAAGTTAAAAATGTGAGGCAGAAGAGTACATTTAGGTTTTCCTGTGCTGCCAATGGGTGGCAGGAAGAATCCAACTTTCCCTGGACTTTTGCTCTAATTGCTACTTATTAAAAATAATGAACTCTTACTAGTTGTACTTTTCTGCTGCAGATTTAATTAACATTTGCTTCCCTCCTTCCCCCCCCCCCAACTCCAACTCCTTTTACTAGGGTGATAGAGCTGAGAGGAGGGAAACTGAAGCAATTTGAAACCTTGTTAGAAATTTATGAAGTGCTAAAATGTTTTATTCCCAGAGGCTGCTTTGCCAGCTGTCACTGGTAAGCCATTCTCTGCCTGTGATAGCAGGGGGGAGGCAGCAGGCCACAGCCAACAGGAGCCTGTACATCATTTGGCAGATTAGCCTCTCTCTAATTAGCAGGAAGTAGAGTGAAACTAATTCTTTTTCTCCCCAATTGGGTGAATGACACTTGAAAAGGAGGATGGATGTGGCACTGGAAGGGGGAAGGTGAAGAGAGACCAAGGTAGTCCTCCTCCTCCAGTGGTGATTCCAGTGCAGGCTGTGCTGCAGGGGACAGAAAGACACTTGGACCTCTCCCTTGTGCACCATCTGTGGACTGCAAGAGGAAAGCTCTGTGGCTCTGCAAACTTTATTTTTGGTGCTGTGTATTAGGACAAGAGGCAATGGCTTCAAGTTGCACCAAGAGAAGTTTAGATTGGAGATCAGGAGCAATTTCTTCCCAGCAAGAGTTGTTAGGCATTGACCCAGGCTGCCCAGGGCAGTGGTGGAGTCACCATCCCTGGAGGGCTTCCAAACCATCTAGCTGTGTTCCTTAGGGCCATGGTTTAGTGGCATGGTGGTGCTAGGTTGCTGGTTGGACTTGGTGCTCTGAGATGTCTCTTCCAACCTTCAGGATTCTGGGAAATGAGTGATTTGGCTTGAAAAGTGCAAGTCCAGTGGACTATTCATCTGGGATTCTGTTTATGGCAAAGGGATGAGGAGTCTGTTAGGACTTTCAGTTTAGATTTCCTTAACTAAAATGAAAATCAGTCTGCTTCCCTTTTATTCTTCTCATTTGCAAGCAACAGAGTCACTATTTACATCCACACATAAGCTGCAGCTTGGAAATCAGTTTTCTTTTCTCTTCTCTCTAGGAGTGACCTTTAAAGTTCATTTCTATCTGTGCATTTCTAAGGGAGGACTTTTCCAAGGTCAGTTCAAGACCTTATTATTTAAGTGGAGTCACTTGAAGTACAGCACACAAAAAGCTAGAAGGTGAAGCACTAGAAAATGCATTAAGAGGGTTTAGAGACAGAAAAATATCTGCTGCTTTCTGCCTTTAACAGAAGGTGAGCTTCAGTGTTTTATAGAAGCAGTTACTGGGATTTTGGCTTTTTCTTTCCTATTGCTAGGTAGAAATCCTGCTTTATATTTTAAGATTCTAGGCCCAGTTTTTATTGTCCACCTCCTGGGTCACTCTCCTTTGGTATCTTCTTTAGGTGGAGCAAGAAATGTGAGGTTTTTGGTTTGGTTTGTGAGGTTTTTAATTTTTATTTATTTATTTTTGTCCCCCACCCAATCTTCTGTTGTTCCCAGAGGTATCTTATTGGTCATGTTCTTAACAGTCCCTCAATGCCCTCCCTAGGCAGGTGATTTCTCTGCCTAATTGCCATTAAATTTAGTAAAAGCCTAAAGTGTGTAGCCTTATTTCCTTACCAGAAGTTAAATGCCAGCTCCAGAAGGCTGGGGAGGGACTGTTTAGGAGGTCAGACTGTGATAGGACTAGGGGCAATGGATGCAAACTAGAGGAGGGGAGATTTAGATTGGATATTAGGAGGAAGTTCTTCCCTGTTAGGGTGGGGAGACAGTGGCACAGGTTGCCCAGAGAGGCTGTGGAAGCTCCACCCCTGGAAGCTTTGAAGGCCAGGCTGGCTGGGGCTGTGGGCAACCTGCTTTAGTGGGAGGTGTCCCTGGCAGGCAGGGGGTTGGAGCTAGATGATCTTTAAGGTCTAAGATTCTGTGTAGACAATGCACTTCCTTTAAGGATGATCTGTTGTAACAATGCATTGTTTTAAAAAACCAGTGTGCCTTTCTTAAAAGCATTAACCATTTCTTCAGGATAAGAGTCCTTTTGTGTGGAAAATGCTAGTTTATGCTGGCTCCACCTTGTAAAATCAGAAAGGAATCTGCTTCTGTGCCTTTAGTCTTGAATGCATCAAAGAGGCAAACCAAAGATGTTTGTCTCTGGTGCCTGCACACACAGGACTTCTTTATTGTCTCCTCACATTGGCAGAGGCTGCCCAGGGAGTTGGTGGAATCAAGAGTGAAGGGACTGTGTAGATATGGTCCCTGAGGCCATGGTTTAGTGGTGACCATGATAGTGTTGGATGGATGGTTGGACTGGATGATCTCAGAGGGCTTTTCTGTGGTGATGGTGGTGGTTCTGTGATGTTTATTGCTTGTAGCTAGAAGGGCAGCAGAGAAATGAAGGAGGAATCAGAACTGTTCTTCAGGGGAGCAGGACTCCTCCTGGTAGCTCTTGGAGAAGGCAGTGCCACTCTATAGGATTGCTGGCCATGTTTAGTGTGTTGTGTACAACAGCTCTTGCCTGTTCTCAGAACTTTCTCCTCAGGGTCAATGAAATAAGATCCAAGCAGAGAAACACAAGCTGTGGATAAGGGAAGTAGTCTACTGCTACTACCCTGCCCAGGGAAGTTGTCTCAGCACCATGCCTGACAAGTTCAAGAAGCATTTAGGGAACACTCTCAGGCACATGGTGTGAGTCTTGGGGTGTCCTCCATGGGTTTAGGAGCTGGACTTGATGATCCTATTGGGTCCCTTCCAGCTCAGCCAGTACTATGATACTGTGATGCTATGACAAAGAAGGGGTAGTACTGCAAGCAAAGATGACCCAACAGAGTTTGACACCAGAGGGAAGGCTTGGTGTTGGGTGCTATCAGAAATAGCATGTATGTTCTAAAGGGTGTGGGAAATAAATGGCAAGAAGAAATAAGACTGTGTAAGTATTGAATGATATCCTAACACTAGAGGAATCAATGGCAGAACCTCCCACTTGACTGCACTGAGCCCTGGAATTCAGCTAGCAGGAAGTTTTGTTCACCCCACTTCTTTTAGAAGTCCAGAGACACAATATAAATGATGGGAAATGAAAAGGCACTTTCCAAGTGGTGGGGAGAAACAGGAGTATGATTACAGTTCTTCAGTTGAAGAGGTGACATGACCAAGGTGAAAGATGTAGAAAACACATAGCAGAGAGAAGATAAAGTGGATTGCCTTTTCTTAAGAGCCAGGAACAATAGGACACTGGATGACATGAAAAAAGAAATAGCTCTTTCCTCAGCATATGCTCACTCCACAGTATGTTGTGGTTGGGAGCTGAGCAACCTGCTCTAGTGGGAGGTGTCCCTGGCAGGCAGGGGGGGGTTGGAACTAGATGATCTTGAAGGTCCCTTCCAACTCTGACCACTCTATGATTCTATGAAGTGTTGTGCTGATGAATCATTGACTAGAAAACCCTCCAAATACTGAATTTCCATTGTTGCTATTATTCAACCCTTCTGTAGTCACCTGTAGTCTCAAATTTCTGTTCTTTTCTTGAAGGATAAATATTGTGAAGAAAATCCTATGCAAAAGACCAGGGCTGGGGGTGGTCTTATTTAATTCAAGCATAGATAGAATCATTTTATTTCCTCACTTTCAGGGTTAACATTCTGGGAGGTTAAAAAGGGCACCTAAGCTCTTGAAAAGTGATGCAAAGGTCAATTTATCTCCTTCCTCCCCACCGAGTCCTTGATGTAATTAAATGTGCAGTACTTGAAGCTTAGCCTGCTTGCTCCTCTCGTTTTGTCATCTTGATTAGACATGACAACAGATCAATGGGCAAGCAGAAGCAGGCCATTAAAAATAGGCACAGGCTTAAGCCAAGTGCTCAGCTTCAGTCTGGAAGAACAGAGCAAACCAAAACGTTCAGAGTTTGGCTGAGAAGGTGGTTGTTAAATTAGCTGTTTGTGGTGAAGTGCCTGACAATGGAGCTGGGAATGTTTAATTGAGAGAGTTTTGAGTTGGACAGATCTGGGTGGGACATTTAATTGGGGTGGGATGAGGTGGTTTTGTTGGGTGGCATTTTTATTTCACTCTTTTCCCTTTTTTTTTTTTTTTGGCCTTTTCCTTTGTGGCCTCTTTTTTCCTTGGCCTTTTCCTAATATCTCACCTGAGCTTCTCCTTTACCTCTATTATTTCCAGAGATTCCATAAGGTATTTTCTGCTTAACTTGTCCTCTCTCTTCTGCCTCCTTCACACCAAGTTCTGGGTGAAATGCCAGCTTGGTAGTCAGGAGTTGTCATTGAGTTTTCCCAGCAGTCTGTCTGTATTTACTGTGTTCTTGTGCTACTTTCCCAATGCTGTATTGAAATATTAGTTACACCACAGTCAGGACTTGATCTCCCCTGGGAAGTTCTAGTCCTAGAAGCACTTGCTCTCAAGAAACCTATTCAAATCAATGAGTTTACAGATGGTTGTGAAACTACTAAGCCTGTGGTGATGGACAGAATGGATTCTTCTTCTAGTTACCCTTTGAACTGGTCAAAACCAAAAGCATTTACAAATGTAGAGGAAGTTGAAAAGCAGATTTTTCTAGATGCTTTATTCTGCTCTGTCATGATTTGTTGCTTATCAGGTCTATGGAAGCAAAGAAGGTCTTGGTTTTCCTTCATCTGACTCCCTTTTACTCCTTTAATCAGGGTTTATGGATTACTCTGTCACATCTGCTTGTGGTTACCCATCTAGGTTAGGTGTAGATTTGTTTGATGGGACACAGTGGACTCTTCTTGTGCCTCTTTGGTCTTAACCTTGTTATGTACAGATACAGCAAGTTTTAAACCAGGGAAAGACTAGAATCTTGGCCTCCTCACATCTTATGTCCCTTGCCACTACAGTTTGGATACTGTTTCCACAAGACTGACCAGCTGGAGAGACAAACAGAGGCTGATGTTTTGTTGACCAGTTGGGACAAACATAAGGTTAAAACCCCCATATATATTTGTATATATATTTTTTTAATATATTTCTCAGACACTTAAATTTCTGTTCATATTCCTGTTCCAGCACAAAATGTCATTAAATTGTGTGATAGTGATTACACATAATGACTGCTTGATACTTTGATTTTGCTCAAAAGATCTCTTTTATCTCTTCATTATTTACACTTTCAACTCTGCTTCAGAATCTACATTCCTGTCAATTTCTATCATGCATATACTTAATTAGCACTGATTAGGAGCAGGAATGTGTGTGTGGGAGAAGCTATTTTGCCACATCCAGTTATTTTATTAAGCATTAAATATTATGATTTAATGTGAGTGATGAATGGAAAAGGTGCATTTGCACCTTATTAGTTAGCTTGGTTGCACCAATTTGAATGCAGTCCATGAAGCTGAGAGGTGAAAAGTAGATGTCATGGCTGGGAGCTTCCAGGGAAGGTGCTTCAGGGCTGGTCTGCAGCAGAAACAGCAACAGAGGAATCAAGAGGGAGAGACTTGTTTGAAGAAGACTTTTAATAAAAGGCTGAAGAGTTAGGACCTCTCTACTTAGCCTTCCCTGTAGGCTCTTGTGTCATCTACTCAGCCTCAAAAATGAAATTGAAAATAAAAAGGTGTTGAAAGGAAAGCATAAATGATAGGTAGAATGAAAATCTAGTTTTGGGGTTTAGTTATTAAGCTTGCAGCAGTTTGTGAGAGCTCTCAGCTTCCAGATCAGTAGTCATGAATTCCAGTCCATTTTGCTCTCTTTTCATTTACTGAGATCTAAAGAAAAATTAGTACAATTATGGTGATTTTTGGAAGCAGTTTAGGAAAAATGGGAGCAATAACCAAATGCTAGTGGTGTTTCTTTTCTAGAGAAGGGCAAAGAGGCTGGGAAGGGTCTGGAGAGAGAGTCTGATGAGGGGAGCAGCTGAGGGAGCTCAGGGATGGTGAGTCCACCTCTGCCCTGGGCAGCCTGGGCCAATGCCTAACAACTCTTGCTGGGAAGAAATGTTTCCTGATCTCCAATCTAACCCTTCCCTGGTGCAACTTCCCTTGTAGCCCAGGAGAAGAGACCAACCTCCCCCTGGCTCCAACCTCCTTTTAGGTAGTTGTGGAGAGAGCTACAGTCTCCCCTGAGCCTCCTCTTCCTCAGACTAAACAAGCCCAGATCACCCAGCTACTCTCTTCTTCTGGGTTAGCAGTGATAAGACAAGAGGCAATGGCCTCAAGTTGCACCAGGGGAGGTTTAGATTGGAGATCAGGAAACATTTCTTCCCAGCAAGAGTTGTTAGGCATTGTGCCAGGCTGCCCAGGGCAGTGGTGGAGTCACCATCCCTGGAGGGCTTCAGAAACCATCTAGCTGTGGTCCTTAGGGCCATGGGTTAGTGGCATGGTGGTGCTAGGGTGCAGGTTGGACTTGATGATCTCAGAGGTCTCCTCCAAGCTTTGTGATTCTGTGATTCGTTGGTGCTTTTGTATTTATTTTTACTGGTGTAGCAGTTTAACATACTCATCTATTGTAGCTGTAATCTCAAATCAGTTTGCATAATTGATTTATTTTTCTTTTCCATATTCAAGACATTTTGTGCTGATTTTAGCATTCTCTCCTCATTTTTCTTTAGTGCTGTTTTCTTTTTTCTTTGTTGTTTTAGTTGTTCTTAGTAAGACTTAGTTTGGAGTCTGGTCAGAGCCCCTTTATCCAGTGCTGCTTCCCCCTTCTTGAAGGTACTACTCTTTGCATGAGGAATATTCAAGCCTTATCCATTTCGAGGGACACCTCATGTTCGGTCTGGAGTCAGAATCAAAGCCCAAATTATAAAAAAAGGCATTTATTTTACAGTTACTTGAATCAAATTTATACTATTCATCAACCTTCCATGCTGCTCATTAGATAAAACCCCTAGAGGGAGACATGCTCACAGACGGATTCTTGCAGTTCCTCTTCGTGCTGATCTTTCCACAGCAGCTGAAGGAGTTTTAGGTCACTTTGCATATTGATAATGAAGTAGTGATAACAGAGTTGTTGTTTGGAGCTCTCTATCCAGTGGCTTGGGGTTGGGTTTTTTGTTGATAAAATAAAAGGAAGGAAAATGACCTTTTTATTTTGCTTTACATTTACTGTTACCTTAGCTTTGCTCTGCCCCGGGTGCCTGCCTGCCTCCCTCTCCTGCCCCCGGGTGCGCCTGCCTGCCTCCCTCTCCTGCCCCCGGGTGCGCCTGCCTGCCTCCCTCTCCTGGCCCCGGGTGCCCCTGCCTGCCTCCCTCTCCTGNCTCTTCTTTACCTTCCCCTTTTCCCCCCTCTTTACATTTGGTTTTCAGTTGGCATGGGGAGATGGTTTTAGAGGACAGGCAAAAAAATCTTATCTAGCCTTTTGGGTTTGTTTTGCTTTTTAAATCTTAGTCTTGCTGCTACATGAGAGAATCTTGAAAAAAAAATAATGAAATTAATCCTAAATAGTCTAAATAGTGACATTGAGCTAGCATTGCACCCTACTACCCACCCAGCACAGGCTGTCTGGCTCCTGCACTGGGTTATCTGTTAATGGTTGCATTTGTAGTAGTTCTACTACTAGTTGGAGAGGCAGAGCAGTGCACGCTGAAATGTTTCCCTTGTCAGTTCTCTGTGTGTGTTTACACAATGAAAGGTTATCCTAGCTTACTCTATTGTTTGGATGTCAACAGAGCAATTAACCTGCAATTATGACCTTGCTAATTCAGTTTCCTTAAACATAATTTACTCTTTGCATGTCTTCACCCATTTTCTTACGAGTGTTTTTTTGGATTTGATCTTTTATTGATTGCTTTTCACATGAATTCCATTCAATTGTTTTAAAAACATTTCTCTTACAGTGAAAAACTTCAATGTTTCTTTTTGCTCTGGTAACAAAGATTTCCATATTTTTAACAGACCATATGGAGAACAGGGCTTAAATTCTGTGCTTTTAATTTCTCAATTGTTTTCTTAGATTTGGGTCCTGAAATCTCACAGAGAAATTCACCTTCTAAACAGCAAATGCTTATTTTAGTAATTGTGGAATTTAGTAAATGTGAATTAAGTGCAATATTCTTTGGTAGATGCACAGGTTTTCTTCTTAGCTTTAATTAAAACAATATGCAAAGGCATTCCCAGGAAGGAGAAACTATCTAACAGCTCTTAGCTTTTTAAGGGTTATGCTCAAGATGATGTTTTCTTGCCTGCTTCCTGCTCTGGTTTCAGGCCAGGGAGATAGGAGGTGTCTCACTGGTAGCTGATCTCTCAGGAGATAGGAGGTCCTGAAGAGTTCTTAACAATCCTTCCTTAGGTGGTAGCATCCTTATGACTTCCACCACTCCTGTTAGCTTTTCCTTCCTTTTCCTTCCATTCTGGTAGGTAAACTCTGTTCTGTTTGGTTTCTTTTTTCCCCCCTTTTTTCCCTGCCTCCCCTCTTCATTTGTGGGGTTTTGTTTGTTTTTCTGTGGTGTTTTTTTTTTTGGTGTTCTTAAGCTTTGAGTATATCCTGATGAGACTCCCTGGCATATCCTAGTCCCCTAACTGCTCAAAGGGTTGTGTCTCATCCTGCTTTGCACCTGGTTTATATGGCTGAGAAGATGCCTGCAGGACTTTATTCTATACTATCCTTTTTATTTTGATTTTTTCAGGGTTTTATTCTACTCCTTGGGTTTGCTTATAGGTTTTTTTTTGTGTTTCCATTGCTGGTGTTTAACAGGGAGAAGTGCTTCAGTTTTATGGTGACATCTTAGAAGGTTGGACTTGATGATCTTGGAGGTCATGAGCAGAGATCTGCAACTAGATTAGGTTGCTCAGAGCCTTGTCCAACCTGACCTGGAGTGTTTCTTCTCCCACCTTTCTGGGCAGTTAAGAGTCAGTCTAGGTCTTCACTGACAAAAAGGAGACTCCCTTGTCATCTCTGTCCAGGCCAAGCATGGTCAGCCTCAAGTGCAAGCTGTTTCCTATCTGCCCCAGAGGTGGTGTAGAGGTCTGTTCCTGCAGAGCAGTCTGGACCTGTTTGCTTGGGTCCTCACCATTGCTCTAGAGACCAAAGAAAACCCTTCAAGAATCTTCTTTTCAGAACAGCATTTAGGCAGTCAATAGAACCTGAGTTTTATGTTTTCCTCCTATTCTTCCCTTTTTATTTAGTTCTTCTGGTATTTCTCCTCACTGATTTGTAACTCTGCTCAGCTTTTCCTACTGCTCTCCCTTGTAACCTTTAGGCTGAGCTTGCTCCTTGGAGAATATTATGTTTAGTTGGATCCTATTTTACTATTAAGAAACAGAATAACCTGTCATCTTTGCCTTGTCTCAGTTTCAGCTAGGTTCTGATACCTCCCTTTTCCTGCTGTCCAGCTCACCACATCCTTCCTAGGGAACCCTGCAAAGAAACATCTTATTAAAAAGATTCTAAAATCCCATTTTTTTTGTGGTTGCTGAATGGATCCAAGTAGCTTACCCATTGTTTCCCACCACAAAAGGCATCTGGATTGTCAGCATTGTGCCTGTGTGTGTGTATTAGAGCACTGCAATTATTTTTCCAGTGTCTTAGTGTCAGCCATGAAAAGATGAATATCTAGCAGATGCTGGTTTAAAATAAAGCACCATTGTACAGGCTGATGGAAGGAAAGTTTGTCCAAAAAGTAGTGAAAGCTTCTACAAGGGGATACAAAGCAGCTGGAAAAACATTGTTATGGGCTGCTAGTGTGAGTTTCTAGTTCAGCTGTGCTGCATTTTGATTAGAAAGATAGATTTTTATGGAAGTGGCAAACACAGTTCCTTGATATTCTCCCTTTTCATGGGCTTTGCAATTTGGTGTTCACTTCTTTATTCCCAGCCAGCAAAATGACCATTTTTAGGTGGATCTCTGTTAAGAAGCAGTGTAGCACAATAAGTTGTCAAATGTGCAACTGTATTTATTGCTTTTATGTGGATGTCTTGTTGGCCAATGGAAATTAAAATGCCCTGTTGGTTGTTTTGCTTGGATTTGGAGGGAGTAGCTTGTAGAGCAGATGAAGAGTGCCATATATTTCTTAGCTCTCTTATTATGTTACCAACACCTACTGTTCTCTGCCTCCAAGTACAGCTCTAATAGGAAAGGTGATTATCTCAAAGTGGCACCATCTTCTTCAGCCTTGCTTCTTCCTAGCCTTATGTCTTCTTATTTTTGCCTTCCAAGTTTCTCCTAGGGCTGCACCAACTAGGAAGAATTTGTTTCTTGCTAGGGACTTTATTCTGTACTGGCACTTGTCAAGGACATCAGCATGATGCATCATCTCCAGTGCTTCTTTCTGAAGCTCCAAGTGCCTTTCACCTTGCTCTGTGATGCCCTTTTGTCTAGCTGTCACCTGCATGCTGAACATCCTTCCCTATTGCTTTAGGAAAGTCTCTTTTATTTCTAGGGATTCCCAGAGCCAGTTCTGCTCTCTTTTGAGATGATGTCTCCTAATGGTCAGTACCAAGATGATACTTAGAGCAGAATATCTTTCCACCTTAGACCTCCTCAAGATGTTAAAAGGAAGGAGGAGACAAAAAATAGCTCATTTTATGTTCCAAGCTATCATAAGACTACATGGGAGATGTAGGCAAGGCATGTCATGACTTGGTGTTGGGATTGCAGCTGATTGCTGCAGGACAACAGCATCCACCTTCTGCAGATCACAGAATCACAAAGGTTGGGAGAGAGCTCTAAGATCATCAAGTCCAATCATACCTATCACCACCATCCACTAAACCATCTCCCTAAGTACCACATCTAGATGGTTTTTAAAGCTCTCCAGGGATGGTGACCCCACCACCTCCCTGGGCAGCCTGGGCCAAGACTTTACAACCTTCTCAGTAAAGAAATTTCTCCTTATGTCCAATCTAAGCTTCCCCTGTTTCAACTTGAAGCCATCAATGAAAGCAGCCTTGACATCATTGATGTTCTCTTGGACTTGATGTCATGTGGATGGTAGAACCAAGCTTACCATAAACATGTTTGGACTTAGGTTTAAGAGGTCTTTGTTAGAAAGACCTAACCAAATTATATATTGTATAAAAATTATATATTGTATATATTGTGCTAGGAGCCAAAAGGGCTAACAGGGTTCTGGGGTGCACTAAGCACTCCATTGCTAGCTCGAGAGAGGTGCTAGCCCCACTTTACTCAGCACTGCTGCAGCCTCACCTGGAGTATTGGGTGCAGTTTTGGGCACCACAGTACAAGAAGGACATGAATATGTTGGAGAGTTTCAAGAGAAGGCCACAAAGATGGTGAAGGGCTTGGAGGGGAAGTCTTATGAGGAAAGTCTGAAGTCACTTGGTCTGCTCAGCCTGGAGGAAGAGAAGACTGAGGGGAAACCTTATTGCAGTTTAGAACTTCCTCACCAGAGAGGGTGGGGTGGGTGCTGACCTCTTCTCTCTGTTGACCAGCAATAGGACCTAGGGGAATGGAATGAAGTTGTGTCAGGGGACATTCAGGTTGAATGTTAGGAAGAGGTTCTTCCCCCAGAGAGTGGTGGAGCATCGGAACAGGCTCCCCAGGGATGCAGTCATGGCACCACCTCTCCTGGAATTTCAGAAGCATCTGGCCAATGCTCTTAGACACATGGGGTGACTTTGGGGTTGTCCTGTGCATAGACAGGAGCTGGACTTGATGGTCCTTGTGGGTCCCTTCCAATTTGGGATATTCTGTGTTTATGGAGTTGTATTTGTATTAAGCTAGATTCCTGCTGGATTTTTGCTGCCTCAGCAAATGCAAAAGTGATGGGATCTGTTTCCCACTACAAAGACAAGGCTTGTTCCATTTTACTTGTGGATGTAAACCACTGAGAGTTTTTAAACTGGTGATATTTTCTTCCTAAATGAGGAACAGTTTACTAGAGCTTGTGTTAGGACCCAGATGTTGATAGACTTTGTGCTTGGTTGCGTGGCAAGTAAGAGTCAAACTGTTTTGTGTGCAGCTGAAATGTCTTAGGTTCTCAAGGTCTGTTCTCTTCTTTCTTTTGTCTTGCAGTTTTCAGTGAAGATCTACATGCCAGTCTATATTTTGTCAATGCATCTCTGCAAGAGGTAGTGTTTGCTAGCACCACAGGGACCTTGGTACCCTGTCCAGCAGCAGGGATCCCTCCTGTGACGCTCAGATGGTACCTGGCAACGGGCGAGGAGATCTACGATGTCCCAGGGATCCGCCACGTCCACCCCAATGGCACTCTCCAAATTTTCCCCTTCCCTCCTTCAAGCTTTAATAACTTAATCCATGATAACACTTACTATTGCACAGCTGAAAATCCTTCAGGGAAAATCAGAAGTCAGGATGTTCACATTAAGGCCGGTAAGTTGAGTCTTCTGGTGGGTTCAAATAAGCTTCAAGAGGGAGGGACTGGGTGATCTTCAAGGTCTCTTCCAACCTTAATGATGCTGGCAAACTGGGGTCTTTCAGACAAGGAGTAGCAGCAGCTGTGAATCTAAGGGGATTGGCCAGAAGTGTGACCTCTGACCTCTTCTTAATATGAAGACAAAGAGTAAATTCTTCCACCTCTTCCCCAGTTTGATGCATTTTGCTGGTGAAAAGTTTGTCTTCCAAAGATCACAGCCAGTTGAGCTTCTCCACAAGTAGAAGGAATAATGAACTGATGACTAAATCATTAATCAGACCATGTTCACCCCTTGAAGAGCTGTGAGAGAAAAAGAAGCAATCCTTGGATTTTATATAGGGGCTGGAAAGAAAGAGGAGCCCTTGCCTAATCACATCCCTTCTCATTTGCTTGGATTCAGTTGTGTTGCATTTGGAGAGAGAAACTTGTGTCCTGGGTAATGATTCCACAGCTGATGTTGGTCCATGGGCAGTGCTGCTGGCATCAAAGCAGATGAGCATAATGATGGGATGTTCTAGAGTGTGTGTTCAGCCAGTAGAGGATTAGAGTGAGATCAAAATCAGACCTTTTGTTCCAACAGAGAAACACAGGATTGCATTGGTTCTGAAGGTTTTCTCTACCCACTTCAGATAATTAAAATATTCAAACAAACCAAAAAAGACCCAAAAGTGAGTCTGGGAGCTGCCCCTTGGCTAATGCAAATCCTTGTACCCTCTTTGTGGTCATTGGGACTCTGCTAGTCTTATTCTGAAGTACCTTGCCCTTGGAGATACACCTTCAGAGGAGTTAGGTAGAGAAACTGAACAGTTAGGGAGTAGATTTGTCTGGGACTCTTCTTTACATAAAAACATGTAGATGTGGTGCTTGGGGATGTGGTTTAGTGGAGGGCATAGTGGTGTTAAGTGGGTGGTTGGACTGGATGATCTCAAAAGTCTTTTCCAACCCTGATGATCCTTCTTAATCAATTACTGGGAAGATCTGTGGTTTGTAGACAACAAGAAGACAAGAATGACCTGTTTTCCATGAAATTGAAGTCTTATTAAAATGTTTGTCTCAAAAAGTGAGGTTTCTTGCCCAAGAAGTGACTTGAAAAACAAGTTCATGTTTTATGTAAGTGGAATTCATGTAATGGCCAGTGCTGCTTCTGAAAACATGTGGTTGTCCACAGATCAGAACAGTTTGAAACCCAGGGATTCATTAGAATGCAGAGTAACTTTGTTTGAGACTTGGGTTTTGCACTTTTGGTTTGACTTTAATGGATTTGTAGGTGTTTGGCAGAATTCTCTTTAGAGAGAGAACACAATTGGGGTTATTTTTTTGTGTATGTCCTTTGTGGATTTGTTACTGCATCTCAATTTTGAACATCTTTTGGGCAACAGTATTAGCTTCCAATTTTTCTATTTCTTAAACAGTGTGGTGGTGGAAGCTCCATCCCTGGAAGCTTTTAAGGCCAGGCTGGCTGGGGCTGTGGGAAACCTGCTCTAGTGGGAGGTGTCCCTGGCAGGCAGGGGGTTGAAACTATATGATCTTGAAGGTCCCTTCCAACCCTGACAGTTCTATGATTCTGTGATACAGAGGAGGCTAAAACTTGTTAATGTTGCTCTGAACTGGAGTTCATATGGCATGGATGACAGTGTGCAGCTGTGTCCCTTGCTCAGCACTGATCCATTTATCCATGGAATCTCAAAAGATCTCTTCCTGCTCTGCTTGAGCATTCACCTCACACATGGAAGAAGGACCTGAAAAAGGGCTTTGCAGTAGGTGGCTGTAGCTACTTGACTCATAAGCAGCTAACTCCACTTTTGACCATGTCAGAAATGCCCCTTCTGCTTCCCTTTTTAGCCCTTTACTCCTGACCCACTTATTTCTCCATCTGATTTAATTTCTCAGGTAATCTGGGGCTTGGATAACAAATTACACAAGTTTCCTTCCTTCATGTGAACTGATACTGATTGTCAGAGCTATCATTAAGAGGAAAGGGCCTGAAGTTGCACCAGGGGAGGTTTAGATTGGAGAGCAGAAAACATTTCTTCCCAGCAAGAGTTGCTAGGCGTTGGCCCGGGCGTGGAGTCACCATCCCTGGAGGGCTTCAAGAACCGTCTTAGCTGTGGTCCTTAGGGCCATGGTTTAGTGGCATGGTGGTGCTGGGTTGCTGGTTGGACTTGATCTTGGAGATCTCTTCCACCCTTCTTGCCTCTGGGGTTACAACTTGTTTAACAGAACCTCTTCCTCTCTCCTCAGTTTTACGGGAACCCTATACAGTCCGTGTGGAGGACCAGAAAGCCATGAGAGGCAATGTAGCAGTGTTCAAGTGCATTATCCCCTCCTCTGTGGAGGCATACATCACTGTTGTCTCATGGGAGAAAGACACAGTCTCGCTTGTCTCAGGTAGGCTCTTATGGCTTTATCTTTTTTTGGGTTTGTTTTTCCTCAGTTGGGAATGGCAACTATGGTTCCTAGTTGGGTTTTTTGTTTGTTCCTCCTCCCAAATGCCTGATGTTTACTTGGAGTCAATTCTGTGATGCTTCCAGCCATCTCTTTCACGTTAGCCTCGCTGCATCCTTTTTGACCGTGTGTGATGTGAAGGTTTTAGACAGCCCCTGCTTTTTCTAGCATGCTTGAGGGGAAAACAAGATGGGATTTTTTGTTTCCTACCAGACATCAAACCAGCTTCCTGGTGCTGTGGCAGTAGGTTTGTGGTTTCACTTTGTTAAGGAAGTCCTTTGTGCTGAAGGAAGGTGAGGGTCGTACAGCATGTGTTGGGTTGTAATTGCTTTTTGATAGTAAATTTGCTGGTGGATTAGAAGAAAACCTTAGTTAAAATTTGTTTGGTTATGTTTCAATGAGGTGTGTAATCAATATTTATACTTCCATGACATTTTAATCTCCAATATCTTCATCTTTAACAGTGGAGGCTTAAGCACAGGGTAAATTGTTGCTGTAAGCTGAATACCTTGAAGTGAAACAATCTTTTCTCTAGCAGTTAATCTATTTACTGGCAAAGGGAGGAGATAGGAGGCATTGTTCAGGAGGTACAGGCAACTCAGGCAAAGAATATCCAGCATTTGGAAGCATAGATATTGTCAGGAATTCATGGGAGAAAGGATATGTGGGGAAAAAAATCTTTTCAGCATAGTATATACCTAAATTATATATTAGATATGGTGCAGCTGCTGTTACACATACAAATGATTTATGTCTGCAGAAAAATGAAATATACTGTTCCAGGGTAATGGAGAATGGAAAAAATAGTTGGAGTTGAATGTTGCTGCAGAGCAGCAGATTTAGGAATCTGTTGGGTTTTGTGATCCTACAATGTGTGGAAATGTTTTTGTACTTCTAAGTAGATTCATAGTCTTTCCTTTCTGTCAAATGTGGCATTGGGAGAAACATCTGTGTTTCTATCTGACTCAGATATATAAATATATTTTATTTCTCTGTGTGTTATTGATTCCTCACATAAGCAGCTTCTGGGTTTTCTGTTTTAAATTGTATTTCCAATGGCTTTCCTAGGATTTGGTAGATAGTTAAGTAGCATGTGTTTAATGATCATTTCTCCTATACTACCTGTGCACTGTTTAAGCTTGGTCAATTCACTTCCTCATCATGCTCATGGATTTTGATATGGCCCAGGAATTTTGGCATTGAACATCTGAAGCTGAGGGTGTTTCCATGAAAAAATTGCCTTGTAGGACTCACCAGTACTTCAGCCAATGTGGTCAGGCCAGAGTTGTCTTTAAGTACCTGAATAAGCTTTCCATGATTCTGTATAGAATGGTAGAGGACTGTTTTTAGGGTGATTTAAACTAAGATTATCTAATGGAGCAGTGGATGGATGTGTTTACTTTGCTGCACCTGAAAATAGGATACTGCATGATGCATGTACATGTGGGTGTTGGCAGGAGGGAAGGAAGGTGTATACCTGCATGCTGAACTACCTTAAAAACCTCCTGGAACCAGGAGTAGGGCACAGAGGTCTCTGTAATCCTTCCTTTAGGGGAAGGAAGTTTGGCATTTCTGCAGGCTGCCATGGCTGGGTTTGCTGAGATAACTCCTTTTCCTTAATGCAAATGCTGACTGACTGGACTTGCAACCAGTAAAAATCTCAAGCTGCAACAAATGTCCACATTTTAACCCCCCAGTTTCTAATTATCTTTAAAAGGACAGTTGGAAATGGAAGAGGAAACAAAGGATCATTCATTAAAACTGATGCTCTTAAAAATCCCAGTTTATCCTATTGGACCACATCCCAGCAAAGCTTTAGTTTCAGGGCTGAAATCACAGGTTGGTGCTGTCTGTCTGCCATGCAAGGGCAAAAGGAAGGCAGGAAAACATTGGCTCCAGTTTAAGCACCAGGATTGCAAGGGTTGTTTGTTCACCATTTAACTGCTGCTTAATAGTGAGAGCATTTAAAAACCAGAAGCCAGACATGCTTCATAAAACAATTGCCTTCAGTTTTAGCCATAAATCAATTTGGCAATAATCTGGCCATGATCTCAACTGTAGCTATTGATCAAGGCTGTCTTCTTAGAATGCCAGTGCTGATGAATAGGAGGCAAAGACAGAAGGTGGTTATTGACCTGTTTTCCACTAATGATCAATATACAGAGGAAAATGCAGCAACTTGCTTTATACAGCCACTGCTAGCATGTTTGGGGGTTAGTTTTGTATGTATTTGTTTTCTGTATGCTAGATCAGGTTCATTGCTGTGCTTTTCATCTCACCATTTAATATTGGGAAGCAGCAAGTTCTGAGTGATGATGTGCTTTGCTCCTGAAGACAGTTGATTGGTTACTCATTAACATCAGCAAAAATTAAAGCCATCTTGAGGGGAAGCCTTGGCTGTTGAAGAGCAAGAATATAAAAAGATAGAATATATAAAATATCCTCACAGAGTGAGGATTATCATGTTTTGAGGTGGACAAGGCTTTTGTGGGAAGACTAGGCAGTGCTTACTTGAAAAGAAAGAAGAGAAGCAAGAGGAAGAAAAAAAGAACATTTTTCCCTGAGCTGATCTATCCATTTTCATATTCCTCCCTCTCCCCAAAAAGGCTTAAATTCCAATGCAATACATCCAAATACAATTTAAGAGTCAATATTTCCTATATCTGTCTGAAGCCCCATTCTGACTAATAGGACAAAGAGATTTGAACCAGAATCCATCATTTCAGTTGTTGTTCTAGAGATCAGTTCTTTCCTCATGTAAATTCAACATTTTAAAGAAGAAAGCAGAGCATTTTAACTCTTATAACCTAAATAATAGACAATCTAGTTTTTTAGAGTGTTTAAAGACGTATTCCTTGCTTGTTTCCATGTGGAAGGAGAGCTGTGGACTGAGGAGGTGTGTATGTGCTTCTCTCTCTCTGTCAGGGGAACAGCTACACAACTGGGGGTTTGCTCCTGCATTTTCTCCTCCATTGTGACAGCAAATCTGAGGCCCAAAGGTTTTTTCAGGGTGTTTTCTAGGGCCAAAGTAGTGTTGGGGGGAGAAAGGTTTCTTCTAAAGCAAGGCAGAAATAGTGATGTGGATGAATCTATTCTGGGGGGAAGTAGAAACCCCCAATTTCCAACAACAAATAGGAATCTTTTCATGCTTGAAAGACCCTTGGGAATAATAATTGTCAGAGGAAGTATTCAGCCATGTCCACTGTGTTAGGAACTCTCCTGATAGAGAAGGCCAGCAGCAGACCTCTGCAGATGGCAAGCTGCTCCAAGTGCATGAAGTGTATCTTATTTGCTTCTCTCTGTCTCCAAGTAAAAACAATTAAACTTTCCAGTGGTGTGTGACTTGCCTGACAACCTCTGAGAGGCTGGCAAAATAGAAAGAGAAGCCCTGGAGGTATTCAAAAAACCACCTAGATATGTGGTCCTTAGGGCCATGGGTTAGTGGCATGGTGGTGCTAGGTTGCTGGTTGGACTTGATGATCTTGGAGGGCTCTTCCAACCTTCCTGATTCTGGGATTGATTCTGTAACTCTGGGAAATCTTAAGGTGCTCACAAAAGTGCAAGTTTCTGCTGTACCAAGCTGTAACTTCAGGATCTCTTTTGTAATGGTCTTCTGAAGGGTTGTACACTGTCAGTTGGCTTGAAAATGAGTCTGAAATTCCTTTGAGTTCCAAGAAGTAGCATAATGCTGTGCAGTTTCCTCTTCTGTCAGTAACCAGCTTTTAGGCATCTTCATTAGGTGACACCAAACACAAAAGCTTAAGCAATCCTCAAAAGAGAACTGCATAGACTGGTAGCTGTACATGGCTTGCTCAAAGGTCAGGTTTCCTTTCCTCCTTCCTACAAACCATTCCCAAAGAGACTTTTGGAATCAGCTTTGTAGTGACCTTGTGTAACCCTTGAAAACAACCTAGGCTCTGCAGGACCAAAAAGTGCAGCTGCAAAGTATATGTTTGTAACAACAGCCATAAACCCAAGGAGAAGGGAAGCTCCAGAGTGTGCTTCTGCTCCAGGGCAGACAGAAACCAGTCCTTGGCTCCTGGTATTGCTTCTTCATAGGCAGTGAAACTGGACTAGAAGTGAAAGTAAAGACAGATAGCTGCTGATCCTCCTCTGCCTAGGTGAGAGCAAAAAGCAGAGTCTGCTCATGTGTTAATTAGGTCCAGAGAGAGCAAAGGATTGAGTGTGTGTAAAGGGGAAGGTGGGCAGAAAGGGATTATTAAAAATAAAGGTCAGGGTAAGGGATCAGCAAAGAGAGAGAAAAGAGGAGCATGAAGAGCAGATGGAAAGAAAGAGAAAGGCTGAAGAATTAAATTTGGTCTGTCACTACATAGTGTTCTTCTGTTCCAAATGCCTCCTACCCTGATGCTGCTAGCTAGCAGGGGTTGCAAGTTTCTCCATGTATCTGAATAACTTGCCCAGAGCAGGGTCACAAATAGGTTGATGCTCTGACCTTTATGAATTCCCATTTTCATGTCTAATGACATGCCATGCAAGAATCTGGCTGCTGTATACAGAGAGCCTGACTGCTTAGGAAAGGAGAGAGGTGGAGCATAGCCACATGCATTTTGCTGTGTTTGAATCTGCACCAGAAGAAGAAAGGTGTGTAAGCATCAATGGAGTGCAGGTCCCTGAAGGGCCATGACTGACATGCAGATGACAACTGATGAGCTTTCCAGCCAACAGACTCAAATTAGGCACAGTGGAGCATGGCCTGAGAAGTGTCACTGATCTACAATGACCTCTATTTGATGGCATGAATTGCATGATTTATTTCCATGCAGTTGGTTCCTCAAGTCTTGTCCTGAAAAGGTTCAGGGGCTCTTGGATCCCTTTGTGCACAAAAGGGCTTTCCTCAACTGCTTGCTGTCTTGACAGCAGACAGTCAGTGTTTGCCAGGAGTTATCACATGGTGGCATTGAAAAGTCAGCACTGCAGTTGTTGCTTGTTGCTGGGGGTTGGGAGATTCCAGCAGTGGTTCAGTTTACACAGGGATTGTTGGGGTTTTCAGCCATGGAGTTTGTCCATAGTTGGAGAGAGGGAAATCAATCAATCAATAGAAATCTCTCTCTCTCTGGGTGCAGAGTCCAGTATTCAGAATTAGGTTATTGCTGATGATCACAGGGATTAGGTGCAACCATTTGACTGAGGCTGTGCTCTAGGAGAGGTGAGCTGTGATCTTTATTGTTTGGGTTTGATGTCAGGGTTTAATCAGCATTGCCAACCAGAAAGCATTCAGCAACAACCTATGCCTACCTAGATCCAGGTGGAGTGGGATCACAGGATCCTTCTGAGTTGGAAGGGACCCATGAGGACCATTGAGTCCAACTCCTGTCTGTGCACAGGACAGCCCCAAAGTCACCCCAGGTATCTGAGAGCATTGTCCAGATGCTTCTGGAATTCCAGGAGAGGTGGTGGCATGAGTGCATCCCTGGGGAGCCTGTTCCAATGCTCCACCACTCTCTGGCTGAAGAACCTTCTCCTGAGATCTCACCTGACCCTCCCCTGGCACAGCTTCATTGCCCCAGGTCCTGTTACTGGTCACCAGAGAGATCAGCTCCTGCTCCTCCTTCATCCCTAGTGAGGAAGTTCTAAACTGCCATGAGGATGATGAGTGCAACTTTGTTTTTATTCTTAAATATTAGCAACATATATAAAATAAGAAAGCTCTGAACTTAAAACTACCTTCTACCAGAAATAGAGCAGGGAGATTTAGCTGTGCTATTGCATGTTGTGCTAACCCCCAAGATGTAAAGCAGCCAAACCCCTGCCTCTGCTGAGCTCCCTTGACTCCCTGGAAAGCTAATGGGAGTGGTGCTCAGCAGTGCTTAGGTCACACCCCAGCTTTGCTGTAAGGTATTTCCCAAGTAATGTGTTTCCCAAGCTTCTTGAAGACATGTAAAGTGCACTTGCCCTTTTCTAAAGACAACATATTGCTTCCTCACTTTCTCTTTTCACAAGGTGATTTTCCTAAGGGACCTAGGAAAAAGTCATTTCCTACATAATTTAAGAGAAGTCTAGTTACCTGCATTTTTCCTGACAGCACTGTTCTTTCAGGAGGAGAGTGGCTTAGGATCCTAGAAAGTGCAGGTGGCAAAAAGTTAGCACTTTCTGCTTCTGCAAACATTTTCCATGCTCTCCTTTGACTCCTCCTAAACTAAAACTGTGACTGAGCAAGGCCAGGTACTTCCAACTGTTGCCTGGAAGACCTTTCCTCTTGGCTGCTTTCCAGCCTGTGCTCCATATTTAATTCCTATTCCATCACACTGGAGTGTTTTGATCAGCTGAATCATTCTAAGGTTATGGCTGTGGTAGGATTGGTTGCAAGGATCTGGGCAGCTTTCTAGGAGGCAGATGTTGAGAGTGACTTGAAAGGAAGAAGGTGGAAAGCATCTGACCCACATGTCAAAGCATCTGATTTTGATGGCACAAGGGAAAGTGAGCAGTGGACTTTTTGGCTGCTCTGAGGGTGTAGAACGTAGGTGGCTGTTGGTGAGAGATGCAGGAGAAAAATACAGTTGAGTGAAGTGTCTTGGTGCTTCAAGTGCAGAAAGCCACAGTTTCCTGGGTTCCTAGAGCCAGCATTTGTAATCCTAGCAGGGGTCACAAATAACAGCAGTATTTTTGGCATTTCAGTGATGAAATATGTCTGGGAGGCAAGAGTGCTGCCAGTCCTCCTGCACCCTTGCTGCTCTCCATTTCCAGCAACTGGAGGGATCCTATCCTTCTACTCTAAAATCAAACAACACTCCTGCCCCCCAAAGAAAACCACCACCACCACCAACCACCCACCCAACCACAAAGCAGAACAAAGAAACAAACCAAAAGAAAACAACCCCCCAAGAAAAAAAGCAACCAACCACAAACCAAACAAAAACCCCAAACCCCCAAAAGAAAACAACCTCCCTTAAAAAAAACCCCAACAAAACACAAAAACCCCAACCCTTTTTCTCTACTTCTTTTGTCTCTGCCCTTTCTTTTTCTTTTCTTCTATTTGCACAATTAAAGATCATTAAAAACTCATTGGGTTCAAGCCCCCTTCAGAGTTGCTTCTTGCCCTCTGGTGAATTAGAGAGGGAGGGAGATTAAAACTCTGTTTTCTGTGCTAAGGCTTTAAATATTTGGATTTTATTCCTGTTTTTTTTAATATATGCCTTGCTCTTTCCCTCTCTGCATCCATGAGTGTGTGTATACAGATATATATACACATATTTATGCATATACTTAAATATACCTGTAAAGATACACATATATACATATATACAGACACATATATATATTTGGGCACCTCCTATGTGTTTCTGAGCCTGAGGCTCTGTTGGACCATGCATGACCTTATCCAACCTGATGCCCTGACTGTTCTCTTTTACCACCTTGCTAGTACTGTTGCCACTCATGCAGGGGCTCCTCTCAGGGTGATTGAGTTCAGTGGCACACCTCCAGTCTCTCACTGGCAATCTCTGCCTCACATTATTTTTCTATCCAGATGTCTTTTTGAAAGGTCTTTTATTTTCCTGGGGTGAAACCCATGGTAGTATCTGGGCAGCTTTATCCTAGTCCTTTAAATTCCTGGAATGTTAATTCTCTCTAGGCTTGGTAAAACCTTCCCATGAATATGGCATTTAATTAACTTGATGTTTACCAGATCTTTATTAAAGGTGAAAGAAGAACAAACTGTTTGCTAACCTTCCCAGCTGTTCATTCCACAGTTTTCCTCTTCTTTTTTTTTTTTGCTGCTCTTTTCTTACTATTCTTCAGGCAGCTTTTTGTTGCTGTCATTGTTCCTGAATTGAAGCTTTGCAGCAATATTTGCATTGCTTTGGCTGGAGATGCAGGGGTTTGGGAGGGGGTCTGGATGCTGCTGGTGGTGGAGTCACCATCCCTGGAGGGGTTGATAGGACAGGGAGATGTGGTGCAACCTGGCCACCATCCTGTACAAGCTGCTGTAGGTGAGCTTCCTCTGGCAGAGGGGTTGGACTAGATGATCTCCAGGGCTCCCTTCCAACCCCTAACACTGATTTTTGGGACAGGAAGGCTCAGTTCTATCAGATTTGCTATCAAAGGGCTGGGAGCAGGAGCATACTGTAGTGAAATCAATGTGCTGCCTCTAGATCTAGTTGGATGGTTATTTATTTTCAGTTGTACTTTGTGAAAGGCTTCCAGTAGCATCATTTCCTTCCTTATAAATCTGCTCTGCTAGTGGCTTCCTGATCTTGTCACCTTCCTGAATGGCAGTGGGTAAGTAGATGACCACATTAAGCACTGTATGCTTGAGGTTTCTCATCAAAACTCTGTCTAAGCTGAGCAAACAGCCAATGAGCTCTGACAGTTGTGATAGGAGAGGGCAGAATTGATGCATGAGATCCATTTTAATGTGTGTGCCTTACTACCTAGAATGCTTTAGACCTGTGCACGTGGTTCAGCTGCACTCTGAGAGGGTTAGAATGTCAGAGCTGCCACCAGCCATGATCCTTTTGGTTATTTTTAATACCTCAAGGAGATACCTACAGGGGATACCTGGGGAAAACAGAATTTTCCTGTGCTGTGTAATGTGCCAGGTCACTCATCTCAACTAGAGCCTCACTGGAGGATGGTTTTAAGTAGATCAACTTGCCAACTTTATTCTTTTTTTGTTCCTCTTCCCTGTCAACACTCCAGTTGTAATTGAAAGGCTCATTAGAAGAATGACTCATTAGACAGGAGGTACCTCTTTGGTAGAGCTTCATTTCAGGTTGGGTGACATCAGTGTTGTGTCTCTCTCTCCCTTCACCTGGGTTGCTAAACTCTAAAGGCATCTTCTCATTGTGTGGATGTTTTCTCTTTGGAGAAAGATGAATTTTCTCTGGTGGGACTACAGAAGAAAGGCTGTACTCTTTAGATGTTCTTTTCCACCATCAGCATTGCATGATAATTCAAATTCCAGAGAGCCTGCATGGTAAATGTAGCTTAGCAGTTTGTTAGCTCCTGTTTGTTTGGTTTGAAATTAGCTCTGCATATTTTTAGCTGTTGGTGTGGAATGAGTTCAAATGTTTACTGCAGGCCATGAAGACTGTCAGGATGCCATCCTTTCAAGTGGCAGAGGAGTGGGATCCACACAGACCTGTCAACAAAAGCAGGTCAGCAGGGTTGAGCAAGAGAAAGGAGGGGGAAAAAAAAAAATCAATAAATCTTTGAATTAATCATGCAGCTGCCAGAGAGAATTATGGGTGCATGGAATGAAGGATGTAGGTAGAGATCTCTGGCAGCTTATTCTTTCCTTCCTTATTGTGTCCTTTTCTATGCCTGCAAGTTTTCCTCTTCCCTCCTGCCATTTATGTTTATGCAGATACCTTCATGGAATACTTGCCCATCATTTTAAAGTGACTAATTCAATCTGGATGACAGAAATCCCTCTTAGTTTTCCTTCTCCATGTTGCCACTTCTCTCCCTGGCTGTTGTGAGCACTCAATATGAATTAATACAGGGATTTCACCTCTGCATAAAACCAAGCCTGCACATCTTGTGCAGTGAATTGGACCAAAAGCAACTGCTGCTTCGCTGAACAGAGGAGTTAAAAAATTCATGCTAGCCCTGCTGATGGCTCAGGTTGGGGAGTGCCTGTCCTTGGTGAGCCCTTCTGCTGCAGCATGGCAGTGGGATGAGCACTGACCTGGGCAGAGGGTCTAAAAGCACCCCAAAGCTTGGCCAAATCCTCCTCCCTGGGGCTGGCTCCCACCTCTGCCTGGCAGGCAAACGTGGTCCATGGACATGGTTATGGAGAAGGGAGGGGGGGAGTGTTTCACACCTTGCTCTCTGAAGCTGAACAGCAATCAGATGCAACCTTGGAGAATTAAAAGGGCAGCTCAAAAGGGACTAAGTTGACCCTAGAGACATGCTTGAGAGGACTGTGAGGAATTAGTAATTAAGAGATGCATCCTGTCCATGTCTTTGTGGTTTCAGCACTATGATTTGGTTTCCTGCTCCTCAGAAGGGTTTATCCTTCCTTGCAGCACCCAAGAGGAATCCTCCTGGAGAGCTTCCCCATGCAAAACTGAGGAGTGTTTTACTTCTGGCTCTGGCAGGGAGGAGGAAGGATGGTGAAATGAATGCCCCAGCATCTTTAAATCCTTACCTGCTCCAAAGATGCTGCAGAGATCCCTCCTCTGTGCCCAGCTCAGCTCTCCAGCTGCAGAACCTGGTTGTGCACCAGGGCCAGGATGCCTCCTTGGCTCTCTGCCTGGGGATCAAGTCTGGCTCCCATCCACTTGGGGAACAGCCCAGGACTGGATGCTCACTTTCCCTGCAAATTCAAATTCATTGTCCTCTTCTCTCCCTGGCTTTCTTTGCAAATAGAGAGTGATATTCATAAAATCCCTCAGAACAATTACCCAGCTACTTGTGAAAGGTCAGGGCAAGCTCTGCTCAGGGATGATGTATTCCAGCAGGGAAAAGAGAGCTGACACACAGCCCTCTTGCTTTTCAATTGCATGCCTAGGGAAATTCTTGGGGGTTTTTTATATTTCCTAAATGTTTTTCTCCCTTCTCCATTAAAACAGAGAACCAAATTCCTGACACACTCAGAAAATGCATTTGGGTTCTGCTGTGGAGCTAGGGTTTTCCCTTAATTTTTGAACTAAAAAAGAGATTTTAATTTCCTAGGGGCAGAGAATTATTTTTACCACCCTCCCTTTCTAAAACCTCCTGCCCAACTGTATCTAGCCAAACACCCTTCTTTCACAAACCTCTTTTAGTCTTTACAAAGACAGAACCCATATTTTTTTCCCTCTCTCTTGCAACTAATCCTCCAAACAGTACCTGACTGCTAATGGTAGGGAAAACAATATTTCTTTGGGTTTTTTTTTTTTTTAGGCTTACATTTGTTTTGTGCCTGTGAGAGTGTTTGGTCTGTACTGAGAATCTTCCCATGTTCTCTATTTTCTCCTCTGATGTATAGCTGTTTTTCACACAATTGACAAGAAAGGCATTTGCTTAAAAACTCCAAAGTATTTACAAGATGAAAAATAGCAGCAACTGCACTGCTAAAAATCACTGTGTGGAAATACACAGCTATATTGTAGAGTGAAATGAATCCCTTAAATGTACAAAATATTACACAGCTCTTAAAAACCCCACAACCTAGAGAGATATAGTTTCTACAAAGAAATACTCATTATAGGCAGTGTGGTCTGAAAGCAAAACATTGCTGGGAAATAAATTGTCAGTAGGAAACCTCACAAGAGTCTGAAGAAGCATAATAATTGTTATATTTTGGGATTATAATCTGTTTATCTGAAATCTTTGGCAATTCATCCTGAGTTATAATAAAATATGGAAAGAGCTGCTGAGGAGAGGTTGGGGGGGAAAAACCCATCAGTTCAAAATAGATATTTGTGACCTGCTGGAAAGCAATTTCAGGGCTGGGGAAAAAAAAGAGCAGCCATGAATAAGAAGGGAGAGGATAATTTGTGTTGTGCCACAGCATCCTTCCTGTACCTTGTCTGTGGGCAGTGCATTGGGAGAGGTGGAGAACAGATCCAGGTTGTTGATTTCCCAAAGCCTGGAGAGCCTGGCATGGCACATGGGTTTGAGTCTGAAACACAGTGGTGGAAAATTAGGGCTACAAAAGTGCTGAGGGGACTTGGACATCTCTCTGCTGGGGAGAGGCTGAGGGAGCTGGGGCTGGGTAGCCTGGAGAGGAGAAGACTCAGGGGGGAGCTTAGCAATGCTGATCAATCCTGCAAGGGTAGGGGCAGGAGGATGGGGCCAGGCTTTGGTCAGTGGTGCCCAGGGACAGGACAAGAGGCAACAGGCACAGACTGGAAGAGAGGAAGTTCCAGCTCAACCTCAGGAGGAACTTCTTGCCTTGGAGGGTGGCAGAGCCCTGGCCCAGGCTGCCCAGAGAGGTGCTGGAGTCTCCATCTCTGGAGACATTCCAAAGCCAGCTGGATGTGATGCTGTGCAAGCTGCTGTAGGTGAGGCTGCTGTGGCAGGGGGGTTGGACTAGATGATCTCCAGAGGTCCCTTCCAACCCCTAACACTCTGGGATTCTATGGTTGTCTGGCTGATGTTGCGAAGAAACAAGTTTTCTGCTCTTTGAGGAAAGAATATTGTTTCCTTCCAAAAGAAAGAGAGGTGTGGCAGAGGAAAGAGACAGAGGCAGAAGAAAGGACCTCAACTTAGTAGCAGGTAGCTTATTCCCGAAGTAACACTGTCATTTCCTGCACATGGGAAGTCAGGAATTAAACCACATTTGCTTGGCTGTGGTTTTTGTCTTAGCATTGGTTGGCAAAGCATTTAGAGGAACTCTGCTGATGTCACTTAGGCAGCCTGACATTTAGTCTCTAGTGCTCCTTCTCTAATAGCTCTGGCTGTCTTGATTTCACACCTAAGTTCTGAAAATAGTGTGACTAGATGGGATTATAAAAAGCACTGGAGTATCATAGCTGTTGACAGAGCTGATTAAGACTGAAAGCAGAAGAAAGGAAGTACCCTAGGAGGTCAGAGGTCATTGAAAAAGCATAGTCAAGGCTGCTGCTCCTCTGCTGTCTCTGGATGCTTTGAAAAGTGGCTTGCTCTCTAATAGAATCCTCTTTTCATGGGGCTGTCACTACTGACTGCTCTGTTCTGTGTTCAGGTCTTATGCATTTCCCAAAAGATATGACTGGTTCTGCAGGCTGAGAGTTAAAAAAACCTAATAAATAAATAAGAGAAACTGGATGAGGTTGGGAAAATGTTGTAGCACATGTTGCTGGCTGAATTTCCTCTGGTGAAGCAAAGCAGTTCTTGTAGAGGTCTTGTTTTATGCAAAGGCAGAGTTCTTTTCTTTTCCCTCCAAGGATAGATAATTGGTATTTTCAAAGGGAAGGATATACTTGACCTCTGTAATTGTTTTGTGTTGGAATCAGCTAGATTTAGAGCTGCTGCTCCTGCTTTTCTCCTTCCCTGATGTCTGCATGCCTCCCTTTTTACAGCCTGTGTTGTGTTTTAGTTCGTGCAGGAGCAGACCTCACAGTGACAGGAAAATTCACATTAGTTACACACAGGAGAGAAGAGAGGAACAATAAGCTGAGATATTCAGAACACTGCAGCAGACAAGTGCCTGGCTTGTCTGGGTGCAGTGTCATGCTAAAATACATGATGATGATGATGGACCCCATGTAGCCACTTTCCTCCTGGAAATACCAACCATTTTTCCCTAGGTACAAGTCAAGTTTCTTAATTCTCTTTTCTTCAATTTACCTGAAGAAGATGGATTAGAAAAACCTCCTCAGGTGCTTAACATTTGTTTTAAACCCATGGTTATTTATCAAAGGGAAAATGAAGAGTGTGACCTCCTTTTGCAGTGTTTCTCAATAATTCAGTTGTGCACTGAGAGCTAATTCCAGCAGGATTTTCTCCCTCTAGTAGGCAGGAGGGCACTGGATTATTATTCACCACAGTGTCCCAATGAGACAAGTCAGTCTCTAGGCTTCAGCAAATAAGACAGCTGCCTAGGGCAAAGACTGCCAGAAGGTCCTGTGTGTGTCCTTGGCCTCACTCCTTGCTTTCCCTCAGCACAGGTGAGTCCTGGGAGGGGTTGGGCAACAGTTTGCATTCCACCATTGTGTCTATCAGCAGGGTCTGCAGTGCACACTTGTGCTTTTTTAGTGTGTAATGTGACAGTGATCACCTGGGGTGTTGCTGCATCACAGGGGGCAACCAGGCTGGGGAAGGCTCTGGAGAGTAAGTATGCTGAGGAGCAGCTGAGGGAACTGGGGTTGGTTAGGCTGAGGAAGAGGAGGCTCAGGGGAGACCTTAGCTATCTCTACAACTACCTGAAAGGAGGCTGGAATGAGGTGGGGCTCAGTCTCTTCTCCTGGGTTCCCAGGGAGAGGACAAGAGGCAATGGCCTCAAGTTGCACCAGGGGAGGTTTAGATTGGAGAGCAGGAACAATTTCTTGACAGCAAGAGTTGTTAGGCATTGGCCCAGGCTGCCCAGGACAGTGGTGGAGTCACCATCCCTGGAGGGCTTCCCAAACCATCTAGCTGTGGTCCTTAGGGCCATGGTTTAGTGGCATGGTGGTGCTAGGTTGCTGTTTGGGCTTGATGCTCTGTGAGGTCTCTTCCAGCCTTCAGGATTCTGTGATCAGGATCATAAAAGGCATTTCTCTGGACTCCAAGAGGGTCTCAGGAATGGAATCTTCTGCAGTTCCTCTAGGGATCCTGCAGTTGTTTGTCCTACCCTGAGAAGCAAGCCCAACATGCTGCTGTGTCTCTCAGCTCAGCAGCTGCCTGCCCTTGGGGAGGGAGCTGTTGTATGGTTCTCTGCTGAGCAGACCTTGAGGAAATAAAATGACCTCTCCTTCCTTACTCAAGATTGAGTACTGTGGGGCTGCAGAGGAGTCTGTGTCCACAGACCCAGGCAAAGGAGAGAAAGAGGAGTGGCAGAGTGTTCTTATTAATTGCTCCTGCTCCTCCTTGTTGAATAAAAATGAATCAATAAAAAACCTGCTTGGAGAGATGCTTCAGCAATAGGTGGCTGCACCAGAACATGAATGGTGACAATATGGCCTTTCTGTTGCCCTTTCTAAATGGATTCTTGTCTTCTGGCCATGATTTACTGTCACTAGCATGTTCTTGGAAGCAGAAGGTTTTGCCTTCCAAGCAGTTGTCTAACATGGAATAAGAAATACTCTCTTGTGTAACCTCCTTTAGCAGAGAGATGCTGGCTGGTTTTATGTGGAGAGAACATCTGCAAAGGCAGACAGTGGCTTCCCATAGCACTTTTCTCTTGGAAGTTTTGCTTGAAAAGAAAGCAAGCTGAAATCTGGAGCAGGTTTGAGTGTGGAGGTCATAGAGGAACGTGGGTCTCATGTAATGAGAAGCAAAGGACATCTGGTTACACCATCCATCAGGCCACTGCCTCCAGCAAGAGAGGTTCAAGTCTGACATGGCTGCTTTGGGAGGGGGAGGAGAGGAGAGGAGAGAGAGCAGAGTGTTTGATCTAAATGCAAGTGGTTGACTTGCTGTAGTGGTTGGTTTGGTTTTCTTAAATAGATTTGGATTATATTTGCTCTGTTCACTGTTTCTGGATGCCACCTAGCAATCTGATTGTGTGACACTTCCCAAAAGAGAATATTAGGTGAAAAATCAGTTGAACACTATTCTTTTTACTATTATTCTATCTGTAATTTACAGAAGAGTTTAAGTGAAAATTCCTTATTATCAATGAAATAAAAATCCCTTATTAAATATACTGGCAGTGCTCCCCTGGATTGGCTCAGGGGTCAGAAGGGCAGTCTGGCTTTATCATTTCTAGTTGCTACTATATTATTAATTAGTTCACAATATTTATAGCAGGTTTCTAAACCCAATGAAAATAAAAGCCATTAGGCATTAAAAAATAATCCATACTTCTTAAATTGTATTACTATTTAAGTAAGTATTAGGTATTACTGTCGTGTTACTATGAGTGCATTACTAAAGTGTATGATTTTCTAGCTCTCTGAAATTGCCATGCAATCAGACTACACATAATTAGCATGTAACCTCATTAGTATATAGATTTCTGAGTTTGTGGACATAGAAATGGAGTAGTCTTTTTCTGTTTGGTTTTCTTCCGTTTTCCTTCGCCAAATAGTTAGGTAACATGCTACTTTGTGACAGTTCCTTCAGATTCTGTTAGTTACATCCCTTTGAAAGTAATCTTTGGACACCAAGAGAGTTACTTGTTGCCAGGGTTGTGTTTTGTTTTCCTTTTCTCTTCAAATATAGAATAACTTCAGAACAGACTTTTTGGTTTTATATCAAAATCTCTTTGAATTCCTCTGATTTAGTTGATGGGCTTGCTTCTTACAGCCTGCTTTGGGTACCTTCTTTGGAAGCAACCTTTGAAGAAGAACACATGTTTAGTAGATGAAGAACAGCTAATCATGTCCTTTTGACCTTTTTGAGTGTTTATTATTAGTAGTTGATTTTTATTACAGGCTTGTGCTTATCTTTATGGTCCCTCTGACCAGAGTGTTGGTCAAAATACTGTGGAATAGGTATGAGTAGCTGGCATTTGGGTCAACAAAGAGGTGGCTTCATTGTAAGCTCTAAAAGTCTTCTTTTATCACCTTGCACCTCTGAGACATGCTGGATATATGTGAGTGGAGTTTTTTACTTCAAGACTCATACAATTTTACATGTTTTCAGTTGATTTCTGTGTTTGAAAACTGAAATCAGTCCTTTTAGTCCAGCCCCCCTGCCAGAGCAGGATCCCCTCTACGGGATGAAGCTGAGCCAAGGGAGGCTCAGGCTGGAGATTAGGAGAAGGTTCTTCACTCAGAGGGTGGTTGGGATCTGGAACAGCCTCCCCAGGGAAGTTGTCTCAGCACCATGCCTGAAGGAGTTCAAGAAGCATTTAGGTAAAGCTCTCAGGCACATGGTGTGATTCTTGGGGTGTCCTCCATGGATTTGAGAGCTGGACTTGATGATCCTATTGTGTCCCTTCCAGCTCTGACAGTACTATGATATGAAACTATGTGGAGTTCTGTGGAGGGTTCCATCAGAAATGGCTGTTAACTACTTTTAAGAGAGATTTTATTGTTGAATTTTAGCTGTAAAAGCATGTCTGCATATCAAAGTGGCAATTCTCTTCTGAAGCTAAACCCTTCAGTGCCAAAACTTGCCTGGCTTGTGACAGATGCATTCTTTTGGAGATCATCTTGTTGAAGGATAACTCAGGTTTTTTAGAGCTAAAAATGTGTTTTCTGTCTGGATCTTGGTGGAAAGGGCAAATTGCAAGCTTGTACCTGTGCATTTGATAGACCTGGTTCTGGCAATGGCTGCTTGGGTGCTTTAGAAACAAGTAAAGGGAATCTAGAACTAGGACTTCTGCTCTGCAGGAATAATTCAATCTTCCTTCAGTTTGGTCACAAAGACAAATAAACACTTCCCCTCAGCCCTTTTATTTTTGTAGTATGAATCAAAATTGGCTTTTTCCAATTTTATCTAGGAGACAGCAAAGCCAGAATGCTCCTTCTGAGTCTCCTGAAGTATTTATCCCAATGGAGGAAAACCTTTGTTTGCCCTCTCAGCATTTTTTGGTTTTAGCTAAAGCAATAAACTGCACAGGATTCAATTAGAACACAGCAGATTGATCTGTGTATCTAAGGCACAGAATGTGTTACTCTATATCATGCTTTTTAGGATTGCACATTTTTTTTGTGTGCCTCAGACCCATTTTGAAACCTTAATGCTATTTTGAACCCTAAACCTACTCTGGTTTCTTTGCAGGAGGTGACAAGCTCCAAGCATCCTTTTCCACTTGTGTTGTAGTGAGCACCTAGCACTGTCTGCTATGGGAACAGCTCTGTGATGATAAATATAAATAATAATATCTAATATAATAATGATCTTATATTCCCCTGTTTTGCAGATGTAAAAATGACAATAAGCAAAGACCAGAGCTAGTCTGTTTTGTTTCTGTTCAGCACTTGCCACAGAGACAGGGATTTATAAAATCCCTCCTCCCCAAAAAAGATAAGTAACTTAATTTCTGGCCCTTCAGAGCTTAATCACTGCAGTTTAAATGCAAGTGCTATGATTTCTTTGCTACCTCAATGGAAATGAGCATGTCAGTAACAGGTGGTGGTGTTTGGGAAGCTGGAGTTTCCTTTTCTCCTGTGCCTGAAGTTACAGAATTAACATCTTGAAGGTTAGGGAATGGGTGTTGGAAGCACACAAAAACCTGGGGCCGTGGAGGTAATGAAGCCATAGGGTTTGGAACTCATGTTTAGTGAAAGAAAAAATTGTTTTGATAATGGGATGTGTTTTGTGTGTAGCTCACAGGGTTTTTTCACCTTCAGGTTTAAGCTGTTCTAGGTACAGATTGTTCTGCATAGCTCAGGATGTTACCCAAGTGGAAGACAGACATTGGGTTGGGCAGTAGAAATTGGAGAGCTTCTGGGTAAATGAATAACCTCTCCTTTCCAAGGGAAAACATCTTTATGCCTTGTGTTACTTACTTAATCACAAGTAGTTTGAAAGCTACTAACACCTAGCTACTCTGCTCTGAACTTGAAAACAGGAGTATCCAGAGAGCTTATGATAAACACACAGAGCTGGGAGGTGCTTCCCTAGCTCAGTGGAGCTATTTTGTTGTTACAAATGCATAAGTAATTAATATCACAGTGCTGGCCTGGTTTGGGTTAGAACAGGACTTCAGTTGGAAAAATAGAGTCATTGGACAGAATTAGTTCTGTTCTAACCCAAACCAGGACAGAATTTTGGACAAGGAGCCAGTAGCCAACCCTTGCAGATACCTGTGCATCCTCACCAAGTGACTTTGCCTTGAAGTCACTTGTGTGCTGACAAAGTTTTTCTGCTCCACCTGAAAGAGAGAGGATGCTGCCAGGGGAATTCTCTTTCTTGGCATCCTCCTAGGTTATCATCCAGTTGTGGGTCAAAGGAAGAATTCTTCTGGACCTACTCCTTTCTGTGTCTTCTTCCTTCAACTCTTCTTCAGGATATTTGTTATTGGCTGCCTACCCACTGAAGTGTTCACAGGTTACATTTAGGTATTCAATACCCACCAATATTTGGCCACTTATGGTCCCACTCTGAGTTCATCTCTTCATTTATCTCTCAACTTTGTTTCACCTCAGGGCCAGTGCCTGGATTCCAGACTGAGCTTGTTGTCTGCCTTGGTGGGATTTGTTTTTGACAGCCAGCTCACATGCAGTGCAGCTGCTGTAGACCTTTTATGCTATACAGTGATGAGATATTTTAATCTCTCTTAATTCCCAAATGCATGTTCATCCTTTCCTTGGCTGCTGCTGCTCTAGTTCTTCCATGTTATAGAATCTGTTGATCTGTCTGTTTTGATTTTTGCTTACATTTGTGCCTCTGCACATCTTGTAGAGGCATCTCCTGGGAAACATCTTCTCTTTGTTCATGTTTCAGTCTGGAAATCAGTACTTGAACCTAGCTGTATTTTACAGATTGGCTATTTTGCTATAATTAAGCTTCATGAATATGAAGATTCATGTAATATTCCCAAGGTGTCCTACAGTTAGGTTCAGCAACAGGATTTCTCTCTCATCTCACTGTTAACTCATCATCATATCACTTGTACCAAGATGGAATAATACCATATTCATCCTTAAGAAATGCAGAGTGTGGAGCTGGTCATTTTTGGTTGTGTTTTTAAAGCCTAGGTAGATGGACTGGCTGGAGAAAGGCCATGAGAAAGGAGAGATGCTCCAGTCCTCTGATCAAACAAGACAGACTGAGAGAGTTGGAGTTGTTCAGGCTGGAGAAGAGAAGGCTCCCAGGAGACCTTCTGGTGGCCTTCCAGGATCTGAAGGGGGCTACAAGAAAGCTGGGGAGGGACTGTTTAGGAGGTCAGGGAGTGACAGAACCAGGGGAAATGGATGCAAACTAGAGGAGGGGAGATTTGGATTGGATATGAGGAGGAAATTCTTCACTGTTAGGGTGGGGAGACACTGGCACAGGTTGCCCAGAGAGGCTGTGGAAGCTCCATCTCTGGAAGCTTTGAAGGCCAGGCTGGCTGGGGCTGTGGGCAACCTGTTGTAGTGGGAGGTGTCCCTGGCAGTCAGGGGGTTGGAACTAGATGATCTTGAAGGTCCCTTCCAACTCTGGCAATTCTATGACTTTGAGTATTACTGGGGAGTTGGGAAAGAAGCTTGTTGGTGGAGAGAAAGGGGAGAAAAAAAGATGGATGGAAACCTTGCAGTCATTTTATTTGTGAGTTTTTCTTGAGTTTAGAGTTCAATAAAAGATGGAATGGTAGACAATGCAGGTTACTGAACACAGCCAGTAATGAAAGTGTGTTTGTCTTGAGGAGGGGCTCTTTATGTGTATTTGCCTTCAGCCCTGGTTGCACCTTGCTGTCTTTATCTCTTTCCTCTCCATGTTCAAAAACCATCTAGCTGTGGTCCTTAGGGCCATGGCTTAGTGGCATGGTGGTGCTAGGCTGATGGTTGGACTTGATGACCTTGGAGGTCTCACCCAACCTTCATGATTCTGTGGATGCTGTCCAGAGTAGAGCAGATGAGAGCTGTTCCTGTCATGCAGCAGGAATACATTCCAAAACTTACAATACAGCTTTAAGACAGATGTGCATGTTGAAAAAGGAAATAATGATGGTTGGGTCACCTTCCCATGGGTTAGTATCTTTGCCTCTGTGAATGTTTTGTCCACTGTGAGTTACCCCCCTACCCTTCCTCTCCTTCCCACCTTCCTCCATGGTCTAGCATCTTTCCTTCTGTGTAAACATTTGTCTCTTCATTGGCCAAACATGGAAAAAAGGATAAATTGTGCAGAAAATTAAAGTATAATAACCTTGTCTCTGTCCTAGAGTGCTGAGTTTGATATATTGTCCATGTCAGCTGTAAGGAAACCTTTGTAGAGAAGAGATCATCCCATCTGTTATGCTATATTAAAAATAGCTCTTGCTGTGACATGCACTAGTGTTCTAGAGGGGTGGAGCTGAGGCTTTTGCACCTCTGAAGGGAAATTCTAACTGGGATTTCAGAAGTTGCTGCCTGCTTCTGAAAAGATCCTTTGCAGGCAGTAGTTTTTTTTTTTTTCATGCAGGATGAACTTTGCAGAATGCCAGTGTTCTAGGGGCATGCAGATAGTTTACCTTACCATCTTGGGAAAGGAGAAATCTGTTGTTCTTTCCAGGGGAAAAACAAAAGTAAGGAAATAAAGCTCTTTAGCTGACTTGTGGTCATATATCCAGTGTATTCCATACTGCTTCTCTTTGCCTTTTTACTTTGCTCTTTCTCTTTGGCTTGGGCAGTCACAATATCTGAGAGCCCAGAGAAGGTCATGCTCTGTACATGTGTCAGGCTTGATTGTAATCCCACACTTCATTCCTGACTTTTCTTTACCCTGAGGACAGACAGGCAGAAAGAACCATATCTACTATCACAATTAACTTTCCTCAAGCAATTGTGCTGGAAGAAAGATCCAGGCAATTGATGGCAGTGATCTTGTAAAAATAAACTGCCCTGTGCTCTAAAAAAAAGTGGATGGAGGAAAGTACAGGAATTCTTTCTGCACTGAAGTACCTAATCATGCAATTTAGTTCCATCTTGTCAGCTTGAGAAGGTATTAAAAGGAAAAGATGCACCTCCAGCTTGTTTGACAGCCCAGGGACTGATAGGAGTAAGTGACAAGAACTTTCTTGTGCTCAGTGCCCATCAGGGAGTGCCTTGAAACTTTGTGAAATGGGCAAAAAAGTAATGGTATCAAAAAGGTTATGGAGCTGAAGGGTTTGGTGTTGTCACTGGGACAGAAATGGGGCAAGGAGAATGAAGCCTGTGAAACAGTGAAAGCAAAAGTCAACCCAAAAATAGATAACAGGAGTAGACAACAGGATGCCCAGGAGGCAGCAATGTGCCCTGGTGGCCAAGAAGGCCAGTGGCATCCTGGAGTGCAGCCAGAAGAGTGTGGCCAGCAGGTCCAGGGAGGTTCTCCTCCCCCTCTACTCTGCCCTAGTCAGGCCACAGCTGGAGTCCTGGGGCCAGTTTTGGGCTCCCCTGCTCAAGAAGGTCAGGGAACTTCTGGAGAGGGAACAGAAAAGGGCTCCAGAAATGCTGAGGGGACTTGGACATCTCTCTGCTGGGGAGAGGCTGAGGGAGCTGGGGCTGGGTAGCCTGGAGAGGAAAAGACTCAGGGGGGAGCTTAGCAATGCTGATCAATACTGCAAGGGTGGGGGGCAGGAGGATGAGGCCAGGCTCTTGTCAGTGGTGCCCAGGGACAGGACAAGAGGCAACAGGCACAGACTGGAACAGAGGAAGTTCCAGCTAAAGCTCAGGAGGAACTTCTTTCCTTGGAGGGTGGCAGAGCCCTGGCCCAGGCTGCCCAGAGAGGTGCTGGAGTCTCCATCTCTGGAGACATTCCAAAGCCACCTGGATGTGATGCTGTACAAGCTGCTGTAGGTGAGGCTGCTGTGGCAGGGGGGTTGGACTGGATGATCTCCAGAGCTCCCTTCCAGCCCCTAACACTCTGGGATTCTGTAATTAAAACAAAATAATAGTAATGGTTTTTTGGTTGCAGACAACCAACAGCATGAGAACACAGTCTTGTGGCTGAAGTCTGATCTAGCTCATGTAGAGATTTGGTAGCTGTGGATGCAGTTCAGAAGAACATGAAAATAAATAGCTAGCCTGACTTCATAGCTTATGAACCTACAGCTTATTGAAGATATTTTCATAGGTTGCAGGTATGGGGATTTTTGGATGAGGGTTTAAAGAAAGCAGATATTTTAGATGAAAATAATAGGGAAGTGGATTCAGAAGTGATTGCTACAAATCATGGGACAAGAGTTTGGATAGAATTGTTTCACTGGGTTTTGTTGTTCATGCTAACCATTTAGGCCAGCTAGGTCATTTAGTTCCAGAACTTTCCAGGTTTCACAGTATTTATTAACCACAGCATGCAAATGTCCACTGAGGTCTGTTACAGGACTTGGTATAAGAATGTGGCAGTTTGTGTCACCTCAGGTACACAAATGATGTTATTTACCTTCTTCCTTGTCTGGAAAGGGCAAAGTTTAGTCAGACCTAAAAACATCCATCAGAATGGAAGAGTTGGCTGAGCAGGCTTGATTATAGCATGGAGACAGCTTAGCTTCCCTAAAAATAAGCCTTGGGATGGGGCAGCAATACCTCAGAGAGCAGAAGGAGATCTTATTCTTGTGGAATTTTCCAATGTGCTTGATGGGTGGACAGAAGTAGAAAGCTTCTAGAAACCTTTTGCAGTCCTTTCAGATCAGGCAGCAAAAGCAATTTTCTTTTCAGTTCCTTCCTAGCCATCCCTCCACTTTGACACCTTCTCAACTGATTGCCATGGAGTTGGAAACTGAAGAACTTTTCTATGATCTGGTTCCAAGGCTAACAAATCTCTGAAGTGCATTAAAGAACATTTTGCACTGCTCAGTGTCAGGAATGCATGATGACTCCCTAAAAATTCTGCAAAGGCTGCAGTCTCTAAAGAAAACAGATCTTCAGGCTTTGCTGGAAATGTTAAGTTTCTGGGTTCTGTGCCAAGGTTTTCTGTCACTGCATTATCAATTAACTAGATGAGGTCCCTGAGGTGACACAAGCTTTAGATTTGCTTGTAGAACCTACTTAAACCTTTGTCCCTGAGTTGCCTACAGATGTTCTCATCTAATCACTTAGAAAGGAGGCTGCAGTGAGGTGAGGATCAGTCTCTTTTCCCAAGTAACAACCCAGGATGAAAGAAAACAGCCTCAAATTGTGCCAGGGGGAGGTTGAGGTTGGACATGAGGAGAAATTTATTCCCTGGAAGGGTTTTCAAGGCCTAGAAGAGGCTGCCCAAGGCAGTGGTGGAATCAGCATCCCTGGAGGGATTGAGAAGGCATGGAGATGTGGTGTTGAGCACTAGGTTAGTGGTGACAGTTGTGCTTGGTGATCTTCAAGGTCTTTTCCAACCCAACCCAGAACTATTATGATGCTAAAATGTCAGATGGAAGTTCTAATGTGCTGGGAGGGGTGTTCAGTAGTATGTAATTCAGAGGCTTAAATGTAAGCTCTGCCTGTTCTTCACATGGCCACCACTGGAACCATAACTCCAGCTGATGTCTTAGGACATTGTTGGTAAGATAGAATGTTGATAGAAAAGGTCTAATGGTCTTAAAAATGCTTGGCTAAAAGCAGCAGCCTGAACCAGATGGAGCTGTTAGGAGATGTAGCACCTTCCCTCTTCTTCTCCTTGCCCTCCCCTCCCCCAGAGAAGCTCTCATGTGACAGTAAGTCAATGGGAAGGTGGTTGCATGGGTGACTTTTGGCAATGAGGCTGTGAAGCCAGGCAACAGAGGTTTCTGATGCACACCTATTTAGAGGTGAAGACTATAAAATCACAGATTAAATCTTCATTTGAGTATGACTCTGACCTTGCCTTCCAACTCTCCTGCACAGAAAGTATGACTAAAACTCTGTTTGTACTTGCCAGGGAAAAAAAATCTGTGTTCATTTACCATTATTCTGCTTTAACCTTCAAGAGCAAATGAGCCCAAAAAATATATATATATCTCTATGGAAAATCTCCATGAAAAAACATCTGATGATAATTTCTTTCTCTTTTCTGAGACAGGGCTCATAATTCAGCCTTGATAGGCAGCAAGTGATTCAGCAGAAACCTTCAGCTCTTCCTGGCACAGCTGCTGCCCCTTTGACAAAGGATCTTATTTTATTTAATCATGCTGGAAAGCTCTCTTCTCAGGTTGCTTTTTGTACTCCAGGGCAAAAGTAGCTAGTTGGGGTGGTTTTTTTTTTTTGCCTTTATCTAAGAACACTTCTGCTTATAATCCTACCAAAAAAAATATATCAAGATGCACTGACCTTTAGTACTCAGCTATATTTCATAGCAATGAGCAGTGTGAAATGCTGATCACAGGGAGAATGTACAGAGTGTCCTCAGCTGCTTCAGAACAACTCAGAAGATCTATGGGCAGCTCCAAACTTTTCCACTGGTCTTTTTCCTGTGACCTTTTAGATAGGCAGGTAAATAAATGGGACACACACACACACACACTGCCTAGCTGCCCTCCAGCTAGTTTTGGAACCCTTGCTAGGTGCCACCATGTGTTCAAGGTGCAAGAGAGGAGAATGTGTCTGGAAATGTTGGTCACCTCCATGTGGCTGATTTCTTCTTGGATTTTCTGCCTCATGCCTTTGCCAGCTACTAATACATGGAAGGAAAAATGTCTCTGTTCTATGTTGTTTTTTTTTCCCTATGTCTAATTATTTCTTTTGCTTTCCTGAGAGCAGCCAGAGGAATTAAATGCTCTGGTGTGTGACAGTGGACTGGTTCCTAATGAAGCAAGTTTTTCAGAATACCTTAGATTTTGACAAGGTTTTTTTTCTTCCCAGAGAATGACAAGTTAAAACCTTACTAGCTGGCTGAAAGGGTGTAAGGACTGTCTTTGGCAGGAATTCCTTCAGGACCCTGACAGCACAATGGCACAAAATGTGACACAGTACCATGAGGAACAACAACAACTTTATAGGAGCTGTTCTCCTGCTGTCTGGGTTAGAGCAGCTCCTAGAAGAGTCAGTTGGCCAGGCAGCATCTGTTCAGCTAAGCATTCACCTGCATTCAGTTATCTTGTTGGGAAAATCAGCCTTTTTTTCCTGTTTGGGGTTTTTTTTCCCCTTTTCTTTCTCCCCTTGGTCCTCTCCCTGCTTGGACCCCCTCCCTTTTATTTCTTACCCTCCTCTTAAATACCATTTCCTGCTCCCTGTATTTTATGTGTGTGTGACACCTCTTAGAATAACCTGTACCTGTTCCAAAATTCACCCATGCACTGCTCTTTCAGGCCACAAAAGCAAACAGGTTGGCTGTTATCTGTGCCATTTCTTTAGCACCTCTCTGCTCTTCTCTCTTACCAAAGCTCTAAGTGGAGGACAAAAAGGGGAGAAAATGTAAAGGCAAGAGAAAGCAAGCAGATGAATTCTTTATGAAGGTAAGGCCATTAAGTGGTTGTGCTTGGAGAACATCTGTTCTACATTTGTCACCTCTCTGAGACTTTTCTCCTATTGAAAAAAGGGATGTTAGAGGCAGATTTCTTATTGTAACCTTCTCTCTCCCCCAGCAGTAACAGCCTCTGTAAAACTCATTCTTTGGGTTTGTTTTTCCTGTTGGCTTCCCTTCACTCAGTGCATTTCTCCAGGTGAATTTCCTAAGGAAGCTACAGAAGAGGGTGGCAAAGGTTTCCCTTTGGTTCCTCTTGCCAACTTTGAGGCCCAGAGATGATGAGACTGTGCTAAGAGGTTGAGCTGGACTCAGCAGGGACCAGTCAGGCAGCAAAGTGGGTGTAAGGAGTTAGATGTGTCCCTGTAATATCCTTTCTCCAGGTGAAGTGAAGGTCTGCAGTGGTCAGTGCTGAAGGGAAGGGAGCATGGGGAACAGTCAAACCTTTACTGTTTGGGTTGCATGAGAGAGGAAAAATTACACCAGGAGGGATGGAGGGAAAAGAATCACCTCAGGAGGGCAGGTGAATGACTTGAGTGCAGACACAATTCCATCCTCTTTTTCACAGAGTCATGAGGGTTGGAAGAGACCTCTAAGATGGTCAAGTCCAACCAGCAACCCACCATCACCATGCCACTAAACCACTTATCCTCTTAGTACTATCTTTAAACCAAAAAAACAGCTGGTCAAAACAGGTCACTCCTTTTGGGCTTCTAACATTCAAGTTTATCCTCCAGGACAGAAATAGGATAGTCTAAAAATTGCTCTGAAAGCCATTCAGGAATCCTACTCACCCATTAGATAACATGTAATTAATAATGCAGGCTCCTGGGGAGGCCCTGATGAACCACAGTGGTGGTGCTCTGAGCAGCTCCATTTACAACACTGTTCCACACTGGAGCAGAGTAGAAACAAGTGGGTTATACTCTGGGAAGATAGCTAAGAGAGGTGTCTTTGGGGGTCTGCTAGCTACTGAGAGGTTTGTCAGACTTGCTTGAGGTTTATGGAATCATTTATAGCTTTGAATTATTATAGTACATTAAAAATATTGCTGTTTTTGTTAAGCTCTCCCTGTGTAGATCCAGTGAGCAGTGACAGAACTCTGTGCTTTCAGCTTGGAGCCCTGGTGGAAAGCCTTAATTAGGGGGAAAAGAATAGAAACTTGAAGCAAATGTCACAGGACACTCAAGTAATTAGAGCTCTCTTTACTACTGTGTGTAGAGTATGTGTTATCAGCACACTTCTGTACTGATGAAATCCAGCAAGGAGATGAAACCCAGGTACAGGGGTGCAGATGCTGGAGGTTGCCACACATTGGTACCAAGGTTAAGCAACTCTCAAAGCCCTAGCTTTGAAAATTTCCCTGCTTATATGCACATTAATCATCTGGCTACAACAATCCTTGGGAGCCAAAGATGTGCTAGGTGTAATTAGGCATGTGTAATGAAATATTATGAAGAGCACAGCTCTACAGCCAGGCAAAGATGCTTTTTCTTCTGGTACTATGAGGAAGCTGCTGCTTCTCAAACTGTACTGAAAATGAGAAAAGAGAAACTTCTAAGGGTTTGATTTGATTTCTTTTAGAGCACAGCTCAAGTGAAGTTGCAGTTAACAAAAGCCTGGCCCCATCCTCCTGCCCCCACCCTGGACTGGGCATTGGTGAGACTGCACCTGGAATACTGGCTTCAGTTTTTGGGCTTCTCATTGCAAGAAAGACATTGAGGTGCTGGAGTGTCTCCAGAGAAGGGCAACAAGGCTTGGGGAGGGTCTGGAGCACAGGTGTTGTGAGGAGTGGCTGAGGGAACTGGGGTTGGTTAGGCTGAGGAAGAGGAGGCTCAGGGGAGACCTTAGCTATCTCTACAACTACCTGAAAGGAAGCTGGAATGAGGTGGGGCTCAGTCTCTTCTCCTGGGTTCCCAGGGAGAGGACAAGAGGCAATGGCCTCAAGTTGCACCAGGAGAGGTTTAGATTGGAGATCAGGAACAATTTCTTCCCAGCCAAGAGTTGTTAGGCATTGGCCCAGGCTGCCCAGGGCAGTGGTGGAGTCACCATCCCTGGAGGGCTTCCAAACCCATCTAGCTGTGGTCCTTAGGGCCACGGTTTAGTGGCATGGTGGTGCTGGGTTGCTGGTTGGACTTGATGCTCTCAGAGGTGTCTTCCAACCTTAATGAGTCTGTGAACTAGGGTAACAGCACTGATGGCTCTTTATAGCCCCTGTCCTGCAGGCTGTGATCCAGCTCAGATGCCACTTTTGCCTAAAGCCAGGTAGCTACAATAAATAGAAACCAATTTGTGTAATAGCTTAGCAATATGGAGCAGTGCCCACCAGGGAATCTGACTGTGAGCTCTTTAGGTTTTGAGCCAGCCATCCTGGAGAAGATACCCTTTCCTGCTCTAACCTACCCCCATTTCTCACCAGGTTCCTTTCAGGAGAGGTTTAAAAAGAGAGAGAGGATGTTCATCTTGGAGAAACTGAGGGGCAGAAGTGGTTGGGTTGCTTTAAAGATGTCAAAATGAAAAAGGCTGAGCATTCCTTTCATATTTTTCCTAGCCTGTAATTATTCCTAATCAAACTACAACAAACAGTAAACACTAAAAGTGAAATCAAGGCAGTGACAGTTTGCCAATAGCAGGCAGAAAATGTTCCATCTGTCTAGCAGGGAGGAAAATGTGGGTAATTACTGCTCATTTTTCTTCTAATTGCTGAGTTATTAGTTTAAAGCTTAGGCACAAGTGGTGAACAGTGCTGACTACCCATTCTCTAATTACAGCCCCTGTTTGGCAGTGTTGGAAATCAAGAAAAGAGGGAGGGGGGGGAAAAGAGTTTTATTTGTTTATTTTTGCATTTTAAGAGAGTTATCTGAATTAACCCCTTTGGGAAGAGCTGCTTTTTAGTCATGGCCTCACAGGTCAGCTTCTTGTCTGAGAGTCTTGGTTGTTTCAGCTGAAGATCTTTCAGTGGTTTTATCATCTCAGGGTTTTTTTTCTTCTTGTTTCAAGGCTATATTTAAATTCCTTAATTGAACTCAGATTAAAGAGTGCCCTGTAATGGATGGGAGGTCAAGGGAAGGAACTCCAATGAGAAAGTAAAGGTCAGGATAGCCATGAGTTAGTAATACTTGCTTCACTTTGTGTTCCTTTTTCTTGATCTGATTATGTAGAAGTGGGTCAGATGAGGGCATCTCCAAGCTTCAGTCTGCTCTTTAAGACCCAGATAGCTAAGCCATCTTTGGTTGTTGTCCTCAGGCTAACTCAGTTAGAACCAGGCTGAGCCTGCAGGAACAGAGATGGAGCCACACAGGGATGTGCTGCCTCTGTCACCTATCAGAATCCATCCCACCGTAGTGGCATTTGATGTCCATGAGGGTTGACTTACCTTGTCTGTGGGCAGTGCATTGGGAGAGGTGGAGAACAGACTCAGATTGTTGTTTTCCCAAAGCCTGGAGAGCCTGGCATGGCACATGGGTTTGAGTCTGAAACACAGTGGTGGAAAATTAGGGCTACAAAAGTGCTGAGGGGACTTGGACATCTCTCTGCTGGGGAAAGGCTGAGGGAGCTGGGGCTGGGTAGCCTGGAGAGGAGAAGACTCAGGGGGGAACTTAGCAATGCTGATCAATACTGCAAGGGTAGGGGCAGGAGGATGGGGCCAGGCTTTGGTCAGTGGTGCCCAGGGACAGGACAAGAGGCAACAGGCACAGACTGGAACAGAGAAAGTTCCAGCTCAACCTCAGGAGGAACTTCTTTCCTTGGAGGGTGGCAGAGCCCTGGCCCAGGCTGCCCAGAGAGGTGCTGGAGTCTCCATCTCTGGAGACATTGCAAAGCCAGCTGGATGTGATCCTGTGCAAGCTGCTGTAGGTGAGGCTGCTGTGGCAGGGGGATTAGACTAGATGATCTCCAGAGCTCCCTTCCAACCCCTCACACTTTGTGATTCTGTGAAAATACAGACTTGGAAGAGCCACTTGCTGTCTTTTTTGGGTCTTGGTATGTGGAAGCAGGGAGAAGCCATAAATCCCAAACATGATCTAAGACACCAGAGAGATCTGATGGAGCAGTGTAGCATTCATTTCTCTGTGTGAGGTGGTTGAGATGGGGAAATCTCCCACTCCAGAAGCTCAGCAGTGTCTCTGGGTGAATCACCCATAACTGCAGAGTAGCTAGGATGTCCCCAGCTCCCTCTTGGACAGTGATATCCCAGTTTGCAGCAGCATGGACTTCAACACAGAGAGCAAAACCCCTTCTGAAAGCTGAGTAGAGTTAGATATGTGGGGTTCAGGTTGTCTTAACCTGATTGCTATCAGCAGATCCACCACTTAGTTTAAAGCCTTCTGCTGGAATTTGCCTCAGTTTTACTCTCCCTAGTGTCACTGCTGCTGCCAGAGGGTGAGAGCTGAACTCTGTGGGCAATCCAAGCAGGAGAAAACATGCCCAAAATCCAAGCTTCCATGCCTTAATATCCAGGATTCCTTGCAGAGTTTTCAAGGGATTGGCCTAGCTATGGGAAGAGTGATTTTTAATCAGTGATGAATGGTGCAAAGTGCTAATTGCTTGCAAAACCAGCCAGCAGCTTGGTTGGTAGTTTTTAGTTGTTCTTTTTTTCCTGTAGTTTCTGGGTTTAGAATAGCATTTGGACATTTTCTTGCCCAGGAATAAGTGTGAGGAAGGTGAATTCTTCTCTTGGATACTCTGATCAATGACAAATACTTACCTGAGGAGGAGTAAAGAAACAATTCTGCACATCCTTCTAATTTGAAGGAAAAATAAAAAGGATCCAGGCAAGAAAAAGACTTTCCAGTATGCAGGGTTTTTTTGCAGAGAGCCAGGTGGTTTGGGTGAGGCTTTACCCTTGTCCTGAGAAGAGAAATCCAAGTAGCAAAGAGGTTGGGATTTGAGGGAAGGGATGGAAGAAAAATAAACATTTCCTTAAGCATTTTTTCCCTTTGCTCTGTGACTAGAGAACTGAAGCTTTCCTACTTCTTTTCAGTTCTGAATAAATGCATTTTCTTCATGGGCTCACATGCATATTATGCATAATCCTTTAGATATGCTTGCCAGCTGTGTGCTAGAGATAGGAGCTGCTGGGACTTCACTGCCTTGAAACTGGTGGAGATAGTTCACCCAAAAAAAAAAGGAGCAGAAATGAACTAATTATTTGCATAATCTTTCTAGAGTCACCTAGATTTCTTGAGCAGCTTAACATGTTTGGAATAATCTATTGGGGAAATATTTAAAGGGGAAAATATTCCCTTTTTCCATCTGCCCACATACAGTTTGATTTTTCTCTCTTGGTCTAGCAGCTTTAAACTGCTTTCTGCTCATTTTAAGAATGTTTCAGTTCAGAAGAATAGCTCCTATTTTTAAATCCTGTAAATTCATTCTCCTCCTGCAGAACACCAGGGAAAGATTAAGGTTTTCTGCAGAATGAACTTGCAGCAACTTATTTTGCCATAGTTATTGTGCTTCCAAATATTGCTGCTTTTCTACTCAATATCTCTATATGACCTTTTGTTCTTTGTGCTGCTTTACCTGGGAGAGAATGCTCATGCCTCTGGCTGAGCATTATGCAGATGTGTAATCTCCACTGTATTTAGGCAGTCCACTTTCATATTGTGTGCAGGTGGTTAGTTTTGTTGTCTGGCTCAAAGATCATCCTGTTCCATGTTATTTTGTCTTTATTTTCCCTTCCTTTCTCCCAATAACTGAGCTGAAAATGAAGTCACAGAGAGAGGAGAGATTTTTGTCTGAGATATTCAGCTGTTCTTCCAGGAAAGAGCTTTAGGACAAGAGGCAATGGCCTCAAGTTGCACCAGGGGAGGTTTAGATTGGAGGTCAGGAAACATTTCTTCCCAGCAAGACTTGTTAGACATTGGCCCAGGCTGCCCAGTGGTGGAGTCACCATCCCTGGAGGGCTTCCAAACCATCTAGCTGTGGTCCATAGGGCCATGGTTTAGTGGCATGGTGGTGCAAGGTTGCTGGTTGGACTTGATGACCTTAGAGATCTCTTCTAACCTTCCTGTGCACAAAGGAGAGCAGGTTATGTGTTGCAAAGAAAGAGCTTGGAAGCATGAACCCATTCTTTCTGTCCATAGGAGGAGACCCTGCTTGCTTTCAGGAGCTACCTCCCAGGCTCTTCAGCTTTCCTCTGCCCCCTTGCTTTGCCAGTGCTAATGTCTTTGTAGGCTCTAGGTTTGTTTGCCCAAGGAAGTTGTGTTGTTCTTAACATCAAACATCTTTCTGCCAGCTGCCCTGTGTGATGTTTAAGACCCTTTTGAAATGTGTTTATTTTTGGTGCTGACTTGATGTGATTCCTGACCACTTTGAAAAGCAAATGCATCTGATTGAAACCTGCACACAACCTGACCTCCCTTTTGCATTGGTTTAAAGAAACCAGTGTGAAAGAATAAAGAGAATTAGAGCAGAATCTTCTGGTGATATCATCCACTAAGAAGCAAACCTTGAATCTAGCTGTAGCAGAACTCTCAGCCCTCTTGGAGACTGAGGAGTTTCAAGCAAATGAGTATTTCTTTGCCAATATAAACCAAACCAAAATTGAAAGGGGGGGGGGAAAAAAAAGTTAATTTCAGGCTTGTGAGAGGCTGTTTGAAACCCTCCAGTACTGAAAGCAGTGCTAAAAGCTATAAAATGTAGCTGTGTGTCATAAAAGTTTAAGAAAAATAAATTTGTGGGCTAGTTAACATCCTTTATAGTCCAGAGATAACTCTCACTTTTATTGCAGCTGTAACATATGTAAGGATGTTTGTTTAACTCCCCAGTTGTCAGCCATGAAGTTGGAAGTTTTTGAATAGCCTCTGGGTATCAAATGTGTGGCCTCAGGCTGCTGTTGGTAATTGAAGAAAAGTCATTTATGATGAAGAGAGAGAAAACAAGAATTGCCCAGTAGCTATGCAAGCACATTTCCACTGTCATTATTAGGCACATAACAGCTCAGAAATAGATAAAAGGAATTGTGGAGTGGTGTTGGAAGCAGCTAATATATCATCTGCTAAGATAAAGCAGAGAAGTGGAGCTCTGGAGCATGCACTTGGGAGGGAAGCAGGGGTAACAGTCAGGAGGTCATCCTCAGCTCAGCAACCCATCCTTGGGAACTGGGGTGTGACTTAGAGCCATCATGGTTCTGAGCTCTCTGGGGCTGTGTGGTGGCAGTTAGACATCAGAGTGAGTTTTTCAGGGCATCAGCAAATCTGTAGGTGGTTTATTTTTCAGTCTTGCTCTTCTTTTTCAGTGCTTCCAACTTCCAGTAAACTCAGCTTTAAAGAAGTAACTAATACTGCAAAGGGGGGTGGTGGTCCTCCTCTGAAAACTCAATCCTATGAACTGGATTTCCCAGAACAGCATCCACCTGGCCTTCAGGTCATCCCAGATGATCTTTTTTTTCCAAAGGGACAATGTTCATGGCTCCCAGGAAAGAAACCAACCCAGCTGGAAGCCTTATCCATGGCATCCAGTGACTGAATCTCTCTTGTGATTCATCATTCCCAGAGTTTTGTTGGCATCCCCATGTATTTTCTTTATGTTTTCAAGTCCCAGGAGCTGAGATTAAAATCACACAACTTGTCTTTTAGGTGGTTATGAAGCTGTCAAGGGTTTGCTGTGTGTAAGTGGTGCAGATTTCCCTCCTCTATGGCATCCTAAATAACCCCAGCCTTGTACAGCAGCCTGAGAGTTCCTGCAACTCTTCCCTGGGGCAATTTCTCTCCTTAGCCTCTCCCCACCTCTCCCCCCTTTTCTTGTCCTTTCTTCTGCTGAGGACTGCCATTCATTCCTCCTAGTCCTGGGTATGGCCACCAGCATTGTGTCCTCAGAAGACCTCCTGAATGCTTGCTCAGTGTCCTCACACATGATGTGTTCTTGGGGGAGTTATTTGCTGTCTTTCAAAAGTCTTCTGGGACTCTTCCACCAGCTGATGGAAGTTGATATGTTTCTTCTCACCCCTGGCAATACAGCAATTCACTAGTGCCACTCACAGGATCATTAAGGTTGGAGGAGATCCCTAAGTTGTGCTCACAGATGTCTGCCTGTCCACTTGTAAAGCAGTTATTCCATCCCTTGGGCATTTAGCATCTCCCTTTCCAGGTCATGGTGTTCTTATGGAGACACTGCTAACCATCAAGCCCAAATAACTTCTGTGCTAAAACTCTGGGTTTGGATTTGTTGGTTTTTTTTTTTACTGTCACTAGGAGTACAGCAATTTGCAGATGCCTGTTCCTGTCAGGATCCTTCAGAGGTAACCTCATAAGTTTTCAAGGTCTTGTGTAATTTCAGAGCTTCTCAGAAGTGTGGTGCACAATGATCTGTGGCTGTGCATCACCTGCTTACAGCAGGAGAGGCTGCTTACCAAAAAAGGAGCTTAGGAGTCATAGAATCCCAGAATCAGGAAGGTTGGAAGAGACCTCACAGAGCATCAAGTCCAACCATCAGCCCAGCACCACCATGCCACTAAACCATGGCCCTAAGGACCACAGCTAGATAATTTTGGAAGCCCTGCAGGGATGGTGACTCCACCACTGCCCTGGGCAGCCTGGGCCAATGCCTAACAACTCTTGCTGGGAAGAAATGTTTCCTGATCTCCAATCTAAACCTCCCCTGGTGCAACTTGAGGCCATTGCCTCTTGTCCTCTCCCTGGGAACCCAGGAGAAGAGACCAAGCCCAACCCCACTGCCACCTCCTGTCAGGTAGTTGTAGAGAGAGCTAAGGTCTCCCCTGAGCCTCCTCTTCCTCAGCCTAACCAACCCCAGTTCCCTCAGCTGCTCCTCAGCAGATTTATTCTCCAGAGCCTTCCCCAGCCTGGTTGCCCTTCTCTGGACACACTCCAGCACCTCATTGTCTTTCTTGTAGTGAGGGACCCAAAACTGAACACAATACTCAAGCTGTGGCCTCACCAATGCTTAGCAGAGGAGGACAAATCCCTCCTCTGGGTCCTACTGACTACACCCTTTCTGATACAGGCTAGGATGCTGTTGGCCTTCTTGGCCAACAAGGCAAGATCCTTTCAAGAAGGATCAAGCCTATATTTAGAGACTAACAGTAGAAGTCTACCTCTTAATTTAGTTTTGGTTTTGCACTTGAGCATAGACCACTTTTAAGACTGGAAGAGCTGGAATATGCCCATTTTATTCCCCTAGTGAATGTGTCCTGAAGCAACAATGACCTAGGGAAAACCCTATCCACCAGGGCAATGAAATCTGGGAATAGCAGAGGGAAAAAAGAACATTCCAAATGACCAGCCTAAAGGAGGAGGCTGTGGCAGAAAGATGATGCCTGCAGCTCAGTTCAGAAGAAGTTGAGAGCACTGAAAGTACAAAGGAAACAGGCAGAAGCCTCTAAGACTCTCTAAAAGATGTTTATCAAAGAAGCCTAATCAAGATAATGGAGTACTAAGCCAAGCCTTAAAATCATTCTCACAGATATTACACACCACTTGTCACCTCATTAAATGCAAATTGGAAATGGCTGTCAGGTCTACAGCAAGATCTGTGTTCTCTCTGTCTACACAGAATAATCATATGCTTTAAGCAGCAAAATTAAAATCAAATCAAATACCCTGCTACTCAAGACATAGAATCAGATGAAGGGAAGCAGCCTCAGCCACTGCAGACCATGAGGCACATGCTTAAATGTCTTTCTGCCCTGGAGCCTGCATTCTCTAATTCATCTTCTCTTTCTTTTGTCAAGGTCTGTACATACTTTCATCTACTTTGCATCTTTAATAAGGAAGTCTGAGTAGTAAAGCAAGCACTTTTGTGAGGAATTAAAGCAGCTCTGCTTCAGTTTATGGTGGTTTTGTGATACCTAGGAGCAGCATAGAAATGTTTTTCTTCTGGTCTGAAACTCCCTGTACCCAGCATTCAGAAGTTGCCCTGATCCCTTTGGTCCTGTATTTATGTCAGTGGAAAGAGACCCAGAAGTGCTGATACTTATCTGATAGAGAGGACTTTTGTAGTTCTTCAACATCACCAAATTAACTATGGGACTGCTAGGTTTTGCTTGTTTGCCTGATGGTGGAAAAATCAACCGTGACCTTTTCATTCATGTGTGCTGTGGAAGAGTCTGGAGCCACCAGGGAAGGATTATCTGCCCTGTTATAGGATCATAGAAGTGTCAGAGTTGGAAGGGACCTTCAAGATCATCTAGTTCCAAGCCCCCTGCCTGCCAGGGACACCTCCCACTAGAGCAGGTTGCCCACAGCCCCAGCCAGCCTGGCCTTCAAAGCTTCCAGGGATGGAGCTTCCACAGCCTCTCTGGGCAACCTGTTCCAGTGTCTCCCCACCCTAACAGTTTGAGTTAAATCATAGATCTGGGAGTCTACTTACTGTATATAGAAGGTCACTGTGGTGATCTAGTTGGGCTCTGTCATAGAACTAGTTGCAGCTTTTTAGGGATGCTGATGTAAATCCTCTTGGCTTCCATGGGCAGTTTGTCACTGCTGAGTTAACTGTGTGTAGAAGCAGCTATATCAGGATATATATAGCTATAAGCTACAATATGTATATTATACCTGGCAATGGTCATCTCACTGGTTTAACAGTACTTGAGACTATTTTGGGGAAAGGAAATAGGATTAATTACCAAAAATCAGTTATTAAATACAAAAGAAAAAAGCCACCTGCATGCCCAAATCCAAGTTTGAATGAGAATCAAACTGCCTAGGTGGAAGAAACCACTTCAGGTATGAGAAGACTTTTAATTATTGTTATTTTTTTAATGTGAATAGCTATGAAAATAATTCTCCTGAACTAATCACTCTAGGTCAGGATCAAAATGGGAGAGATACTTCAGGAGCCTAAAAAATAGCTGAAATTATTTAAAAAGGAGTCATTTGTGTGAGAGCAGCTGGGGACAGAGGAAGTTGACTAATGTAATGCCACAGAATTGCCATTAGAGGATGATTGCTGTTAATTTTTTGATTGCCCAGTAATAGAACAAGCAGTGCAGTGATTAACTGGCTCAGAGAAAAATAGGGAGCAGTTAATCTGAAGCAGTGCTGCCTGAAAATAGAGAGAAACTCTGAGCTAGGATTGCTTGCAGATAAATTGCTGCTGCATATGCTGTGTTAGGGCATAGCGGAGCAGAAGCAGCAGGACAAGAGCAGTAATTCCTACCTGAGTCTAGTTGCCTAGGCAAGTAGAAGAGAGGAAAGATGAGGACTTGGGTTTAGTTTTGCTTTCTTTTAATGTAAGGAAAGAATTTTGTGTTAAGTAAAAATTCTGACAGTGTTCTGCCCCTTCTCTGCTTTCCTCTCTTCCCTCTGACCCATTTTGATCACACATTGCTCTTGTTGCACCAAACCATGGCCCTAAGGACCACAGCTAGATGGTTTTGGAAGCCCTCCAGGGATGGTGACTCCACCACTAGCCTGGGCCAAAGAAGAGGGAAGATCCTTTGGCCACCAGAGGTTTTGCTGGAAGAAGGAGCAGCATTCCCTGTGTGGTCAGAAGGCAAAAAGCAATTCAGAGTGGGGTTTCCTCCCAGTGCCAACTATCTGTGGGATAAGAACACAGAAATCCCATGGAGGGGGGTGCATGCCACATGAGTAGCCACTTTTAACATGCAATTTAACTGTTGTATCAAGGTAATAAATGGGTATTGGATTAAAAACAGAGAATAACCCAGATAACTTGATGTCCTGCCCAGTTGATCTTGACTTGACACAAGGGGTTTGGGAGCAAGTGTTCAGCATGCAGCTTATCTTAAGCCAGCTTGAGGACCCTTCTTGTCGAGCTGGAGGAGGATGTGTGTTTTCCACTGTGCTGATAATGTGTTACCTCTTGAGCTGTGTGGAAACTGACCTTTTGCTGGGATGGTCCCAGAGCTGCTGGGATGCCATCTGCATGAGGTAAGAAGGCAGGTGATCAGCCAGGGAAGAGCAAACACTCTTAGCAGCAGAAGCAAGAGGAGCAGCAGTTGGCACCTTTCAGTGGTGTTTGCTTTACTCTCCCCTGTGTTTGTCAATAGCAGATGTGCTCAGGAAGTTTTGGGCTTGGAAACATGGCTGGAAGGGAAGAAGTGAGGTTTATTGTGTGACTATTGATTTCCAGCACCCCATGAAAAATACCCAGCTTGCACAACAAGAAGAATAGTAGGAGAAAAGCCAGGCTGAGAACACAGCCTATTATTTATATTATTTATCTATTTTTTGCATCCTGTTTTTATCTTATTTAGAAGTCAGTGTTTCTCAGCAGCTTTACCAACCCTTCAAATCATGCTGCTCAGTCTGTGCCTTGAGAATTTCTTGACTATCCAAAGAATTATTGTTGTACATTGAATATTTTAACACAGTCCTATATTTTAGGTTACCAAAACACCACAGAAAGCATTATTGCCCTCTAACCAGAATCTATTGATCCAGACCTGTTTTGGTTCCAAGCCTTGCACAAAATGTATTAGCCAACACTTTCTCCTGAGAGATTCTTTCAGGGCAACTCAACATTGTCCAATTTCATTTTAATTATCCTATAAATCAGCTCTGCTGTTGGGAAGGGTGGAGTTGGAGGGTCAAATTGTAAAGGTTTTTGGTTCCTTCACCCAGTTGTTACCATTTTAACATCAGGTACTGTTGGTAGCAGGAGATGAGTGTAAGTGCAGATGGAGATGCTTCAGTGGCAGGTCAAGAACAAAACTCTGAGAGGTTTAACCATCACAGAGTCATGCTTTAAATATCAGAACTATTCAAAGACACAATCTTCTTTGTAGCAAGGAAAGATGAGTAATATGTAGTATAAGTAATAAATAATATATCTTTACTAATATATTCATATACTCTGAATATAAGACATTGATCAGCAATATCAGTTCCTCTGCTTGTGAATATTAGAAGTGAAAAGTTTTTGCCTTGTGACCACAAAGAGAATGCTGTCTTTGCCAACAAAACCTCTGGTGGTCAAAGGATCTTCCCTTCTCTTTGGCCCAGGCTGCCCAGGGCAGTGGTGGAGTCACCATCCCTGGAGGGGTTCCCAAAACCATCTAGCTGTGGTCCTTAGGGCCATGGTTTAGTGGCATGGTGGTGCTAGGTTGCTGGTTGGACTTGATGCTCTGTGAGGTCTCTTCCAACCTTCATGATTCTCTGATCTACAGCAAACTTCATGCACAGTTTGTGCCCCTAACATTTATTTTGTATTAGGAATGTCAGGAAATTTCCAACTACTCCCTTGGTTGGTTTGCTTTATGTTTTTGCAGTAAACAGCTAGTTAAAGCAACAGAAATACTCCAGACCTCTAGGGGATGGTGAAAGGGCAACCCTGTGCCTGAGGGCCAGCAACAATATAAAACTGTCACTTTTTTTCTTCTCCTCCCTTCATATTTTTTTCTACTGCTTTCTTCCTCCAGCATCCTCTGAAACCTGTTAAGGCAACTGAAGGCTGATGGTAAAAAGGAAGCAATAGAAAAGTAAAAGAAAAAGGATTGTGTAAGAAAGGCTTCTAAGGGACAATAAGAGAAAGAAAGAAAACCATAAGGAAAGTCAACAGAAGTGTGAAGGTCAATGCTACTAGAGCAGAAATTGGTATCTAGTTGCCACTGGGAGCTGATGGGAAGTTTGGTTCAGAGAAGTGATGCATGTGTGCAAAACCCCTGTCAGTGTGGGATTTAGCTCATCACATCCACACATCTACAGTGTAAATGCCTGTCTCTTAGCTGGGCATCTTATCTTCTCATCCAAAGACAAAACAAGCAGACATTTCCAAGGCCTGATTTGTCTTTTCAAGAGCAAGACATTTCTGTTTGGTTAGAGAAAACATGCTCCCAAAGCAGCTGTGTTTGTCTCTTTGGTTTCAAGCAAGTCTGATTGGGCACAAATCAGATTGGACCAGCTCAAAGTCCATTCTATATTCACAGAATCCCAGACTGTTAGGGGTTGGGAGGGAGCTCTGGAGATCATCTAGTCCAACCCCCCTGCCACAGCAGCCTCACCTACAGCAGCTTGCACAGCACCCCATCCAGCTGGCTTTGGAATGTCTCCAGAGATGGAGACTCCAGCACCTCTCTGGGTAGCCTGGGCCAGGGCTCTGCCACCCTCACAGGAAAGAAGTTCCTCCTGAGGTTGATCTGGAACTTCCTCTGTTGCAGTCTGTGCCTGTTGCCTCTTGTCCTGTCCCTGGGCACCACTGACAAGAGCCTGGCCCCATCCTCCTGCCCCCACCTTTGCAGTATTGATCAGCATTGCTAAGCTCCCTCCTGAGTGTTCTCCTCTCCAGGCTACCCACCCCCAGCTCCCTCAGCCTCTCCCCAGCAGAGATGTCCAAGTCCCCTCAGCATTTCTGCAGCCCTTTTCTGTTCCCTCTCCAGAAGTTCCCTGTCCTTCTTGACCAGGGGAGCCCAGAACTGGCCCCAGGGCTCCAGCTGTGGCCTGAGTAGTGCAGAGTAGAGGGGGAGAAGAAGCTCCCTGGACCTGCTGCCCACACTCTTCTTGCTGCACCCCAGGATGCCATTGGCCTTTTTGGCCACAAAGGCACATTGCTGGCTCATGGGCATCCTACTGTCCACCAGGACCCCCAAGTCTTGTCAGCATATATCTGAATCTGCTAAATCCAGGCAGAATACATCTGCCTCCTCTTACCTATCCCTCAGAGGCTTCCACTGATGAGTTAACACTTCTAATGACAAGGTCCTACCTTAAAGACTCTCTTCTCACTGGCTTGCTTCCCTTTGAAGCAGCAAAACCAATTCAAAGCAAGAACCCTTGCAGGCAGAAAACCCATTTATTTGCAGAGAAGAATTCCTCCCCGGTGTTTGCCACATATTTATTTTGTCTCAGCACTCTAGAAGAAGGTCTGGTGGCTGCCTTAGAAGGAGCTCATTACAGAAAGACTTCACCTTTCAGTTGCAGGAGATGTTACCTTGAAATGCTAATGTAATGAGTGTTAGATCAGCTCTGTGTAGCCGTTAGGCTCTTCTTTTGATCGGGTGGAAATGCATTTGTTAAAAAGCTGCTTTATTGATTTCCTGGCTGCTTTTTCTGCTGTTTGGATCATCTGTAGAGGCACACATACACACATCAGCACATCACATTTTTCACTGCTTCAAAGTGTTGCATAAATTCACACTGCTGAGGAGATGGAAGGCGCCATGGAGAGAGCCCTTTCTTGTGGAGAGCTCTGCTGTTGAACCTTGGAGAGAGGAAGTCTGAGCTGCATGCTTAGGGTCTCCTCTAAAAATATTTGTTTTAAAAGTCTGCCAAAAAGAGAACAGCATCTACTGAAGCAAAAGAATATGGCTCCTGGGGGTAGAAACTTAGCAAAGGCTTGTGATTAAGATTTCAGCAAGTCCAGGTGAGAAAATATGACTGAGCTCGTGCAGGCTCCCTCACTGAATCATGCAGGTTGGAAGAGACCTCACAGAGCATCAAGTCCAACCAGCAACCTAGCACCACCATGCCACTAAACCATGGCCCTAAGGACCACAGCTAGATGGTTTGGGAAGCCCTCCAGGGCTGGTGACTCCACCACTGGGCAGCCTGAGCCAATGCCTAACAACTCTTGCAGGGAAGAAATGTTTCCTGATCTCCAATTTAAACCTCCCCTGGGGCAAGTTGAGGCCATAAATGCAGATATTCTCTTTCCTGCTATAACCTGTCCACATTCACTATGTCTACTTTGTTGTGTTTTTGATGTATTAGCAGTAAAAGTTTGAGACATTGTAAGTGTTAATCATTTGCTTCCAGATGTCAATTGCTAGAGCTGTGCAAAAGAGGTGTAGTTAAAATGTCTTGGACCTGTCTTGGGCCATGGTTTTAGAAGCAGGTTATTGTGTTGTACTGTGGATCCAAAATTCTGTTTGGCTTGGCAAAAAGTCTGATGATATTTTACTAGCTGTGTTTCATCTCAAGATGATGCCAGTGTTAACAGCAAGCTTTTACACCCCTGTGATACCTATGAAATATCATCTACCAGTTGACCCTGTCTTTACCAGCCCATCAGATGATCATACTGCTTACCTAAGTGCTTGCCTTTGCCTGTGTCCAGGGTTTATCAGGTCAGAAGATATATTGACATCAGTTTTAAGTTTTCAGGGAGTTATATTAAAATACCCAAACTAAATCTTTGCAGTGGTGTGAAGTTATTGAAGTCAGAAGGTATGAAATGATGAAAATGAAATTACCCAGGGAGGCTTAAAGGATATTTTCATTATTTGGTGGATAAATGCCCACATCTATGCAGCACCCAAAGAACCTTGTGCACAAGGACTAGGAATATTTAACAGAAACCCTTTGAATGTCAGTACCTGAGTCCTCTATCTGTAAAAGAGGGATAATAGACTTTCTTGCTTCTCAAAAGGATTGTGAAAATAAATATATTAAAGATTGCAAAGGAGTGGAGTATTATGGTAATTGATACCATATGCCCAACTCAGATAGCAGGGAACAGTTTCTGGGGAGGCAGGAGGTTTGGTCATTGACTCCTACAATCATTAAGGATGTAAAGGACCTTTAGAGTTCTTCTGGTCCAACTCCCTGTGCAAAGCAGGGCTGGCAAAGCTTCTTCTCAGTCTAATTTTGGAAGTAGGAGGGATCTGACCTTGGGAAAGATGGAGGGTTGCTCTCAAAGCTCACTAAAGAAGAGATTTGATTTTATTTCATTGACAAAATTGAAATGAAGGCAGAAAATCAAATATTTCCAATTCTTGAAGCATTGCAGTGAACAAGCCAGGACTGACTCTGCTGCTTCCTTTCCTTAACCTGTGAAATCTTATTGAAGATTCTAGATTAACAGTGACATAAGAGTTTTTAAATGTTAAAATTTAGTTACTCTTTCACTTCACAAAGATCTAGCCAGATGAATGCCATCCCAGAGCATTTTGATGGCAACAAACCACTGGAGAATGAACATCTTTCACAGGAAAATAGTGAACAGTTTCTCTCCTTTTTAGTCTTTTTCTTCTAAAAGTGATTTAAGCTGTTTTCCTCTAGGATGTGCCTTTAGATAACTCAATTTCTATGGATAGGCAGAAGGAAGAAATCCACTGTTGTTTCTGGGTTTTGATTTCTGGATTTGCAGTAGCTTTTTAAGTAGTGGAGGCATCAAATCCAAGATAGAAATTGTCCAAACTAACCCCATATATCTTCTATAGTAATTGAGTTCTCTCAAACTGGTACTGATCTTGAGATGATTAGTCAATAATTGTTTGTTCCTCCTTAGGTCTTATGAGGAGTGGCTGAGGGAGCTGAGGTTGGTTAGGCTGAGGAAGAGGAGGCTCAGGGGAGAGCTTATTTATCTCTACAACTACCTGAAAGGAGATGGTAGTGAGGTGGGACTTGGTCTCTTCTCCCAGGTAATGAGTAGTAGAACAAGAGGAAATGGCTTCAAGTTGTGCTAGAAGAAGTTTAGATTGGATATTAGGAAGAATTTATGTCCTGAGAAGGTTATCAGGCATTGGCCCAGGTTGCCCAGGGCAGTGGTGAAGTCACCATCCCTGGAGGGCTTCCAGAAACATCTAGCTGTGGTCCTTAGGGCCATGGTTTAGTGGCATGGTGGTGCTAGGTTGCTGGTTGGACTTGATGCTCTTGGAAGTCTCTTCCAACCTGAGTGGTTCTGTAACTCTAGGTATTTCTGTAATATTTTCCCTTAATAGTTTTTGAGAATGTGATGTATTTTAGATTCTGTTTCACCCTTGGCAGTCACTGAAACCTCTCTCAAGGTCTTTAAAGTCCTTGTGCTGATACTTCTGCCCCATGGATATCCACCTCTCTGACCTAGTCCAATGTGTTCCTCACCACCTGACCATCAAGGTAGCTTCTAGGTTAGCTCCACATAAAACAAAAGAAAACAAAGCCACAACCCAACCCAAACAACAGACCCATAACTACTGTTAATCTTTTAATAACTACATCCCTGAATATTCCTATGAACCCATGACAGCTGATGAGAAAGTTCTCCATCTGCTTGGATGTACCTTTGAAATATGCATGGTGTCCCTGTCATGTTTGGAGCAGCAGAGGTGTTTGTATTCCTTTGCCTTTCAGAGGCTGAAGGATCACTTTCATAATGCATCTATTTCTATCATTTGATCAGCTGTCTGTCTCATTTCCCTGCAGTTCTGTTTAGACCATGGAGTCCTTTGAATGCTCAGTGGTCTGCATAGAGCTTGGGTTCCACGTTGCAAGCTTTGCTTTCTGTTGCCATATCTCATTAAGCATATAAAACCAAATCTAGTTTTAAATATATATAATATTCTTAGGGTTACTTTTCCATAGAAACAGTTACTTTTCTGGTGACAGGTGTGTCATGAGTGTAAGGGGAGGTATTTGATCTTCAGGTGGGATTAATGACCCAAGAGACAATCTCTCTCTCTCTCTCTCTTGCATGCATTGGTTAATATCCACACTGGGAAGGAGGTTTTGAACCAGTACTGCAAAGCAGAGAAGTTCATTACCTTTGGAAATCAACTCATCCAATAGAAAATGAATGGATCACTGCATTCTGAGGCCAGCTGCTGCTCATGATCTAGTTCTTGATTCTTTCCTTTCAGGTTTTGTACTTACAGCAACTTCATCCTCTTGTTTATTCTCTTCACTGTGTGAGCTGGGCAGGGAATGCTGTGCATTTCCCATTGGAATTAGGTGTGGGCTAGGGCCATGGTATCCTGGTGTTGTTAAGACAACTGTGGTTCCTGTTCTGACTGCTGGAAGTTGTCATGTGTCTGATCAGGTTACAAGCACCAAGAATCTGTGCTCTCCTTGGAAACACAATGAGAATGCTAAGTAGGGTTTGAAGTCTGTGTTAACAGGGAGAGGTGAAGGGAGGAAGAGTGGAAGGACAAGTTAGCTGCTCTGACTGATGTGTGGCAACTGCTAAGAAACTGGAAGGTGACCTGATCAGCAATGCACCTGCAGCCCCCAAAGGGTCTATATCCCAAAGGTTTGCAGAGCTCTGAGTGTGAGGAATCAAAGGACACTGAGTTCCATGGTGGTGGTTTAACTGGGGACTTGGTTGTCATGCTCAGACTTTGAATCAGAGAATAGTTTGGGTTGGAGGTGACCTTTAAAGATCATCTAGTTAGGTTAGGTGTTGCTAATGTTCATGAGAGCTGTTCTTAAGTAGATTAATCTCTTAAACCAAGGCTGTGAGAGTGCTTCTTGCTCCACTTGGCCTTCTTCCAGTTTGCTTGAAGTAGCCAAAGCTGCACTGGAGTGAAGAGAGTGACTGCAGCCAGCTGAACTGGTTGTTAGCTAGGGTTCAGTGGCCACATCTCTACTGGTAACTAAACCAGGAGCAGAGAGTGAGATGGAATGTCAGGCTGTCCAGTGTTGATTAGGAAAACACTGCCTAGCTGTTAGTGGATTCCTGGGCCTGATTTTGGCCAGATCCTCTGGCCTGCAGTGCTCAGTTCCCAAGCAGGTAGTATGGACAAGACTATGCCAGAGGTGGCTCCTGTCATCTTCCCTTGGCATCACCTGTATGTGGATAACATCAAGACTGGTGGGGGATGTCTGGTATGACTCAAAGTCCACAAGAAATCCCATTTTACATTTGTTTCACCAAATCTCAGCTGTCATTTACTACCTCCAGAGTAAAATTGGATTATAGAAAAAGATGCCCAAATACTGTGTTAGTTTGATAGGGATCATGTTTAGATATGGCCACCAGGGCAGGTGGAACAGTGCTGGTGAGCACCATGGCAGCAGTTTGCTTCCTGAGCTTTACCATGACTCAAAATAAATATACCAGCAGTGCTGAGTTCCTAAACCTGGAGATGTCCAGAGGCTTGAAGGGAGGAGGGATTCCATGATCAAAATGCCTTGTTTGCTAAACTCTTGCTAACAGCTGGGGCTGGAGCAGAGAGAGGCTTCCATGTTCTAGCTTTTGAGCAGTGGTGAAGCTGAAAATACCTCCTTGAAAATGTCCATAAAGCCCCTAAAGGAATCTCAGGAGAAATAAACTTCAAACAGTGACTCAAGGAATCTGGTACAATTTTACTATCCCATAGAGAGCTTTTCTGTTAGAATAGATATTTTAGTAAGGAATATGTTAAGTCCTGGGACAATCCTGGTGTTTAACTCCATTTTCAGATGTTGACACATAAATATCTTGGCCACTCAGTTCCCCTCTGCTTTTCAAACTCAGGCAACACTGGAAGTCAAGACAGAATTTATTAAAGGGCAGAAGCCTGTCAGGATTATAATGAGCCAGAGGTTTTGTGCTTCCTAGCCCTTTCTATCTCCAAGAAAGTGTTCGGTATGATAATGAGGAGATGTTTTGTATTTCCTAACCCTTTCTACCTCCAAGGAAATGTTTCCTCATCCAAGGTGAAAATCTGGAAGTCGAGTAGGTGGCTATGCTCCTATCAAAGGCTCTGTATCCAGCTCTGTTTATTTATTTAGCTACCTATTTATTTATTTATTCCATGCTGAAATGGACTGGATTCCTAGGCAGTGTTCTACTGCACTTTATCCTTCCCTGGAAAATAGCCAGCTGTAAGGATTCACTGACCCAGAAATGGGAGCAGGAGAATCAATCGGTGCGTCAGCGCCGGCGCAATCGGAGGGACCTGTGAGTATGGATGATGTTCTCTGCTTGCAGGGTTCAGCCTTAATGCTTAACACCAGGAGGGAAGACAAAATTGGACAAGAGCATCTTGTATCCCTGCCAACTCTTTTCCCATGTTCTGCAAGCACTGGGAACAGATCTGGGTAAACACATTCTCCCTGCTAGTTGATCTGGAGGCAGAGTCTCAGATGCTTTGTTCAAAGGACAGTGGCCTCTGTGCTTGAAGGATCAGTGACATTAAGTGGCAGCATCCTCAACATCTTATTCCTTTCCTTTCCTTCCCCCCCCCCCTTTCAGTTTTATGTTTTTATTGTGGTTTGGTTTTGTATTTGTTGGGTTTTTTTGCCATGCAAGTGATCTGGAAGAGCATATATGTATATAGCATGTATATGTAGCGCATGTATCTACACACCTGTGTATGCATGAAGCACATGTGTACTCAGAGAGCTGCACAGTGGGAAGACTCCCTCCTCCAGCACATCCTTGGGCATCTTTTTGCTAAGGTACCTGTTACAAACAACCTTTGTCTGTGCAGTACATGCAGTTTCCTGCACCTGGATAGCAAAGCATGGCAAGTGCCAAGAAGGCATCAGATAGTAGCAGGGATGTGGAGGAACTGCCAGGAGTGAGATGGTCAAAGTGTAGACACTGTATGACAGCACTTAACAGCCAGCAAACACATCAAGTAACTTGGTGTGAGAAAGAAGAAACTGGTCTTTGGCCTATTAACCCATTAAATGCCAGAAGGATGAACACATACCTTTGGGAGGAATCATATAGGTGCTTTGATGCATATAGATTTTCCCTCTAGCTTCCTAAAGAAAATAATGATAGTGGCTTCTTGGCTATGGAAAATAAACATCATACATTCAGGTATGATTTTCTTTTTTGGCCACTTTCTTTTCTTGTCTTCCTGGCTCTGTACTCTGTTTCCTACTAGGAGTGAATAAGCAGAGTTACCTTACTCTGGTAAATGCTTCTCACCCCTTTTCATTCCTTTGCCTTGGTCTTATTCCTCCTCTAGTAAATTCTGAGGAGCTTTTTCCTCATGTTGATTAGATAGGAACACAAACATCAAGACAGAAATGACTGATTAACTTTGCAGCTTCACTGTAAAACTGTTGCTGATTCAAACACTGCAGAACATTCTCCCTTCCCTTAGTTTGAAAATGTTGACTCTTTGAATTCCATCTGTTGGAATTTTTTTCCACTTGGAAGGGAAAAAAATTAATTGACTTGAGTGCCAACATAAATGTTTTCACATGAAAGAGTGTGTGTGCACGTGCCAGGAAGATGCATTCAAGTGACAGTAGGAGGCTGAATGCATCAAAAGAAATCAGATTTGATGTATGCTGAATTATTAGAGCAACATGCTAACTTTTGATATTATGACTGGAAGGGGAAGAGATCTATCAGTATGCAAATTGACTTCATGCTAAACCAAGCATCTTCTAGGAGGCAAAATTAAGCTTGTGTGCATGAGGGTTGGAGTCCTAGCCAGGTTCAGAGGGGTTACTTTGAAGTACTGTGTGTTATAGGAATGGAAATTGTAGTGGGTGAATAAAAAGCAACCATCTGCTGGTGTTGGGAAGGTAGGGCAGGTTTGGTCTGGTTTATGAAGAAGCTAACAGAGACTAGATTTTGACAAGAGAACCAGGTGCTGACTAAAAATATTCTAATACATCCTCAGAGTCACTCCTCTAAGGAAGGTTAATAGCTAGAGAGTGTTAGCAACAGGAGCAGAATTGGGATGTGCAGCAGAGATGCCAATTCAGCTTGCATGGCAAAAGTCTCTCTGTGTTCAGCAAGTGGTGCAGAAAACATCTAGCTGTGGTCCTCAGGGCCATGGTTTAGTGGCATGGTGGTGCTAGGTTGCTGGTTGGACTTGATGCTCTTAGAGGTCTCTTCCAACCTTCATGGTTCTCTGTACCATGTGTGCCTCCCTGTGCCCCTGTGAGTGCTGCACACTCATGGTTTATTCTGAAGCAGTAGGTGAGGGATGCACAATGTGGGTGACTTCAGTTCCACACAGTGCTTTGCTGGCCTAGAATTCACTTCCCCATTCCCTTTGTGTGGAGAAAGGAGGACAGACCAATCCAGCTGTGACTTTTAGAAGCTGCTGCAGGCAATAAACTTTCATCAGCCTCAGCTGTAGGAACAGAGCAGAGAGTTGTTATCCCATTTAACTACCTGCTCTGGTAGCTAGGAGTCCCTCAGTGTCCTGATAATAACAATTTGGTTTTATGGCACCTACTTTGGGAGGTAGCCAGATCCCTTTCCTATTGCCAACTGCACCCACTGCTTTAGTGTGTGTCAAATCCAGCTCTGAGATTTTCTTACTTAAACCCACCATCAGCACCACAGAATTATGAGCCAATAATCCATTTACAAGCAGCAAAGTTGTTGATGGCTGGTGGAGGGCACCACCTTCTAGTTCTTGTCCTGAGTTCATGAAGTGATGCTACAGCTCTGCCAAGAATGCTAAGCCCCTTCCCTGCTTCTCTCCCTTTAGGAGTGAATTTAGCAGTGGCAACAGAGGTTCAACCCAACAGTTATGGCATGGTTGAATCATTTCCCCTCCATTCCTTGGTGTGTTGCATTTGAAACAACACTGCCAGTGGGAGGTGTTCAGGTCCAGCTTGGGTTGCTAGCATGGCTCAGATGATGTTTTGTGATCCAAGCAGAACTGACAAGAGCAGAAGAAAGAGAATCTCAACCTTCCCTGACCATCAACTTGGGTGCACACTGGAGACAGTTTGAGGGAAGGGAATCTTCTCTGGTGTTACAAATGGTTTTGCACACTTCAACTCCTTCCTTCTGCCTAATGAAAACTGCCACAGTGCCCATGCCTTAGCTTGAAGATCAGTGGGCATTCAACTGAGAGTTAATTAAGTTAACAGGGTTTAGAAATGAACATAATGCACATTTTGGAGGTTTCATTCTGGTACAATTGAATCCATTTGGCTGAAATATTGCATTATTGGCAAGCACCAGGAAGGTGTTTTGCCATTTTCATGCAGTAAATGAATGTTAAATATGCTCAGGGCTTTGGGTAGCTTAATTGGTTGATTTTTGGGGGGTTGGTTTTTTTTGACATCCCTAGAACTTGGTGTGTTCAAAATTGAAAAGAATCCAGTTGTGGAGGCAGTCAAAATAAGAAGTCTGCTTCCTTACTTCACTCCTGTAGTAATGCTGTTATGGCATGGTTGTGTCCCAGTGACCTTGATCTAATCCTTCTTCCCTCATCTGACTCAGAACTGTACCAGTTTGCTTATCCAGAGGAGAGAGCCAGCTTGCTTCTGAGCCTTTCTGCTTTAGAGCTGGTTTTGTCTCCTTGTTCACTCTTGGACCAGCCAAGAGTGTCCTCCTCCTGTGTGTTGTGAGCCAAACAGTTCCTGTGCCCTTTCTGGTTGGGCTACAGGCACACCAGAAGGGTTTACCTGTTTCTGGAGGAAACTCTCCATCCATGGGCAGCAGAAAGCCAGCATCTGTGATGTCCCAAGCTGTTAGCACAGGACAAACTACTTCTGAATGTTGGCATAGGTGGGAGTGACTGCATCATGCCACTGGGACATGTCTATTGTTATATTTAAGGTTTTTTGGGTGGCTTAGAGGAATTTAAAGCTGCTTTCCTAGAATATAGGGTTATAAAGCTTGAAAATAAAACCCCAAAGCCAGTTCCAGGGGGAGAAATGCTGATTTTTGTTGCACATGAAGTCCTGTGTATGTTGTTGCTTGTTGGTTCACCAGCATCTTTTACACCCTTTATTTCTGCTTTCTTTGTGGTCTCCCTGCCTTATTAACTCTGCAGTTCTTCCATTGCTGGTGGTGACAAGCTGTCACACCACTGTAGATATCCCTCTTCCAGAGCTCCTGTTAGTGACAAACACTGACTCACCACTGCTTCCAAAATCACAACTGGATGAATCAGAAATCCAACCTCTTCTGCCTTTTTTCCCCAGTGCTGAGCTCTCCAGGAGCACCAGGGTGCCCTAGATGGAGCCTGAAACCACCAGGATAGGACACCTCTGCTGTTGCATGGGCTGTGCCTTCAGTCTTTAATTATTTATTGATAGATTCTGATGCTGCTGTGGCTTTTAGTTTACAAATTTTAATTGCAATTCATTATTGGTTGGATGCAGTGGTTTATTTGGGGAGGAAAAAAAGGAGGATTAAAAGGTCTTTAATTAAACTTAATTAAAGGGTTTGGGTTTTTTTTTTATGGTGCATTTGAATGGCTATTTCAGAGGGCTTTATTGACAGACATAATATTAGTCTTACTGTATAAATGGATGAAATACTGAGGAAAAGCACTAAGAAATAAAGGGGAGATGAATGTGGAGGCAAGAGCATTCCATCAAACAGAACCCTGCTCTCTGCCTTCCTAACCTGCTCCTGCAGGCAGTGCTGACTGGAGAAAGGAGATGACAGCTTTGCCCTTCCCCCTCTGCCCCCAAGGACTCAAAAATGTTTAATTTGATCTGCTTTGGAGTCCTGCCTCCCACCCTCTCAAACCTCCTGGGATCTCTTTTATCCCTCAGCACTGGTAAAATGGAGATATTGTTAACCTGCCACCTCAGCTGAGCTGATGCTGCACTGCTTGCTTCATTAAATGGTAAAGCAAGAAAAGGATTTAAAATCATCACCAATATATGGGGGGGTTTATTTATTTATCTTATTTTAGTATTATTTTTAAGGCAAGCTGCAAGCCAATATAGATTTCAGCAGGCAAACACTTCTGCAGGCATGGGATTCTGCTTTGCCATGGCTCAGTGGGTTCACTAAAGCCTCTGAGAAAGGCTCTTCATTGTCTGATGGTTGTGACAGGTATTAGATTGGAGGGAAGAAGAGACAAAAAAAGAACTCTCATTCAAAAATGGCACATGCTTGGTGCTTAGAAAATACAAGGGGAAATAAAACAGCAAACCAGAGCTTAGCCAGGAGTAGTTGTTCACAGTTTACTACCATTTCAGAGCAGCAGTAGGGACTGGTGAAGCAGTTGGGTGCTCAGCTATTCCCCCTCAAGTTTATTTCTTGCTAACATTTTTAGGACATCTTGATCTCCTCTTCCTGAAGGAGAAAAAGAAAGAGTTAAAATTCATCTCAGCAGTAAAAAACCCAACCCCAAGCCCCCTTTTTTTTGGGTGCTCATGAAAACCTCCTGATGTTTCTAACCTTTCAGAGCCCCCAGTAATGCCATGAGAATTCAGCCTTCCAGATAGCCTCCTGTCCTGGCAGGAGCCACCATTCAGGTGGGCATTTCAGTACAGGAGGAGCTGGTGGTGAACAGGGGCACTGGGGGAGGGGTAAATACACTAAATAAGCTGAATGAAGTTGGCAGGAGCAGCTTTGGTTCTGAAAAGCTGGCAGAAACTACCCTTGCTACCACTGAGACCTGCTTGGATGGTAGTGAAATACCAACCCTGCTAGGCACTGGGTTTGATGCTGTTGCATCCTGCCAGCAGAGGAGAGAAAGCAGTTTGCTCTGGCACACACTGAGCTGAACCTAAGACCTGCAGCAAAAAAAATGGCTGGATTGTGTGGTTTTCAGCTGTGGAAGTTTGCCAGCAGTTGAGTTTCCCTCAAATCAAATGGAAGGTGGAGTGGTATAGGAAAGGGAGCAGCAACATCTTCCCTCCAGTCCCAGCAGGGAGCTGGGTGTTCAGTTCCAGCCTTGCTGCTAGGATTTCATCATTCAAGGCTCAACATTTGGATTTTTTGGGGTTTGGGGTTTTTTTTTGGCTGTTGAGAATGTATAGCTGCCTCCTATAAAAACAGGAGAGGGAAGGGAGGGCTTTGGCTAGCAGGGAAGAGCTGAATGAGCACAGTACCCACGTTTTGGTGCAAAGAGGGTGGCAGTGCTTCTCCAGCAAAGCTCACATTTCCCTCTCAGCTCTGTTGTTTAGCACCTCAGTGGAGTGAATAAATAGTCATATGGTTATTCATATTAATGCATGAGAAAGCTGAGAGGACCAAGATTCTTCTTAGCATAACAGACTTTACAATTTGGCAATTTTTTGGGGGGGGTGTGTGTATTACCTACAAGATTGTGGCTTTGTTTCTAAATTCTGCTACAACCCCAGAAATAATTCTGCCTGAATTTAGATTCCCATTTCAGTTTGCAGCCTGGCTGCACAGGCTAGGAAATCATTACAGAAGGAAGCTTTATCTTTAGAGGCAGTCCTGCTGGAAGGGGAAAGGTTCAGCAGCAAATGCAATGAGCCTGGGTTCAGCCCAGACAACATTTTTGAGCTTATGCTCTTAATTTTGGGATACCAAGGCTACCAAGGTCCAATTCCCAGACAAAAGATATCTTGGGAGGGAGGCCAAAATTGTCATTGGGGAAGCATAGGGGTGTAGGAAGAGATGCATAGTCCAGAGACTAAAAAGAACTCTTATTTGTCTTCTGCACTGCAGTTAGGGGGTTGAACCTAGGTGGATGCACAGGCTTGTTTTCCTTTTAATGCTCAAATGTTTAGTCTTTAAGCATCATTTATTATTCTTATTCTTATTTTAAGAGGAAAGTCCTTCTGGAAACAAATGATGTTGCAACCAGTAACTGCTGTGGGGATGCAGAGAGAAAACTCTCTCTATTTGAATGCCTACAGAGACTTCTAAATGTGAGCTGCTTTAAGGTGTTGGGTTTCTTTTCTTTCCCCTGGAATACAGCACTAGGAAGCCTATCTCCTTTTGGATCAGATTGACTTGCAAATGGCTTAGTTTGAAGAAGTAGGGAATGAATGAAACCTTGCAAAGGTTTCTTTTTTCCTCCTAGGGTTAATTCCCTCCCCTCCTTCCATTTTCCTGCTGCAATATCAACAAAGGCTTCACTGCACTGGCAGCTGGGGTTGGTGAAAGAGAGGAAAGCAAGCAGAAAGTCAATAGTTGTGTTTCTTCCTGCACACATGTATTTTTTCCTCTCTTTTGTGTGTGTTTTTAGCAGTTCTGATAGAATGTCATTATGCTGTGGAAATGGCAGCAGTTCTCTGGGTGTCATCCTGGCAGAGAGGGGGGAGCCAATAGCAGTTTGCATTTGGTACCTTTTCTGCTGTGCTCAAAATATCTTCTAGTGTTCATGGCTGGGTCTGAAAGATTGTTTCACCTGGAGATGAATTGCCTCAGCTTGTCAGACTTAGACAAATCAATGCAGTTTTGGTTTGGGAAAGCATAGACAGATGAGGAATAAACCAGAATCTGGGGGTTTTCAGCTCTGTGTAGTGCTGTCAGAACTCTGAATGATGATGAGAGAAGTCATGAGTCTTAAAATGAGCATATTAACTACACTTGGTCAGAGGAGATCTCCAATTAGGAAAGGTGATGCCACTGGTGATGTCTGCCTTTCACATATACATCATGCTAGTGTCTTGTTCCATGACACCTGGCTGTGATCACAGAATCCCAGAGGGTTAGGGGTTGGGAGGGAGCTCTGGAGATCATCTAGTCCAACCCCCCTGCCACAGCAGCCTCACCTACAGCAGCTTGCACAGCATCACATCCAGCTGGCTTTGGAATGTCTGCAGAGATGGAGACTCCAGCAGCTCTCTGGGCAGCCTGGGCCAGGGCTCTACCACCCTCCAAGGCAAGAAGTTCCTCCTGAGCTTTAGCTGGAACTTCCTCTGTTGCAGTCTGTGCCTGTTGCCTCTTGTCCTGTCCCTGAGCACCACTGACCAGAGCCTGTCCCCATCCTCCTGCCCCCACCCTTGCAGTATTGATCAGCATTGCTAAGCTCCCCCCTGAGTCTTCTCCTCTCCAGGCTACCCAGCCCCAGCTCTTTCAGCCTCTCCCCAGCAGAGAGATGTCCAAGTCCCCTCAGCCTTTTTGTAGCCCTTTCCTTCACTCTGCTTTCCTCATGGCTCAAATAAAACCAGAAATGTCTGAAAAGCAGATATTTTTTCCCCCTCCACTTTCCCTTTCTGCTCAGCTCTTTGCAGAGCACACAAGTCTATATTTTTGGTCAGTATTATATTTTTGTTACTTAATACCAGGACCATTTTACAGGGAGAGTGAATGCACCATTGCTGCAAAGCACCTGGGGAGGTGGGAAACCTCAGCTACAGTGTGCTTAGGTAGTGCTCCCTGCCCACCAGCAAACCTGAGACAAGGAGAGAGAGCAGAAATAAAGGAAATAATGTCTTTTTTTTTTTAATGGGAAAAGGCAGTTTGTTGCAGCAGATCTCTCTCATTAGTGCTGTGATGACATTAGCTGCCAGGATATTCCATTTTAACTAGATCATAAATTTGACTTTGCCTAGAGGATTTATCATCAGTGATGTCTGGGTCCCAGCAGTTTCTTTATGGTTTGCAATCTCAACTTTGGCCTCCCTCCTAAGGCATCTTTTATCTGGGAATTGGAACTTGCTGCCCTTGTAAATGAGGAGTAAGAGTGCAAAGCTAGGTTTTTGCTACCTCTCTCCTGTTGACATAAGTTCTTTCATTTAATCTTGCTAGAAGACAAGGAAGTGAATTAAACATCAGCTCAACTGCTCAGAGAAATGTTGAAATCCTTTCCTTCTGAAGGGGAAAAAGCACTTCACCTAGCAGCTTGTTTAACAGCCAGTTGGTTGCTCAAGATTGAAGGCAAATAGGATTCTTTTGTTTCCTTAAAACTCAAAGAAATAAGCAACTATTTTTTTCCTTCTCTCTTCTGTTGATAAAAGTCTGGAGGATTTATTGGAATTTCAACTGATCAGGTGAATCCCATGCCAGCAATGTTGATTTTAATGCACATTTGCTTGGATAGCTTCCTACCAGGGTGGAAAATGATGTTTCTGAGGGGGGCTTTCCTGGTGAGTAGGATCTCATGGTGCTTCTGGAAGTGCTGTTAGGCATTGGCCCAGGCTTCCCAGGACAGTGCTGGAGTCACCATCCCTGGAGGGCTTCCAAACCATCTAGCTGTGGTCCTTAGGGCCATGATTTAGTGGCATGGTGGTGCTGGGTTGCTGGTTGGATTTGATGCTCTTAGAGGTCTCTTCCAACCTTCAGGATTCTGTGACAGTTCCAGGACTCCTCTCTTTTTCTGTATGATGCTTTACTGGGGAGTTCCTAGATGTCCTTGCCTGCTCACATTCAGTGAGGTTCTTTTTGGGTTGCTTTATTCCACTGGGTCAGGTTTGACTCCTCCAGCTTTTGCAAGCCCTTCTGACCTAAGAAATCCCAAGAGGTGGAAGTTGCATTGGACTTCCCTTGGAACTGGGGCTCATTTTCATGCCATAAAAATCTAGACAGCAGAAAGGGAACTGTTTGAAGCACAAGCCATCAGCATGTGTTAGGGCTGTGGGACCCCCTTCCAGACACTATCATCTCTGCTAGGGTCTGTGACAGTCTTTCTCCATGCAAGGAGGTGAATCAGTGCCCTCCCTTCTCTTTGGGCATCTGTGAAAGGTAGCTTCCAATTAAGATATCAAGACAATATCTCAGAGGAAAGCCTGATGTCTATCCATGAGGGAGAGAGCTCTTGGCAGCTGAATAACAATCCCTCCTCAGTCCATTGCTTCTTGAAAGGGAAACACAACTTCCCTTCTTATCCTTATCTGAACTGTGCTTATGAGACAAGAAACATCTTTGCTGCTTTTGTTTTCTCATGTACTCAGCATAATCTGATAAAAGTGAAAGACCCCAAATCCATCACCTGATGTGAAGGAGAATCATTTCCTACCTTACTGAGCTCTCAGTTTTGCAGCTGCCTAGAGACTCTTTTCTTTTTCCTTAGGAGTTTTTCATTTGGGTCTGGCTAGTCATAGAATGCTTTGGGTTGGAAAGGATCTTTCCAAGGTCATCTAGTCCAACCCCTCCACCCCCCCTGCAATGAGCAGGGACATCTTCAGCTTGGATCAGGTTGTTCAGAGCTCCAAATAACCTGAACTTGACTTTTCCCAGGGTATTCTAATGCTTCACCACCCTCAGTGTAAATGATTTCTCCTGTTTGTCAGATTTAAAGCCATCCTCTTGTCCTATACTCTTTGGTGTGGAGGTGTTTTAGGCATGGCTACCTTTATGCCAGTGGGCTGTTTAAAGGCCAAAACCAAACCAAACCAAAAGCCACAAGCAAACAAAAGGATTTTTTCTTGGAATAGGATTCTTTAGAAACCCAGTTGACTGTGAATCCCTTTCACCTTATCTTCCAACCTATCTGGTGGCTTAAAGACTCTGAGAAGCAGGCAGATGTTGTGGCTGCATCCCTTACAATGTGACCTGACATGCCAGGTTCCTTCTCCATGGGAAAGGCTGATGCATGGTTATCCCACCCCATTTCATAGGGAAGAGTTCTGTTAGAGATGTGACTGCCTCCTGACCTCTAGAAGGTGGGATGTGCACTCAATGATGTCTTTCCTGGTGAATGACTTGGGTTCATGTTGGAATCTTAAGAGGTTGGTATCTAACTGCACTGTGCTTTGGATGTTAGGAAGAGGTTCTTCAGCCAGAGGGTGGTGGAGCATTGGAACATGCTCCCCAGGGATGCACTCATGGCACCAACTCTCCTGGAATTCCAGAAGCAGCTGGACAATGCTCTCAGATACCTGGGGTGACTTTGGGGTTGTCCTGTGCCTAAGTAGGAGTTGGACTCAGTGATCCTGGAGGTCTCTTCCAACCTTCATGATTCTCTGCACCATGTATGCCTCTGTATCCTGGTGGGTCCCTTCCAACTCAGAGGATTCTGTGGCTCTATGTGCTGCAGCAGAGGAAGCTAAAAAGGAAACAATGAAAAAAAACATGTGCTGAAAGCCTCCTGGGTGGTTAGGTGGGACCTGGACGTGAGGTAGTTTGTAAACTCTTTCTTTTTTTGAGCCTTGGATGTTTCTGAGTCAAGATCAAGACTCTCTATCTTCAGCAAGACAGATGCTTGCTGTCAAGAGAAGGATTGGGGCAGTGCAGGAGGGAGACCTTTGCCAGCCTCTTTGAAGCAGTCAGCATTCCCTTGGGTGACCAACAGTCTAGCTGCTAACCAGGAAGGAGCAGGACACAAGAGATTTTAGTGAGGCTGAGGTTTTTAGCTGACATGCACTTCAATGTGTTGGAATTGTGTATAGCTTCCAGAATGTTGTCATTGGAAAAAAAACAAACCAGAACTAAAAGGGCTGTGTTCTGCTTCCACTTGGCTGCTGCATCCACTGAAGACTTCCCTTCACCAGAGAGATTTTCCACTGATGTTTTGTTTCCATCACCTGCAGAATTGAATCCAGCTCTGGCAAATAAACAGCAGATGATACTGGAGCTTTTCTGGGGTTATTATGCCTTCATCTCCAAAAGATGCTAAATATTGGAGGAACAACAACAAAAAAGGGTTTGTTTTGGCTGGAACTCTGCTATTGATCAATGTTGTGGAACCATAGAATGGTCAGGGCTGGAAGGGACCTTCAAGATCATCTAGTTCCAACTCCCCTGCCTGCCAGGGACACCTCCCACTAGAGCAGGTTGCCCACAGCCCCATCCAGCCTGGCCTTCAAAGCTTCCAGGGATGGAGCTTCCACAGCCTCTCTGGGCAACCTGTTCCAGGGTCTCCCCACCCTCACAGTGAAGAACTTCCTCCTCATATCCAATCTAAATCTGCCCTCCTCTAGCTTACACCCATTTCCCCTGGTTCTGTCACTCCCTGACCTCCTAACCAGTCCCTCCCCAGCTTTCTTGTAGCCCCCTTCAGATCCTGGAAGGCCACCAGAAGGTCTCCTGGGAACCTTCTCTTCTCCAGTCTGAACAACCCCAACTCTCTCAGCCTGTCCTTGTAGCAGAGGTGCTCCAGCCCTCTGCTCATTCTCCTGGCCCTTCTCTGGACTCTCCAGCACCCCCATATCCCTCTTGGAACAGGGGCTCCAGAACTGGATGCAATATTCTGGGTGGGGTCTCAGGAGAGCAGAGTAGATGGGGAGAATCACCTCCCTCCACCTGCTGGCCACACCCCTGTCTCTCTCTCTCTCTATGTAACTATATATATAGTTATTATATATATATTAAGGTTTTTTATTGGACAGATATGTTTTTCTCCTAACTGTAACTGCAACTGCTTCCCATCCTTAGGAAGGCTGATTTGAATGCAGAGTCACAGCTCTGGCTGCATTTTAGCCATGCCATGACTCACCATTTTTCCAAAGTCATGAACTCCAGAATCCAAAGGAGTCTGGAAATGGTTGTGAATTTTAACTGACACTAATTTTAACCTGAAAAAAAAACTATTTAGGACTATGGTACTTGGTATTTTTCTTTCTATCACCTTGAAGTCTGTGAGATGTGCTGTTTAGAGTTCACCTCTCAGCTGGAATGATTGTTGTATTATCATTTATTAATTCATTTAATAAGGCTCAAATAGCAGTCAGTCAGCATAATGCCATGTATCATTACACAGGAAAATTGGGAGGGATTTGTGCCTGGGCAGAAACTCAGGGCATGCTCTTCCCTTTCTGCCTTTGCTAGAGTCTGCTCTCTGTAGCTGTACAATTGCCATGCAGGTTTTCTTCTTTGTGTTTAAAAAAAGCATAAGCAGAGCTTTTCTTGCAAACCCAGCATGGCTGGACTTCAGAGCCCAGTGGAAAACATTTAGCTTTGGTGGTGCTGGAAAGCAGCTCTGTGGAAAAAGACTTGGGAGTCCTCTTGGACAGCAGGATGCCCCTGAGGCAGCAATGTGCCCTGGTGGCCCAAAAGGCCAGTGGCATCCTGGGGTGCAGCAAGAAGAGTGTGGCCAGCAGGTCCAGGGAGGTTCTTCTCCCCCTCTACTCTGCACTACTCAGGCCACAGCTGGAGTCCTGGGGCCAGTTCTCCAGATCTCCCCTGCTCAAGAAGGTCAGGGAACTTCTGGAGAGGGAACAGAAAAGGGCTCCAGAAATGCTGAGGGGACTTGGACATCTCTCTGCTGGGGAGAGGCTGAAAGAGCTGGGGCTGGGTAGCCTGGAGAGGAGAAGACTCAGGGGAGAGCTTAGCAATGCTGATCAATACTGCAAGGGTGGGGGCAGGAGGATGGGGCCAGGCTCTTGTCAGTGGTGCCCAGGGACAGGACAAGAGGCAGCAGGCACAGACTGGAACAGAAGAAGTTCCAGCTCAACCTCAGGAGGAACTTCTTGCCTTGGAGGGTGGTAGAGCCCTGGCCCAGGCTGCCCAGAGAGGTGCTGGAGTCTCCATCTCTGGAGACATTCCAAAGCTAGCTGGATGTGATGCTGTGCAAGCTGCTGTAGGTGAGGCTGCTGTGGCAGGGGGGTTGAACTAGATGCTCTCCAGAGCTCCCTTCCAACCCCTAACACTCTGTGATCCTGTGATCTGTTTCCTTAACATCACTAATCTTTTAACCTATGTAGCTGTGTAAAAAGAAAGCCACAGGATCATTGCAAGGAAAATGTCCTTGTGCACAGTGCATTGCCTTGTGATTAGTAGTTATTGGCTTTTTTCCTCCCTTTTTTTTAACTTAAAAAAAATAGAATGACTTCTCCAATTCTTCCATTATGATTTAGATTGTCTCTTATGTTTGCATCTTGCTGCACATTCCCTGCAGTACCTGCCTTCCATTGGAATGTTTCTGTGCTTTATTGGCTCATCTTTCTATCTCTTTGAAGATCAACTCTGGGATCTAAAGCTCCAGCATTCTTAATTGCCTAAATCCATTCCCTTCCCTCCTGAAACACCATTCTTGCCTCTCTGCATCAGCTCCAGTGCAGATATCTGCTTCTGCCAGTGACAGGTGAAAATTCTTGATGTTTTTATGGTGATGGGCTTTTTTTTTTTTCCCCTCTCTGCTGGCTCCTGGTATTAAACCTGGGTTGGGTTTTTGTTTTGTTTTCAGGCAGCTTCAATCTGCAAAGGCTGAGCAGGTCAATCTATTGTCCTTGCTGGCAGCCCAAGATGCTACTGGTCTGCTGCACAATAGGCAGCCTTTGGAGGGGGTCAAAGCCTGCATGTGGCTGATAACAGTGCTATTCTGGGCTGGAAAACACCAGGATTAGGGAGCTTCAGCCTGCCTCAGGGTGGGACTGGAGCTCAGTGGCAAAACCTAAAGATGCCAGCTTCAGGGATCTCTTCAGTCTCTGTCTTTCTCTTGAAGTATAGAAGCTGCAAAGTCAGGAGACAAAAGAGTGCTGCTTTTTTCTTTGTCTTTTTAAAAAGCAGCAGAGGAAACCTCAGCCTTGCCTTGGGCCTGAAGCATGAACAAGCACTGTCCCAAGTGCTATGGACATGGAGGTGCTCCCTTGCAGTGACACAGAGGCATTGGAGTGTGTCCAGAGAAGGAAAGGAGGTTGGGGAAGGCTCTGGAGAATAAGTCTGCTGAGGAGCAGCTGAGGGAACTGGGGTTGCTGGTTTGAGGAAGAGGAGGCTCAGGGAAGACCTTATCTTTCTCTACAGCTACCTGAAAGGAGGTTGGAGCCAGGTGAGGGTTGGTCTCTTCTCCTGGGTTGCCAGTGAGAGGACAAGAGGCAATGGCCTCAAGTTGCACTAGGGGAGGTTTAGATTGGAGATCAGGAGCAATTTCTTCCCAGCAAGAGTTGTTAGGCATTGGCCCAGGCTGCCCAGGGCAGTGGTGGAGTCACCATCCCTGGAGGGCTTCAAGAACCATCTAGCTGTGGTCCTTAGGGCCATGGTGGTGCTAGGTTGTTGGTTGGACTTGATGATCCTAGAGGTCTCTTCCATCCTTCATGATTAATAATACTGATTATGTGTGAAGGGGCAAAACTTCAGCTTTGCTGTCTCCTCTGTACCCACAGCATGTGTGTGATGGCAGTGGGCAGAAAATAAATGTCACTGCAACCTAGAGCTTCAGACAGTTTAGTCTCTGGTGTCACTACAAAAGAGAAGTTCCCAAAGCAGGGAGTAATGAAGTGATTTTATCAAGTGCTGTTTGGAAATCAAAAGCTAGCAGGCAAGGAATAAAGAAATGTGATGAAAACAAAACATAAAGGGATGGTTTTTAAAAGCCTGATATGTGTGTGTGTGGGGAAATGTAGTGTAGAAGAGCAGCTTTTATTGATGGGGGGGGGGAAAAGATCAAAAGGAAAAGAGAAAAAGATCAAAGCAAACTCACCACATTCTAGAAACCTCCAAATGCAGAAGAGTATCCTACAGAATAAACATGAATTGCATCATAGAACTGTCAGAGGTGGAAGGGACCTTCAAGATCATCTAGTTCCAGCCCCCCTGCCTGCCAGGGACACCTCCCACTAGGATCAGGTTGCCCACAGCCCCATCCAGCCTGGCCTTAACAGCTTCCAGGGATGGAGCTTCCATATCTGAGCAAGCATGACAGAGGAAGAAGACAGAATACACTGAAAAGAGTTTCATTAACAAATGAAAAAGGTAAAATACTCCTGGTTTGAGAGGGTTGAGCTCATTGGGCACTGATGTGGGATACATAGGAGAAGGAAGTGCATGGATCCAGTGGGAAAGACACTGCAAAAGAGAATGTCTCTCTGCAGGGGTATTGACACATTGCTGTTTTCTTCTCCACCTGGTAGAGAAGGTTAGGTAACCCAGTGGCTTTCCAGAAATGCATTTCCAAGTTCCTCATTGCTTGGACAAAATCTACAATGTTCCTAGGCCAGTAGAAAGCCACAGAATTCTGTGGCCACACTGATCAAATAAATAAGTTGGGAGGACAATTCATGTTGGCTGCATGTTCATTCCTAGGTGCATTGTAACTTTAAGATACCTGGAGCTTTTCTGTTGTATTCTGACTAGAAAGCTTCACCACCATAAATTAGACCCAAAAAATACAGGATTATTGGAGACCTCCTAAAATGAGGAGACGTAGATTGCCCCTAGCTTATGAAATGGTAGAAATGCTGGCAGTGAACAGAGCTGCCATCTAGTTTATGTTAACTTTAAATCAACAGAGCTTTACAGTTACTGACTGGGTTATTTTCCAGCTTGAAGAGCAAATCCATTGGAGGTTTAACTGAAGTTTTGCACCTCTGATGAGTTCTCCTAACAGTGTCAGCTTCCTGGGCAGATTTCATCAGTTTTGTGTTGCCTGTTGAGAATCAGCAAGGAATGTAAATAGAATCCTAGAACTGTCAGAGTTGGAAGGGACCTTAAAGATCACCTAATTCCAACCCCCCTGCCTGCCAGGGACACCTCCCACTAGAGCAGGTTGCCCACAGCCCCAGCCAGCCTGGCCTTCAAAGCTTCCAGGGATGGAGCTTCCACAGCCTCTCTGGGCAACCTGTTCCAGTGTCTCCCCACCCTCACAGTGAAGAACTTCCTCCTCATATCCAATCCAAATCTCCCCTCCTCTAGCTTGCATCCATTCCCACTAGTCCTATCCCTACCTGACCTCCTAAACAGTCCCTCCCCAGCTTTCTTGTAGCCCCCTTCAGATCCTGGAAGGCCACCAGAAGGTCTCCTATGTTCCACATGTCCTCACCATGTTCCACCTTTTCATGCTTTTCTTTGTAGTTCCAAAGCAAAGGACCTGCTGAAGGGAGAAGAATGATGTTGGATAGGAGAATTGGAAATGGTATCTTTGGAGATGTCAAGGAAAGTTCTCCCTAAAATCTGAAGCACTTAACCTGTGAGGGATACTGAGTTAAGGGAACAGCAGTTCAATGATACCTAAATTCCTGGGGAATAAAGTCCAGGAAGGAAACAGAAATAGTAAGGGAAGAACTTGTACCTGTTTCCTGTCTGTGTCTAAATTTAATTAGCACAGATTCTGTTCCAAGAGATCACCACTGAATAATGATGGCATGAGTAACCATAGTGTGACATCTAGCTGTGGTCCTTAGGGCCATGGTGGTGCTAGGTTGCTGGTTGGGCTTGGTGCTCTTAGGGATCTCTTCCAACCTTCAGGATTCTGTCACCCCTGCTCTTCTCTTATTCTCTTTTTGTCTGTAGTTCCTAATCCTCCAGCTGCAGATCTGGCCAGAGGAGCTTTTCCTCCTCCTTTTCCTTCTTCCTTTCCTTCTTCCCATGCTCTCCAAGTCTCTTGTTCCTTGTCCCTTCAACAAGAGGTTACCCACAACTTCAACTTACTTCTGTGTGATTGCTAAGAGTCAAATGACTTCCCAAAATATCTAGAGCTGTATCCAGGTTAGGTTTCTTCTCCTTTCACTTTGTAGAGGCTATGGCCAGCTCTGGTGTGTGATCAGACAAGACTGTGAATAGGAGATATTCCCTTGTAACCAATAATAACAAAGACTTGGTTTGGTATCAGTTTACTGTGGGATGTGAGAGTCAGAAGCCAGCATGGACATGGCAAGGAGAGTGTAAAACCACCTGGTAGGGAAGACCTACAGTGTCCTGTAAAAAAGGGGTTTGAAGTATGAGTTATTTCCTTCTCTATTCTTCACCCTGTTATTATCCAGTAATGCAAGGAACCCCCTGGGACTAAGGGTTTCATACAGCAACTTGTGCACTAGTGATAATAGTTACAAGAATTGAATTTTAGGATAGATCCACCAGGTTCTAATGTCTCAAACCATACTTTGAAGGCAAGGGGGGTTGTTAATTACTACAACTAGAAAATATCAGCTGCCTTTATTAAAACCTGGAATAATAACAACTTTGAGACCCCCTTGATTCCACTCAGAGATGTGACTGAAGGAAAGTCATCAAGAAAAGTTCTGTCTCTTTAGCAGAGCTCTTTTGAAGTCTTATCTTCTGCTAAATGGGCCTCAAAGTTTACTTTCCAGGTAATATTTTTGCCCAATTGATCACTTTCTGCCACCTCCACACTCAATATCCATTGTGCTTCCCCTTCCACTCTTAGGGAGCTCACAGTGCAAACCTACTTAACAGTCTCCAAAATCCAGCAGCAAAGTGCTGCCATTATTCTCTTGTCTAAGGTGTTGGATGGGTTTGTCATGTTGAGAAATGGAGTTGTCCTTTAATCCAAACCCTATTTTATGCACATCATCAAAGTGATTTCTAGCCAGGAAGCCACATCTAGGCACTGGCTCATAAATTCTCCCCAACCCCATCTTGTTGTCCCTGAAGAAGGACATTCCTTTACTTCAAGCCAAGAGCAATCAGGTATTAAAATCTCTTGCAGCAGGCACTCAACAGGGTGAATTATCCACCAGGCAACAGTAGGCACCAGAATGAACAGAGGAGAGCTGAGAGGAGGAGTTAAAGCAAAGCAAAGTTAGCAGCCAAGCCTTTACTCTTCTGAAATAAGACATAAAACTGAGTGTTTGTGCATCTATACCAATAAAAATGTGTGCAGATGAAAATGCAAAGCTTCCTCCCACAGACTTCAGTAAAGATTTCCATTCTGAAAAGCAGATGAATGTCTTCTGGCAATTCTTGTTCCTCTGTCAACCTTTACTAAATGAAGAGTGAAGTCAAGGGGTAGTAAATAATAATCATAATGCTGCAGACTGATTGCTAGACAACTGTCCAATAAACCTGCTTTATTGCAGCAGAGAAACTACTTTCTTGGAGCAGTTATGACTGCTGCTAAATCAGTTTTCTAAGGGATGTGCCAATTCAGATTCCATAAAGCTGTGGTGTTCTGACTCAGAGCTCAATGTTTTTTAAGGATGCAGCTGAAATGTGGCCAGAAAGGACTGAGTCTCTCTAGAAGTTCATTGTCTTGTAGGGTTGTCCACAGTTTAAATAAGAGCTTAGAGAGTCATAGCTGTTGTCATTGCCTGGAGTTTTATTGCATCCAGGCAATATCTAAAGTTCTCAGAGGCTCAGGGGAGACCTTAGCTCTCTCTGCAGCTACCTGAAAGGAGGTTGGAGCCAGGTGGAAAGTGGAAATTGGTCTCTTCTCCTGGGTTCCCAGGGAGAGGACAAGAGGCAATGGCCTCAAGTTGCACCAGGGGAGGTTTAGATTGGAGATCAGGAACAATTTCTTCCCAGCAAGAGTTGTTAGGCATTGGCCCAGGCTGCCCAGGGCAGTGGTAGAGTCACCATCCCTGGAGGGCTTCAAGAACCATCTAGCTGTGGTCCTTAGGGCCGTGGTGGTGCTAGGTTGCTGGTTGGGCTTGATGATCCTAGAGGTCTCTTCCAACCTTCATGATTCTGTGATCTTTTCTGCCTGTGGCTGCTTTGTAACACTGCTGTGCCTCAGAAATCAACCTTCAGGCTTCTGGGATATAATATATCCTGTACAGGACATGATGCAATCTGTTTGACAGTTGTGACAAGGTCAGGGAGAGGCAGTTTCTGGGAGCAGAGCTGTGAGTGCATATTCCTGGGGGAGAGAATTCAGTGCCTTGGAGGGAAATGTAGGAATCTGGGGGAAAGGGGTGGGGGCTGAAGAGTTGAAAAGGGATGGAAAAAGCTGAGTTGGGAAAAACAGAAAAGGAGGAGAACAAAAATCTAAGGAAAGGATGGGGAGAAACTGCTTGGGGGAAAGGAGTTGATGGAGTATGATGTCAGTTCCCAAATTAAGGAGGAACTAACCTAGGGGTAAAAGATCTCCTAAAAAGAAGGGAAGGCAAACACCTTCTAAATGGCAAGAGAGAACTTGAAAGGTGACTTTCTAATTTGATAAGAGGCAGCTAATGCCAACCTCTTCCAATCCCTTGACATCTGCATTGACACTTCATACACTTCAGACCTGTGGTGTCTCAGCACAGTGCCATGGAAGCTTCCCTAGGCAAGGGCACTAGGGTGGCTGCCTCAGGTTCTCCTGCCTGCTAGAAGCAGGCAAAAGTAGTCCTCAAGCTTTTGGCAGTCTTTCAGGGATCTCCATTGCTGATTAATAAGCACCTTGAAGTTCAGGCTGAACTCTTCTCCTTGACATGATGTCCAGCAGAGAGTCAGTGTAGAGAGCAGGGGATAGGTGCATTCTGTCCAGGGTCTAGCTTCATCCAGGCTCACAGCTTTATGCCTTGATTGGCTGGCTTGTTGGAAGCCAGCTAGCAGATGATGATGGCTTTTATAAATCTGGAACTTTTTTCTTGCTCTTCTTGCTTTCTTTTATTTTTTCCTTCCTTTTCTTTTTTATTCTTTTCTGTCATTTTCTTTCTTTTCATCTTTTTCTATTTTCTTATTTTCTCTTCTCTCTCCTCTCCTTCTCCTCTCTCCCTTTCCTTTCCTTCTCCTCTCTCCCTTTCCTTCTCCTCTCTCCCTTTCCTTCTCCTCTCTCTCCCTTTCCTTCTCTTCTCTCTCCTCTCCTTCTCCTCTCTCCCTTTCCTTCTCTTCTCTCCTCTCCTTCTCCTCTCTCCCTTTCCTTCTCCTCTCTCCCTTTCCTTCTCCTCTCTCCCTTTCCTTCTCCTCTCTCTCCCTTTCCTTCTCTTCTCTCTCCCTTTCCTTCTCTTCTCTCTCCCTTTCCTTCTCTTCTCTCTCCCTTTCCTTCTCTTCTCTCTCCCTCTCCTTCCCCTCTCTCCCTCTCCTTTCTCCTGTGAGGGCAGAGTTGATATTAGGAAATGAGTCATGATTCATGGGAAGGAAAACCCAAACAAACAACAACAACAAGAAAAAGCCAACAACCCCACCCTAGTTAGTACTTAATGATTGTTAAACTCAAATTAGGAACTAATCAGGGCTGTTGGGGTGGGGTTTATATTGGAAGAGCAGTGAAACCAGGTCATTGTAATTGTTTTTCTTAACAATGGTTAAGAAGAGGAGCTGTAAGTGTCTTGTTTTGGGGGTGGGGAGGGGACAGGGGAGGCTATGTGTTATTTTATTGTAGTTTCTAACCACAGAGACCTCTCATCTTCTAATTTTTATGAAGATCAACTTAATTGCTCCATTCTATTCAGTTCCAGAAGCTAAGGGGTAGGGTTAGAAAGAATCCAATACAGGCAAGTTGATTACTAAATAAATATTCATGTTCTTCTATTGCTCATAAGCAATATTTGCAAACCCTTCATACTTAGGTAGTATTTTAATCATCATAAGCAATACTGCACTGTGTGCCTTATACTTCACAGGTGTATGAGATTTTAGTCCTTCTGTTCCCTTTAACTTCATGGTTTCATGTAGTTGGGTCCCCAGGAGCAGTCATTGTATGACCTTGAATGTGTGGGTGTCTTTGTAGAGCAGCAAACAGAACAGAATCCAGCTGGCATACTTAGTAATTATAAAGATTATAATATTATAATAACACTTAGCTAGGATGAGATTTAACTGGAATAGGTTAACCCTTTCAAAATGTCACATCTGTCCTTGCAGAGCAGCTTTCCTCTCTGAGTGGTATCTTGTGGAAGGCAGAAGACAAAACACAGTGACATGAGTCAGCATCCTGTGAGGTGTGACCAGGACTGCAGGGTCCTGGCTTGGAAGGGAAATAAGAGGCATGAAAAAGATTGAACTGTCTCAGTGCAGCTCCAATGCACCTTGAGCAAAGCAAGTCACCACCTTGCTTTGACAAGCCTGAATAGTTCAGTTGGCTAAGGCTTTTTTTGTGTTGTCAGGATGGAAGATTTCACCAAACTTTTCACTTGGAGGAGCTTCAATGAAAGGAGGCTGTGGGAGGTTTAGGGTGGGTTGGTTGATATGGGTTTTCCCCAGACCATTTTCTGTCCTCCAGCCTGTGTTATTCTTCAGGCTTTGATGAGAAACCAGTGCTTATCTGAACTGATAAGGCTGGTGTGCAAAATGCTTCCCATCCTACTCTGCTGGCCCAGTTTCTCCACTTTTGGGAGTCAGTAGAGCACTGGAGGTCAGCACTTGCTCTTCTTGCCTGGCATCATCTTTAGGAGTAAATGTCAGCAAGTTCTTAAGCTAGCAGTGGATTTCTCATCCAAGTTTAAGACCTTGATAAACCTCTTAGAGATGCTGTGGCAACCATCAACATGCTGTATGTATTTATATTTTAGAAGAAGATAAACATTGAGACTTGACTGGAGGGAAAAAAACCAACCCAAGTAGAGAAGAAGTGCTGTGATCTTAGCAGTCTTTCAATGTCTCTAATATAAACTGTCCCTAAGAAGCTTTGTCCTCTTAATCCTTGGTGGCTTGTAGAAAATTTGTTGTCTTACAATGAAGTGCAGATGGTTTGGAGCTGTAATGCTGATCCAAACCCAAGATGCTTAGGATTGCTTCAATTTCCGGCTTGGATTTGAGCAGTAATCCATGTCTGCAACAGAAGAAATCTGGTTTTGATCTGATCTTTAATGCTCATTGACAGAGAGCTGACATATTTCAGTGATTACAGGATGTATAGAAAATAATAGCATTATCATATTTAGTGAAGGAGTAAATCTGGGAGAGGGCTGTGTGTTTATGCTACTCGTGGTGGAACTTGCTGCTTTCCTTTAACCATGCAAGAATCCCAGAGTCCTGAAGCTTGGAGGAGACCTCCAAGATCATCCAGTCCAACCAGCAACCCAGCACCACCATGCCACCCAACCATGGCTCTAAGGACTAAATCTAGATGTTTGTTGAAGCCCTCCAGGGATGGTGACTCCACCACTACCCTGGGCAGCCTGGGCCAATGCCTCAGACACAGGAGAGGTTTGATTTTACAGTTGGAATTCCACTGTCAAGAAATGGGGTGATATGGGGGAAACTCTTCAGTCTAATATTCAGTGTAGAGAAAAGACTCCCAGAATGGATCACTTCACACCTTTTTAGGAGGGGAAAGATCTAAGGGCTTTGTAATACTTTTAATGGGAACTCTTGAAAGGTTTTAAATATCACCTTTACCTTGAGCCTATAAAACAGATATTTTAGGCTGTTAAAAGAAATCCATTCCCTAACTATTTTCTCTTCTGACTGTAGGTAGTCCTGTCACCCCACACCCTCCTTTTTGATCTTCAATAGGAGCTGAGATGATAGAGGGGAAAACTGCTTTTTCACCAAGGAGAGACCTGCTCTGATGTTTGAATGTAGCTTTGACTTTTTGGTGATGCCTGAAGGCATTGATTTCTAATATTAGATGTCTAAAGGACAGGGAGCTTCTGGAGAGGGGACAGAAAGGGTACACAAACCCCAGAAAACAGAAAGAACACAAATGATTGGGGATTTGAACATCTCTCTTCTGGGGAAAGGTTGGGGGAGCTGGGGCTGGTTAGCCTGGAGAGGAGAAGACTGAGGGGGGAGCTTAGCAATGCTGATCAATACTGCAAGTCTTACAAGGAGCAGCTGAGGGAACTGGGGCTGGTTAGGCTGAGGAAGAGGAGGTTCAGGGGAGACCTTAGCTCTCTCTACAACTACCTGGAAGGAGATTGGAGCCAGGTGGAAAGTGGAAATTGATCTCTTCTCCTGGGTTCCCAGTGAGAGGACAAGAGGCAATGGCCTCAAGTTGCACCAGGGGAGGTTTAGATTGGAGAGCAGGAACAATTTCTTCACCCAGAGGGTTATCAGGCATTGGCCCAGGCTGCCCAGAGCAGTGGAACCCTCAGCCTTTCCCCAGCAGAGAGGTGTCCAAGTCCCCTCAGCATTTCTGTAGCCCTTTTCTGCTCCCTCTCCAGAAGTTCCCTGACCTTCTGGAACAGAGGAGCCCAGAACTGGCCCCAGGACTCCAGATGTGGCCAGACTAGGGCAGAGTAGAGGGGGAGGAGAACCTCCCTCAACCTGCTGGCCACATTCTTCTTGCTGCAAACTCTATACTTCTGTTCTATTAAAGACAGAGGTGCTGGAGAGCAATATGGGCTGCTGATTTGGAGAAGGGTTCAGTGGAACAGGTTGCCCAGAGAGGCTGTGGAAGCTCCATCCCTGGAAGCTGTTAAGGCCAGGCTGGCTGGGGCTATGGGCAACCTGATCCTAGTGGGAGGTGTCCCTGGCAGGCAGGGGGGTTGGAACTAGATAATGTCTAAGGTCCCTTCCACCTCTGCCAGTTCTCTGATTCTCTGACATGTCTGCTGTAGCTGTGTGAGTCACAGCTGCTGTAACTGAGTCCTAGAGCCTCTCGTTTCAGTGATTTACATCTGCCTATAGGTAATGATGTAGGATAATTGAGCCCCAGAAACAGCAAAGGAATAGAGTTTTCCATTTGTTTTCAAATCCCCTTCCTAGTTCCTATCAGAGATGAGATTTATCACCAAGATCTCTCATCCAACCTGGCTTGCAGCCAGGGAGATGCAAAATCTGAGCCTGTGCAGGCTTCCCAAGCAGGCAGAAAACAAGACACTGCATCTTTAAGAAGTGCTTATTTGGCATTTACTTATTTAGTTAAAGATCAGTGCCAGGCAGAAGTCCCGAGGGGGGGGAGAGTGGATGGCTCATTGGGCCTCCTGGGGAGGGTGGTAATTAAACTCTGAAGGCAAGCAATGATGTTAAGCTAAAAGCTCATCTTTAAATAGTAATACACTTGCAATGTAAAGTGGAAGGCCCTCGGGTGCCTGTTGACACAGCGTTAGGAGCTGGCACTTTTTTTCCTTTCCTCTAGAAAAGCTAAATTGAAGAAACTGTGATGAGCTGATCTGCATAAAGCAATCTGATTCTGCCTGAGGGCATGGGCAACAGGGAGTGATTAGCAAAATGTCTTGTCTTTTTCCCCCCCCCTCCTCTTTCCCTGCTACTCTGTTGCTCTGCTAACATGCCACTTGTCACTGAGAAATTGGAGAGACCATATGCCAAGCTGCATCTACAGAGACCCCCTTGCTGATTGCATGCTGAAGAATTCCCCTTCCCTGCACGACTGGCTGTCAAAAAGCATTTCTGAGATGGCAGGAAACATGCTGGAAAGAAGGATCTCGTGTTGCCTTCCCTTTGCCTTCCTCTTGGGCTGCATCAAGGCAGGCAACAAAACACATTGACAGAGAGAAATGTGGGTTTTTCTCAGCTGACCTTTACCTTCTCCTCATCCCATGTGGGTTGGACTTGCTCCTCCAAACAAACTTTGAGCAGTCTCTGAGGCTCTAGTTCCTCTAGAGAGGTCTCAGCTTGATTTCCAGAGAGGTCTAGACAGGGCATTGGCTTTGCTTAATAGCAGTGTGATTTCCTTGTAGCTATACATCTTGGTGCAAGGAGGGGATGCCCCATGGGATGATATTAATAATTAAGAGAAAATATTGGCTTGGATCTCAAGCAATAATATAATTTCCTGCCATAGCTGTTGCAGAGCTCAATTACTTGAGAAAATTACATGAAGGAGACCATCAACTTTTGTTCAAGTGGCAAGATTTTGCCTGGAGTTGTAAATCCCTTTCCCTGTCATAACAGCACAACCCTAGTTTTCTTTCAAGCATTTTGGTTTTCTCATGTGATGTTGAGTGGAAGATGCAGTCAGTATGTGCAGTACATGGGTGTAAGCAGGCAGCAAATGCTTCAGAAAGAAATTTTATTGTACTATTTCAAAATCCTAGACAGGTGTTGTGCCTGTTGTGTCCAGTTCTGGAGCCCCTGTTCCAAGAGGGGTATGGAGTGAGTCCAGAGAAGGGCCAGGAGAATGAGCAGAGGACTTGGAGCACCTCTGCTATGAGGACAGACTGAGAGAGTTGGGGTTGTTCAGGCTGGAGAAGAGAAGGCTCCCAGGAGACCTTCTGGTGGCCTTCCAGTATCTGAAGGGGGCTACAAGAAAGCTGGGGAGGGACTGTTTAGGAGGTCAGAGAGTGATAGGACTAGGGAAAATGGATGCAAACTGGAGGAGGGGAGATTGAGATTGGCTATGAGGAGGAAGTTCTTCACTGTGAGGGTGGGGAGACACTGGAACAGGTTGCCCAGAGAGGCTGTGGAAGCTCCATCCCTGGAAGCTTTGAAGGCCAGGCTGGCTGGGGCTGTGGGCAACCTGCTCTAGTGGGAGGTGTCCCTGGCAGGCAGGGGGTTGGAACTAGATGATTTTGAAGGTCTCTTCCAACTCTGACAGTTCTATGATTCTATACCTATAGTTCAGAACTGGGGAAAAAAGAAATATATGTATATATAATATATATTTGTAGTGGTGCTGTCACTTGCAGGTTGTCTAGGTTTTCTTTGAATGTAGAGATGAGGTAAAATGCAAGGCTCTCTCTTAACTCTTCTCTTCAGAGAAGTTATCCTGGTGATTATTCTAGACATTAACCTATGAAGCTATGGAATGATTTGCTCAGGATTGTTGCTGTTATTGTAAAATGGAAGCTGTCATCTATTGCATAAATTGGAATATATACCTGAGCTGTCCAACTGGTGGCTTGCTAGATAACTCAGTTTAACCAGCAAATTATTTTGGATGCCTATTCAGATACTGTGCCTCATTCCCCAAAACCAGTCCCTGGGACCTGTGGGACACCCAGTTTCAGAATCACACAGAATCATGAAGGTTGGAAGAAACCTCTAAGCTCATCAAGTCCAACCAGCAACCTAGCACCATCATGGCACCAATCTATGGCCCTAAGGACCACAGCTGTGCTATGTTTTGAACACAGAGATGCTGTCCATGATGACAGGATGCCTTTAGCTCATATCCACTACATGGCTTGTACTCTTGATGGCTCCAGTAATAAATCAGAATAGTAGCAGGGTGCTGAAGAGAAACTAGGCTTTCAGCTTTGGAAAATTTGGTTTAAGAATTTAGCAGCACTGGGAAGAATTTGGGGCATTTAGTCAGTCTGGGAAAGAATGTGAAAGAGAAATCCCCTCCTGCAAAGGACTGAAGCAGAATGACAGGTTAGATTTGGAGAGCTGGTGTAGCAATCATGCCAATGCTCTTTCCAGCTTATGCAGAGAGGGTTTCAGTGCCCTAGGCTGCCTGTATGCTGAGTGTGAGGGGGAAGGCTTGTTTATTCTTCTGCTGTTATGCCACTCATGACAAGAAGAGACATGAAAAGCTCAAGGGGCTAATCAGTTTTTCAGCTCTGACCCATATTTGGAGTTTGCAGTAATTATGAAAGAGAGGAGTTCTTGGGTCTTGCTGTAGCCATGTACCTGCTCTGCTTCCACAACTGCCTCAGAGCTTCACTCTGTGTGAATGAGAACTTCTGTGAGCTTTGAACTCTGGAAAGGAAGAAAAATGAAGCATGGGTGATGTTAGGCATTGGCCCAGGCTGCCCAGGGCAGTGATGGAGTCACTATTCATGGAGAGGTCCCCAAACCATCTAGCTGTGGTCCTTAGGGCCATGGTTTAGTGGCATGGTGGTGCTAGGTTGCTGGTTGGACTTGAGGATCTTAAAGGTCTCTTCCAAGCTGGATAATTCTGGGGTTCTGTCTGTCTGGCACAGCCAAAGCTGCAAAAAGCAAACCAACAAAAATAGCTCCATTATAATTCCCACTGAAATGTGATTGCTGAAATAATAAGATTCCTCATTTTGCCAATCTACAAAGCTCATGTGACTACTAAAAGCAAGAAGACAAACCCCACACAGCCATGTGGACTCATTCTGGGCCAACTGCACTTTCATCTTCTGCCTCTCTTCTGGGCTGTGGGCTGAGGAGCCCTGAAGTAGGAACCAAAAGTACTCCCCAAGATAACAGGGAAGTTTCTGCTTTATTTTATGCTGTACAACTGCTAATTTCTTGTCTGGGAAAGCTCTGGGGATAGGCAGGTTGTGCTGTGGCTCTTCTTTGTGTGCTGTTAGACCCAATTTTGGAGCAGATTGTGAAGGGCAACTGCACACAGGGCTTGTAAGATTAGGACATAGTGTTAGAAGAGAAATATCCTTTAATGTATCATGAGACAAAGCTTTAAACACCCCTGTTAGTGTCAGTGATGGGACTTATTTCTCTTGTCCTCTCTCTCTGTTCTTCTTTTGCTCTAGCAGCTCTGACTATTGATGTTAATTAGTACTGAAAAGGACATTTTTGGCAAGGCTTTTAAATACAGCTTTTATCTTCTCTAGCAACAAAGTTGTGTTTAATGCTGTTTGACATCTAAGAGGGACTGCAAGGTCTTTTTTTTTCCCCTGTTGGTTTTTGTTTTGTTTTGTTTTCCTAAAGGAGTTCCTCTTTCTTCTAATTTATTAAGAAATCAGATGTGCTTTTATTCTCCCCCTACTTCTGTGCTTGGCTGAGAACAGGTGAGTGTAGGATATTAAGCAAAAGAGAACCATAACAGTGTTGCACTGAGGGTTCAGCATCAGGAGATTTCCTTGTATGAGGTTTTGCATATTTTATTGAGCTACTGCTTTTCATATACCTAGCTTTTAAAACCATGGAATGATGTCTTGCCTTCTTTTAAGGGTTTGAAGAGACCTCCTCTCAGCACCATCTAGTTATTGGCCTGGATGGTATAGTTGAGTTGCACAAGAGACTCAGGAGAAAGAGTTGATCCAAATGATTACTGGAGGGATTTCCTACCTGTCTGTCTGCAGTAGTAGTGTTGCCATCTATCCCTGTTAGCATTTACTTTAGAGGGATCTTTACATGTGGATGTTGATTTTGGCCAGGCAGCATTGCCAGATATAACTGTGCCAGTGGTGGATTATAAGTGCTGCCATTGGACAAAAATGTCTAGAAACAGCAGCAACAGAATTTCTCCAGCCTTCAGAAACAAGGAACTGACAATTTGACATGAATCCTACTCAGACATGTCACAGAACCATTCAGGTTGGCAGAGACCTCTAAGATCAAGTCCAACCATTAACCTATCACCACCATTCCTGTTTCTGTTTCATGACAGATGTGTCCCAAATTTAAGCAATCTACTTCTGCTACCCCAAACCATTACTTTTTTTCACCCCTGCTTCTAATCATTTGTCTTGTGAACTGCTAGAAGTCAACTGAACTGGATGTAGAACACAGAATGGAAAGAACATCTCCTGGTAAGATACCAGCCTTAGACATGTTTTAGACTCAGTTGTTTTACAGGTCTAGACTTGGTTGCAGGGTGGCAATCCTGGGGTGCAGCAGGGTCCAGGGAGGTTCTTCTCCCCCTCTACTCTGCACTACTCAGGCCACAGCTGGAGTCCTGGGGCCAGTTCTGGGCTCCCCTGGTCAAGAAGGTCAGGGAACTTCTGGAGAGGGAACAGAAAAGGGCTCCAGAAATGCTGAGGGGACTTGGACATCTCTCTGCTGGGGAGAGGCTGAGGGAGCTGGGGCTGGGTAGCCTGGAGAGGAGAACACTCAGGGGGAAGCTTAGCAATGCTGAGCAATACTGCAAGGATGGGGGCAGGAGGATGGGGCCAGGCTCTTGTCAGTGGTGCCCAGGGACAGGACAAGAGGCAACAGGCACAGACTGCAGCAGAAGAAGTTCCAGCTCAACCTCAGGAGGAACTTCTTGCCTTGGAGGGTGGCAGAGCCCTGGCCCAGGCTGCCCAGAGAGGTGCTGGAGTCTTCATCTCTGGAGACATTCCAAAGCCAGCTGGATGTGATGCTGTGCAAGCTGCTGTAGGTGAGGCTGCTGTGGCAGGGGAGTTGGACTAGATCTCCAGAGCTCCCTTCCAACCCCTAACATGCTGTGACCCTGTGAAGCCTGGCTTGAAGAGCTTTAAGATACAGACATTCAGTAGTCTGTAGAAATCAATGCATTCTGCTTTGGTCATCTTCCCCTTTCACTGTTTCCTAATTCCTCTAAATTGCTAAAACTTGTGTCAAGGCCAGATTTTGGGAGGCAGGGTAAGTGCTTTTACAGCTCTGTAATCTGGAACTTTTTCAAGCTACTTCCAAGCTCTTTTGCCCTCCATGTGTCTCTGGTCTCCATGTCTCTTCAGCTGCCCAAACCTAAAGCAGGCCATGTCAGTGCAAACCCTCATGTGGACTTTCATGAACTTATGGCTAGGGTGCTTGGCCCTCCAGGGGTTATAGCCAGCTGTCATCAGAGAATGATCTAACTTACACTGGCAAACTGGCCCTAGGAAAGGAAATCTAAAGATGAGCTTTCTCTCATGGGTGTTTTTTTGCATCCCTCAGCTGCACAGCTTGCTCTGCCACAGCCTGCAGCTATGGCTGTGGCCCCAACTGTTGGACTAAATCATGGATATGGCATGTCAGCAAATCTCAGGACTTTTTATCCCCCTCCCCTGCATTGCTCTCTGAGCAGATTTGACTTTTGAGGCTAGTTCCAGTGAAACAATTTTCAGTTAAATTCCATTGCTTTCCCCAGAAATCTTTTGGTTCAAAGCAGTTACCCAACACAGCTTCCCAGCTCTGTGCTGCCTTCTTGGGGTTGCAGCTTGGATGCTTCCCCATAGACCAGGCTTGTTAGGCAATCCTTTTTCTCAGAAGACAGCAGAGATTTCTTGTGGACAGCTGGTTGGATGACAACAGATCCAGGTGGAGTAGAAAGCTCTGCATAGGAAATAATGCCATTCAGCTCTCAGATTTTAGATCCCACAAGGCAACACCTGGGCCCTGCTGGAATGATGGTTACATGACCCCTGGGAAGTGCAGCTCTTGAAGGAATTGATCTAAACTTCAGCTGCCATTAGAAATAGGCTTTTTTTTTCTTTTAAACTGACAGGAAACAAGAGTTTAGCATCATTCAAAGGGAAAAAAAAAAAGATATTTGGGAATATGTTTTGTTTTGATTGAGATCTTAAAGTGATGGACTTCAGAATCTGCAGCCTTTTACCTGTTCAGTGAAAAACATTAATGCACCATCAGCTTTTAGCCTCTCCAGAACCTTAACAGATGCTGAAATCTGATCATTTCCACTGAGATTAAAATTCAGGGTTTTTTCAGCTTATTTATATGCAGCTTACTGTCAGAAGAGGGCTAATTTTTGTTAGATTCCAGGGTTTTTTTTTCTTCATTTGAAATAGGTCTCTCTGCTGTGAGATCCATCAGGAGCACATGGTAACTACTACTTGGCATGGTCTACCTCATTGTTCACCTAGTGAATTAGATGTCACCTATTTCCCATTGGAAATGTCCTTCCTGGGACTCAATCACTGTCAAAAGAGCTGGGTTTGCCTGTCTACAGGCAGGATTTTTCTTTGAGCATGAGAATAATCCAAAACTCAGCATTTGCTAGCTGGGCAAATCCCTGTATTCTGGAGCTGAAACATGTAGCAGTTAACATCAGCTCAGATACTTCAATGATTATTGGGTTGTTGCTGTTGAGAGCAGCAGAATTTGGGATAATGCAGGCACAAGAGTGAATTTTGGTCACAGAAGGCCTTTAAATTAAGCTTTTTGAGCCCAATCCAATCCTCTAATGGAGTCACAGCACAGTCTCCCATTGAGTTGAATAGGCTTTGGGCCATTAGCTTTCAGAGTGTAGTCCTACATCAGAGATTCTCAGGGGTCTGCTAACTAAGCAAATTATCTCCTGTCAGATTGTGAAGGCATCTTTTCATTTAGCTCTTAGTCAGGATCCTCCTTTCCAACAGGTGTCTGAAGCAGTCCTGTTAAGCCAGGGGGCAGAAACATTTTGTACCCCCAGTATAGGTGCTTGCATTTGAAAATAGGCTTCTAAAAGTTCTTACTCTTTGGTTTGTCAGCTGTTTTCACATCTCTGGCTTGGAAGCAGAAAGGATTTGGCTGCACAAATGATGGGGGACCTCTAGCTGACCTGCTGATGCCTTGCTCCCATGGAGAACCAGCCCTAGGAATTGCTCTGTTGCCCCCAGATTACAGAACACTCAGTGCAGGTTGAGTACTGGAGGCTTTTGTCACTAACTTCTCTTGAGAAAGGAGAATTAGAGAGGAAAAGAATGTGAGTTGGATCAAATGTTAGGTTCTTCCTTTTTAGTCTCTCTGTTGCTGCATTCTGCTCTTGGTGCTGATGTGGTGCTGCTCTAGTTGCCTTTGGTTGTTAGAGTAACTATCCTTTTGGGCCATTCAGTCATGTTAAGTAAATAAAGGATCTGTTTATTAAGTGAGGGAGAGTCAAAAAGAGGAGAGAGCATTAAAAAGGCAAATGATTCACAGCAGTAAATCTGTCATGTAAACTTTGCTAACTAATTTGCACCAAGGTTGAGGTTTGTGCCTGGATCCCTAAGACACTTTTGTCAAACTCTAAATGGAGATCTTCATGCATCCTCTTTCACTCTGATTTTCACTTGAATTCTGTTTTAATAGAGCCCAAACCAATGAATTTTGCTCCAAATACAAATGAACAGCCTTCAGTTGATTTGGTGTCAAGTGTTATCACCTAGGTGAAGCACTGCCAGAGTGGTGGAAAACTGAGAACAGCTAAATAACTGAAACACAAACCATATTCTCCTTCTGACTTGTCTGGAGATAGATCACAGCCTCCAAAGATGTTAATAGCTATTCACAGCTTGGGTGTCACTATTACTTGTTTTCTCTTTCACTTGGAAATGCATATGGTTTCAGAATGTCAAGCTTGTTCCTAAATGCCTTCCAGATATGATGGTGTTTTAGGAGAAATGAAGCTTACTCCAGAGGGAGGGGAACATTTCCCCTAGATCTAGTACAGGTAAACATGGCCAAGGACAGGAAAATACCCCAAGTTAGGTCAATTACTTCTTGATTCCCTCTTTTCCTAGTCAGATTCTACTTGAATTTCTTCTGTTCACTTGGTTGAAGTCTTCAACAGGGTTTTATGTTTAAGTCCCTATTAGAATGTTCATGTTCATCAACAGCTTTGAACTCTGCCCCAGGTGACACAGTAAATGGGAAATATGTTAAGTTTGGAAATGAGGTTAGAGATGCCAAATCTTTCCCTCCTCCTCCTGACTCACAGAATCATACATTATGTTCAGAAAAAGTCTCATTAGATCAGGTTTCTTAGGGCCATGACTAGTTAAGTCTTGAACACCTCTGAGGACAGAGGTCCCACAACCTCTCTGAGCCTCACTTCCAATATTAAGCCATCTTCATGACAAACAAAAACCCCAACAGTTGTCTTATCACTGACCAACTCCAAACCCAGCTATCTCCAGTGTCTGTGTCTTCTCTGATCAGAGAGGTCTAGACAGCAATAAAATCTTCCTTTCAGTTTCTCTTCTCCAAGCCCACTTCTTTCAGCCTCTCCTCATGTACCATTGTCTTCAACCCCTTGACCACCTCCCCTGGGCTCACTCCAGTGTGTCAGTACCACTCTGGTGCTGCTGAGCCCAAAGCTCTAAGGATCTAATCAGTGCTTATTTAAATAGAGCTTTTCTGTCTCTAATTTCCTACCATGGAATCCTTCTGCCTTGTTCCCTAGTGCTTTGGGCACCTCTCTTGATGCCCTTTATTTCTCTAGCAAGCTCCATGGCCATCTGAGAAGAAGAAACTTAAGATACATCCCATTCTATGTTGCCCATGGATATTTGCTGCACAGCAATCTGCTGTGTGGGGGTGGAGTAAAGATTTTGGGGTTTTTTGTTTGATTTTGGGGTTTTTTGTTTGGTTTTGTGGTTTTTTGTTTGGTTTTGGGTTTTTTTTGTTTAGTTTTGGTTTGTTTTTTTTTTTTTGGGCTCAGCAAGAAGAAGTGGCAGAGAGTTTTGCTGACACACCAACACCTCTGAAGTAGGATCTTGTAGTGAGGAGTGGAAAGCACTGGGCATTAACTTCAGGAGGTAATCAATTATTTAGCAGCTCATCACATTTACTGCCCACTGAAGGATCTTTAGAGCAATAATGAGGTCACTGCAATCAGATTTGCTGCTTTTGGCATTTTAGCTACAAAGCCTGCACAGGGCCACAAAAAAATAATCCAACTTAACATGTAGATTGGAAAAGGAGGTTCAGGGGAGACCTTAGCTCTCTCTACAACTACCTGAAAGGAGGTGGGAGCCAGGTGGGAGTTGGTCTCTCCTCCTGGGTTCCCAGGGAGAGGACAAGAGGCAATGGCCTCAAGTTGCACCAGGGGAGGTTTAGATTGGAGATCAGGAACAATTTCTTCCCAGCAAGAGTTGTTAGGCATTGGCCCAGGCTGCCCAGGGTAGTGGTGGAGTCACCATCCCTGGAGGGCTTCCAAACCCATCTAGCTGTGGTCCTTAGGGCCATGGTGGTGCTAGGCTGATAGTTGGACTTGATGATCATAGAGGTCTCTTCCAACCTTCAGGATTCTGTGAAGAGAAACTCACTGGTTTGTTGATAAATTGCCATTATCTGAAACTAATACAAATAACTCCTGATTTCTCCTCAAGAAGCCTCCTTCTCATTCAAGCAGTTGTTGGTGATGTTTCCCAAAGTGCCTTCTGTGCCAGGCCAAATCCAAATATGCAAAGAGAGAGCAACAACAACAACAACAAAATAATTCTATTTCCATGGCTACCTCAGGTCACATTCTGGAGATGCAAGAGCCACCAGTTAGTCCTCTCACTACAGGAAAGCTCCTGAAGGCTCTTTATCCTGTAACATTTGGCCAAAACCCACTTGGGATGCCACAGTTTTCCCACAAACCTAGGGAGAGATTGGAATTCAACTGACTGGCAAGCAGGACTGGGCACTCCTCTGGTGTCTTCATGTTAAGAGGAAGAAAATTGGTTTTCTAGATAATTGAAATAAAAGAGGATATTTATGGTTAACACATTATTTCTGTGGCCTACAATGCAAAATATTTCTGCTGTTGAAAGGAATATAAACCAGCCCTTATCTGGGTTGCCCCAAGGGCACCAGGTAATTTGTTTTTCCTGCAGAAATAATAATTGCACACGTTCTGGTTTATAATTAATTAACATTTCTTGAAGTTCCAGTGACAAAAAAAAAAACCCCAACAAACCAGGCAGCTATTTCACATGAATTTTAAGAGAAGAAAATGAGTTTCTTTGAGTCAGGCTTTGGACTTTCTAGGGTTTTTTTTATCAGGAAATGGGAACAAAGTGATGGCTTTCATAACCATTTTTAATGAAGGAGTTCTGTCAGTAATTAGATATTAGCATGCTACTAAAATTGGTATCACTGTTACCTGTCTTGAGCAGCTCATCATGTGAGGCAGGTGCTGTAGGAGGGTTAGAGAGGAGGCAGGAAGGAAGGCAAAATGGAAAGCTTTTTTTGGCAAGCTCATAGGCAGTGTTTAGACCTGTAATTACAACTGATTAACTTCATTAAAACTAGGCCAGGCAACCCTGAGATGATTATTTTAGGAACCTGTGCAGACACCCATCATCAAGGAGCTGATGTGATCTGGTTTTCAGTGGTGGCTTTGGGGAAGGGACTGCATTCTGTTGAAAATCAGCTCCTCTTGGAGACAAAGGGAGCATCCTGCCATTGGAGAGCAGGAAAACATTTGGAGATCAGGAAAACTTTCTTCCCAGCAAGAGTTGTTAGGCATTGGGCCAGGCTGCCCAGGGCAGTGGTGGAGTTACCATCCCTGGAGGGCTTCCCAAACCATCTAGCTGTGGTCCTTAGGGCCATGGGTTAGTGGCATGGTGGTGCTAGGCTGATGGTTGGACTTGATGCCCTTAGAGGTCTCTTTCCAACCTTCATGATTCTGGGGTTCTGTCTGCTTTGCAAAGCCATGACTTTAGGAGCACATTAACCAAATCTGACCAGGAATCAAGCTGGGTTTGGGAGGGGAGGGAAATGAGCTAAAAACCCCAAGCATGTGAAGATGGCCATTAAGCCAAGTTCTTTGCAGCAGAGCAGTGCCTTCCAAAGTTAATTACAGCTGAATCTTTCTTGACCTTTAACCTTTTTATCTCTTGAAGTTTATGTAGATTAGTTTCTTGCTAAAAAAAAAGGAAGCTAAAGAAACTGGTTAAAAGCCTGTAGTCACAGAGCATCTTTAATTGCTGTTCCTGCAGGTTAGAAATGTGTAGGTTAGCACTGGTGGTTGGTACTTGCCATGACTCATTAGTACTAGCTCCTGGAAAATGAGATCAGCTGTCTCAATTGAGTAGCTTTAATTACTTGGAATAGTCCTGCTGGTTTTTTCTCCCCTTCCTCAAGACCAAAAACATTGTTGCTATTATTGTTCCAGTGATGGTGGGAGAGACAAGGCAGTGACAAAGCCCTGGCAGCAGTCACTTGAGGATGAACAGAGCCACTCTAGACATTAGTTCTGCAGTCATGAAACACGAGGTTGGTCACACTGTAATGAATTAATGAATTTCTCTCCAGGTAAAGGTGCTTTGGGACAAGCCAAGAGCCCACTGAGTTGTTGTTGTATCCCTCCCCTGTGAGCCACTGTCACTGGTACTCCTAGGAGCAGGATCTGCTGCTCCTGTTTCCTAGCTTCTATGTCACTGTGCATGTGAATGAAATTAAGGCCAAATGTTTATAATTGCCTAGCTTCATTAATTATAAATATATGGGGGGGGGGTTTCTATTAACCAGCAAAGTGTACAGACCAAACTATTTTTTCCTTCCTCATCCCTGAGAAGCTGTAAATAGCTCTAGCAGTGGTTTGGGTTTCTTTAATTAGCAGCACTCTTTGTCACTGGCACTGGGGAAGGCCCCAGGTGACCTTTCCTGCAAGTGGAAGTCCAAGGGAAGAGTTTAATTGGAGTCCTCAGAACTGCAAGTTCCTCTCTGCCCACCATCTGTGCACTAGCCTGGTTGCTTATCAACAGAGGCTGCTGTGGTTACTGTGAGGAGGGATGAAATGAAGGAAGCTCACCCAGAACAATGTTGTTATAGGCAGATTTTCTGGCTGTGAATTACAGCCCCTCTTTTCCAACTGATGGAAAAAAACCCAATTGAAGTGAAGTCTTTTTGTTTCTAAAACTTACAAAGTGTTTAGTGTGGAATTCAGGAGCAGATTTGGGAAAAGAGCTGCCACTTCCCTCAGCACAAGGGATCTATGGATTGGAAAAGTAGGGGAAGTTTGCAAATCTAATCTCCAGTCCCAAATTGCCTGATGGAGAGGTGAAATATCCACATTTCCAATCCAACGTAGGAACTTGAATGGAAGATCAACTTTTTCCTAGGTTTCCAGGAGATTTGACTTATCTCTTCTACAGGGAAAGGCTGAGGGAGCTGGGGCTGGGTAGCCTGGAGAGGAGAAGACTCAGGGGGGAGCTTAGCAATGCTGATCAATCCTGCAAGGGTTGGGGCAGGAGGATGGGGCCAGGCTTTGGTCAGTGGTGCCCAGGGACAGGACAAGAGGCAACAGGCACAGACTGCAACAGAGGAAGTTCCAGCTAAACCTCAGGAGGAACTTCTTGCTTTTGAGGGTGGTAGAGCCCTGCCCCAGGCTGCTCAGAGAGGTGGTGGAGTCTCCATCTCTAGAGACATTCCAAAGCCAGCTGGATGTGATGCTGTGCAAGCTGCTGTAGGTGAGGCTGCTGTGGCAGGGGGGTTGGACTAGATGATCTCCAGAGCTCCCTTCCAACCCCTCACACTCTGTGATCCTGTGACTTGCTAACTGTACTCCAAACCTCCTACCTAGCTTTAAAGGTTTAAAAAAAAAGAAAATAATGATGATGATAATGATTTTTTATTCAAAGATGATTTGATTTTTCTTCTTTTGAAGAGATCATTTCAGACAGAAAATGCTGAATGCTTCAGTCAGCAGGTGTCATATACCCAAATCTGCACTTCTCACCAAGGAATAGCACTCAAACTGCATTTTCCAAATAATGAGAACAAGAAAACTCTGACCTCTTTCCAGATGTTTTCCTAGAGCTGATAGGTGATAAAGAAATGTTCAGCAAGGGTTCTCACTGTATCAGCTCTGTTAGGGACAATCTCCATATTATATCCCTCTTTAGGCTCTGTATTATATTTTTCTTTATCCCCATGTGTATATTCCTCTTTAGGACAAGAGGCAGTGGCCTTAAGTTGCACCAGGGGAGTTTCAGATTGAAGATCAGGAACAATTTCTTCCCAGCAAGAGTTGTTAGGCATTGGCCCAGGCTGCCCAGAGCAGTGATGGAGTCACCATCCCTGGAGGGCTTCAGAAACATCTAGCTGTGGTCCTTAGGGCCATGGTTTAGTGGCATGGTGGTGCTAGGTGAATGGTTGAACTTGATGATCTTGGAGGTCTCTTCCAACCTCCATGATTCTGTGAACCTCCCTTCCATGTGTTCTTGCAGGAGTGCCCAAGGCCAGCATTCACCTGACATATGCTTCATGACCAAAAAGGTGCTCCAAGAACAACAAGGAACCATTGTTACGCTGTTCTGTCAATCCCCAGCTGATGTGTAGGTCATCCCCATCCCATCCCTGAATGCTCTCTGTGCAGTGTTGCTCACTTCCACCTCAGGCCAGAGGTATCAGTCTGCTTGTGCATACAGAGTTCTTCTCTAGTGTGAGAGTTCAGCCTGGGAAGGAAACAGCTGAGGGGACACATGGTAGAAGACAACAGAATGCCAAGTGCCATGGAAGATGTGACAGCAAATGATGATTCCTTTTCTCTCTTCCCCAGAAGGCCAAGTTATCAGATTGCATGATCTGGTGGTAGCCTGGGGTGAGCAATGGAATGTTCATCCTCACACCTGCCATCATTAGGCTTATTGCACAGGATTGTCACAGCTACTCCAAATTTACACAGCTTTAAAGAGTGGTTGGACAAATTGATGGCAGAAACCATCCCATTGGGAACCCTTCAGGGCCAAGATGTGATTAGAAGTCCCTCACTTCCAGAAAATGGGAAGGTAGTCTGCTGAAATATCACTGTATGCTTGCTCTGTTCTTCAAGTCTTTATTAGGCTATCTACTGGTATATCAGGTATTGGAAGGTATCATCTAGTCTGGCTGCCTTTCTTTGTCTTTTAATAAATGAAAAGACTGGCTTTTATTATGAATTTTGGGGTTTTTTTTTAATTAGTATTATAGTTATTTGGAAAGCTGCTGGAAAAGCAGTGCCCCATATGCAGCAGATCAGACAGAACACATAGAGGAGGCAGTTCCAGATCATTCCTTGTCAGAAGGTAATCAAAACCATATTGTCTCCCTAGTCAGGAGGAGCAGCAGCATTCCCAAAAGCAAACACACTGCTCTTCAGAATCTGAGGAGAGTTCTATGAAAGATGCAGGAGTGTTAATTTCTTAAATGATCTCACATTACCACAGGGCTTGAAGCCTTTTTAGTAAAGGAAGTCAAGGAAGAAAAAGATGAAAAAGAAGGGAAAGCAGAGCTGTATTTGCACACATGAAGAGGCACAAAGCAGGGTTTTCAACTGGCACTGGAGTGAGGAGAGCAATCCCCAAAGAATGCTTCCTCCAGACGAGTCCTTGAATATTTAATAATGGTGAATTACCAGAACCCTTCAACCATAATGAAGGAATAAGCAGGCAATTAGAGCAAACTGCAAATCCCTCACCCTAAAAACCCTCCAGCCTTTTAACTCTCCCTGTGCATCTACCATTCCCTTTGGATTTCTCCCACTTGTTTAAAAATCAGAGTGAGAAAAGGCTTTTTCCCATCTCTGAGAAACCCTTCTCCATCCAGCTCCTTCCCAGGAAGGAACTGTATTACTCTCTCTCCTCTTGCAAAATTCAAAGCCACTACCACTTACTGCAGGTTCCTGTAGCATCTTGAGTTGCTATCCCAGCCATTCCCATCTGAGAGGGATGCTGTGCTTCACAAACCCACCTGCCTCTCTAGAAAGTGCAATGTTTAACCCTTGCAGGATAACAGTAAAGAAAGGAGCAGGCAGTTGTGTGCTCAGAGCTATGGAATGCTTCAAGGTGAGGAAGGGGCTGAAAGGTGAAGGAGCATTTCAACCTCAACCTGAAAGCAAGCCAGAATCAATCAATCTATCTATCTACCTATGTATCAACCTAAACTTGAAAGTAAGCCAGAATCTATTTATCTATCTATATATCTATCATCCTAAACTTGAAAGCAAGCCAGAATCTATCATCCATCTAGCTAATCTATCTCTATCTATTATCTTTTTATATCTATCATCCATCTAGCTCTCTCTGCCTATCTATAATCCACCTAGCTAATCTATCTATGTCTAACTAACCTGTCTGTAGCTGTCATCCATCTGTATCTATCATCCATCTAGCTAAGCCATAGCTATAATCTTCTATCTCTCTCTCTCTACCATCTATCTAGCATCTCTCTACCTATCTCTCTAGGCTAGTATCATATTTTATGCCATTTGAGGAAAGAACTTTCCAGTGCCTCAGACTCAGGCTATTCCTCAGTGGCATCTGACCTTCTAGATTAAAGTCTTCAGACCTTTTTGATGCATGGATGTAGAATGGAAATTAAACCCTCATGGCTTACTGGTGTTACCAAAATGGCAGTTTCATCAAATAATGAGGAACTGTGGCACCAGACTGAAGAGGATTTGACTCCTGGAGGTAACTAGGTCAACAGATGGTAAATACAGTGTGGCAGAGAAATATGGAAAAGAATGAGTCTGGGGAAGAAGAAACCAATCATCTAGGGCACTGAGAAAGAAGTGTTGATTGTTGTGGAAAAGTCACTGAAATCATCAAGACAGTGGACAGTAGTAGGGGAAAATGCCAAGAAGTCACTAGGCTGTTGTAGGAAGAAGAGAAGGATCAGGTGATCTGATTTCTGTTTGGAAGATCTGGCTTTTCCATATGGTCATAAGATCAAGAAGCAAAATCAGTATTGCCTTATAAATGATGCTTAAGGTCTTCTCTGAACAGAGGTGTATTGCACTGAGTATTCACTGCTGAGAAGATGACTTCTACCTGCATCAGAATGTTTTGGACACCATCAGTATCTGTACATGTGGCATTGTTCCATGGCTGGAAGGGACATGTTATGGTCTTGCAGTGACCATTTCATGGAACCAAGCAGCAGGAATAGTAGAGAATATTATGCTGTGAGGCTGTAATCAAAGCTTTTGAGATCACAGAATCATGAAGGTTGGAAGAGATCTCTAAGATCATCAAGTCACATAAAGGGCAGTGACTGCCCAGGGCAGTGGTGGAGTCACCATCCCTGGAGGGCTTCAGAAACCATCTAGCTGTGGTCCTTAGGGTCCTGGTTTAGTGGCATGGTGGTGCTAGGTTGCTGGTTGGACCTGATGATCCTAGAAGTCTCTTCCAACCTTCCTGATTCTGTGAACTGAGTACTCTGATACTAGTCCACAGGTCCCAAGGGGAAAACAACCAGCAGAAACTCAAAACTTCTCATTTCTTGTGTTACAGTAGAAAAGTAGGTATCAAAATAGACATTCTGGTCTGCAGAAGGCAGATTAGACTGCCAACCCTGTCCTCTTGATTACTGGCCTTGAATTTTTATTCCTATATCCTCTGCATTTCATGTTAGATATGTAGGCTTCTTCCCTTCTCAGAGTCCTTGGATTTCTTCATCCAGGGCTGGTGTTCTCTCAAGGAAAAAGGATGTCTGTTTAGAAAACAACTACTGTAGGCTGGACCTTCTGGATTACATATGATTTACAGTTACAACTGTTTATCTAGAAGGACTTGGGTTCTAATTCATTCTGAAATTCCTCTACAGCAGTTGGCTGAAGCTGCAGCTTCTGTAGCCCAGATAAATGAAAATAATTATGAAGATAAATTCCCTCTCCTAACATCATACTTTTTCTTCTCATGTGAAGTTTCATTTCACACTGTGGGATGCAGAAAAGACCATAGAACTGTCAGAGGTGGAAGGGACCTTCAAGATCATCTAGTTCCAACCCCCCTGCCTGCCAGGGACACCTCCCACTAGAGCAGGTTGCCCACAGCCCCAGCCAGCCTGGCCTTCAAAGCTTCCAGGGATGGAGCTTCCACAGCCTCTCTGGGCAACCTGTTCCAGTGTCTCCCCACCCTCACAGTGAAGAACTTCCTCTTCATATCCAATCTAAATCTCCCCTCCTCTAGTTTGCATCTATTCCCCCTAGTCCTATCACTCCCTGACCTCCTAAACAGTCCCTCAGCAGCTTTCTTGTAGCCCCCTTCAGATCCTGGAAGGCCACCAGAAGGTCTCCTAATCCATGATAGATGTGAAATCAGAAAGATTGTTGAAGTTGTTTTCAGAAGCTGAAGTGAGAACATTTCTGATTTGGGCATTCCAAAGCATATGCAACACTGGTTAGAATCTAGTAGTATCAGACAGGACATTCCTTTCATTAAGAGCTTGGTTTCTTCACCTTAAACCAACACACACACACACATGAACCTTATCTACTACCTTCCAGAACACAGAGGATTTTCCCAAACCCTCTTTTTAAAGCTATTGTTGCTGGTATCCATGTGACTCTTTATGTTTGCAGTAAATTTCTAGACAACCTATAAAATTCTTCTCCCTTTCTCAGTCTATTAATGCTTCCCACATGTGTACTGCATAGTCTTACCTAAAATCACAGGAGTAACAACCTCATTGTGTCTTACATATAGAGACTTCAGGGAACAAATTATGTTTTATAACCCAGACTTCCATCTTCTTTGGGAGGGAAATAGGAGAATATGTTGCAAACAGTTGTTTGGAAGTAACTTGGTTTATTGTTGCAGCAAAGGATTTCTAGTTCCTCTCCTCTTTAATTGGCCTCAGTTTGGTAGCACATTAGTGTGGATATTTCAACATGGTTTTCCCCCAGTGTTCTGCTAGTAATTGTTTCATCTAAAACTGGTTTGCTGAGGAGGCTGAATCTTCTCATTTCATGATTATACTAATAGCACAATAAAGGACTTTACACATTCCTGCTGCTTGCTTGCCTGTTGCAGCTGATATCTACTGCCTTGCAGCATATGGAGATATTTTGGGTGTTTCACTGTTTTAACCATTATGGAGATAGGATGAAGTGAGAGGACAAGAGGCAATGGCCTCAAGTTGCACCAGGGAAGGGTTAGATTGGAGATCAGGAACAATTTCTTCCCAGCAAGAGTTGTTAGGCATTGGCCCAGGCTGCCCAGGGCAGTGGTGGAGTCACCATCCCTGGAGGGCTTCAGAAACCATCTAGCTGTGGTCCTTAGGACCATGGTTTAGTGGCACGGTGGTGCCAGGTTTCTGGTTGGACTTGATGCTCTTAGAGGGCTCTTGCAACCTTCTTGATAACATAAAATAACATCATTTTATATATTTAAATCTTTGATATGTTTTTTGAGCCAAACC
>VWZX01006417.1:1081447-1124538 GCA_013399015.1 Galbula dea
CCCCCCCACCTCACAGACCCATAATGGTGAAACAAAATGTGATGAAAATGATTAGCCATAGATGAGCAGGATCCCTGCTGGCAGCAGGGCATGCAGAGCAGTTACCTCCATTTAAAGATGTTTTGGAGGCTGTCATTCCTTTTTGGTCATGTAAATGCTTTTGCTGCCTGTTTGCTTTCTCATCTTTTGGGCTAGTAAAAAGGAAAAGAAAAGCAGAAACAACAAATAGTGTGGAATGTGTTTGTATGACTTGCCTCTGCTCCCTTCAGAACTCATAGTGGTCAGAGATCCCCCTCAAGAAATGCTATCATTTTTTCCTTCTCTCTTGGGTTATTTTCTCTCTCACAGCAAAACTTGAGATCTTCCATGATCACCAAATGGTTTTCACCCCACTTCCTTAAATTCACCCATTTTTCTGCCAGGCAGAATGCCTTTGCAGGATGATGATCATTCATAAGGAGGAGGGGAATTTATAGTTCATTCTGTTCTCTCTGTCTTCCTCAGTGCAAGCTTCTCTGGCAGTGTGGAGGTAAATGATAATTGCAAATGACTGCTCTAGACAAAGACTCTAGAACCTTTTCTGTGCCAGAAAAGGGAGTTTTACAGACTTAGAAGAAAACTGCAATTATTTGGATTGTGCTTCCCACAAAGAACCCTTAGGATACATTTCCAAAGGGATAAATCTGCCAATAGGTGATAAATGAATGTTAGGATTTCATAACCTTTGTGGGCAACCTGCTCCAGTGCTGCACTCTCTTCTGTTGCTAATTACTGGTTCTGCTCTTAGTGGTTCTAATGACCAATGAACTTTGTGTCTAAAAGGAAGGAGCTGATGTGAAAGCTGGTTTTAGAGGGTCTAAGTCCCTTAAAGTTCAGAAAATCAGGGAATCCTGGTTTTATCATTCATGCAATATTGTTTATCAGTGCTTCAGGCACCAAGTGTGCTGCAGAATGGCAAGGACTTAACATACAGTGACCTTTGGAAGCCTCTCAAAAACACTCTATGGTTTTGTTCAACCCCATGAATATAGTCTCAAGCCAAAGTAATTAAGCAGATTGCAATAATTATATGACATCCTAGGATCTACAGCTTTTTAAAGGGCCTTTTTTAAAGGTCTAGGTGATACTGTTTTGCAATAGCAGCTTGATCTGACACAGAAAGGCAGGCATTCTCTTAATAATTGCATCAGCATCACAGCAGCTCTGCCTTAATTAAATCTTCACAATTAGACAGGCTTGTTATTGTATGTCATTAGTCTTCTTAATACCCATTTTACCTATTATCACCTCATTTTCAAGCACACATCTGTCACAGGGAAGCTACTTTTCCACCTCACTTCATTGCTTACTGATTTACACCTAAAAGGCTTTAGGCAGTTATGTTAACAATTCTGAATTGTCTTGCTGAAAGTCTAAGGAATGGTGAAACAAAAAATGCACTGAGCTGACTATAAACATGAAGAACAGATTCTAGAGTTCAGGCACATTTTTCCTCTTGGGTTTTGCATTGCCATTTGGTTTAATTCTTTCAGAAATGCCCCTTCCAGCAGATAGCTCAGTACAAGCTCTTCACTCAGGTTGGTTTCTGGACACAAGGATGCAGTGAAATTGTTGCATTCTTTGGCTAAAAGGATAGCAAGGCATCATTTTTATAGCTCTGAAAATATCAGTTAGGGTACTTAACCTATTAAAAGGCTATGGTACTTTTGTTTTAATCATGTCAATTGTTCTGGAGCCCTTTGAAGGTAGAGCTGTGGTGGGAAGAGTGGACAGGGTTCTTGTTCAGCCTCACCCTCCATGCTTTGGGGTTTCTGATCTCCCAGTAAAGTTCCTGGCAAAATTACAATGCCACTGCCAAGACCATAGAATCAGAGACTGATTAGGTTTGGAAGGGACCTTCAGAGAGCATCTCATCCAACCCCTCTGCCAGAGACATGTTTTCCCTAGATCAGGTTGCTCAAAGCCCCATCAGATCTGAACTTGAACACTGCCAGGGCTGGGGCATCCACAACTTCTCTGGGCAACCTGTTCCAGTGCTCCACCACCCTTAGCATGGAAAAAGTCTTCCTGATGTCCAACCTGAGTCTACTCACCTTCAATTTAAAACTTCTGCCCTTTCTGCTGGCACTACCACCCCAGTAATGGTCACTCTACATCTTTCCTATAAGCCTCCTTTATATATTTGCACCCCATCTGTGGGGATAGTTAAGTAGCATGGGGCTTTTCCTGATGGAGTGGTTAAAATAGTGCAATTTAAATAAGAATTAAAGTGCTAATTTATGCAGCACATCTTGTAGGTGGTAAATAAGCAAGGCTGGTGTAGACTTCAGTAGGATACTGTAGACTCATAGTAGTAGGATGCTGGCAACTGATTGCCTTTCTGAGGAAAATCCAAATATTCAAGATATTTCCCCTTATTTTTATAGTAACTGCTCAGCAATTGCATGTTCTAACTGACTTCCAGTCCCAAGGAGCAAGTAGTGAGCCAAGGCTACAATATTGATGTCCTGTCATCCAAGGTGTTTGGTCTTATTTGTCAATCCTTCAATAATTCATGCATCTTCTCAGACAGTACATGTATGACCTCAAGTTGCACCAGGGGAGGTTTAGATTGGAGATCAGGAAACATTTCTTCCCAGCAAGAGTTGTTAGGCATTGGCCCAGGCTGCCCAGGGCAGTGCTGGAGTCACCATCCCTGGAGGGCTTCCAAACCATCCAGCTGTGGTCCTTAGGGCCATGGTTTAGTGGCATGGTGGTGCTGGGTTCCTAGTTGGACTTGATGATCTCAGAGGTCTCTTCCAACCTTCTTGATAACATAAAATAACATTAACTCTATTTTATATATTTAAGGGCATAAGAGAGGCAATGTTTGTAAAGACAACAAGCAAAGATTTTGGGGGGTTATGTTTTGGGTTGCCTGGTTGGTTTGGGGTTTTTTTTTTAGGTTGGTTTTATTTTGTTTGAGATTTTGGGGGGTTTTGGTTTGATTTTTTTGGAGTCATCCATTGCTCAGCAACAGATATGATGTTATCAAGAAAAATAGAGGCCAGTTTTGGTGTCCAGCAAAGCTTCATCAAGTTTTGCCCCCTGTTCCAACTCCACCACAGGGTTTAGGTGTAGTTTAGGCAGTTTAAGAGCTGTCCCTTCCATCTTTAAGAATATCCTTCTTTTCTAATGGCTAAAACTTGATATTCCAGGGGATTTTGACCTCTGTGCTATCAGTTAGGGTCTCTGTCATACCAGAGTGAACCTGAAGGGTCCCAGCTGATAGCTGATTCTTCAAAGGCAAGATTTGGACCTTTCTTGGATTTCTGCCTCTTTTAAATTTAAACCATAGTACTAAACATGCAATGTAGCTTCCTTTTTTTTTAATGTATATACAGTGTAGTAACAAGGTGTAGGGAAATCATTAGCACATTAAAGAAACCCCTTAAAAATTAGCAAAACAAAACTCATTGCAACAAAGGAAGTTCTCCAGGGAAGAAAGGAGAAGAGTGGAGAGACCTTGGAGAAGGTTCATAATGTTTCAAAGCTTCACAAAGCCATGAAACTCCACAAAATGGGGGAAAAAAAGAAGAAATATAAGAAAAAAAGAGAATATTTTTATTGTTAGCTGCAGACATGGTGTAATTTGCCATTCATTTACCAGCAGTAGTGAAAAATATGCTGGCATTCTAGTAGCCTGGTTGTCAAAGTGACCTTTTTTTAATGTCACATGTCAGAGAGTTTCATGTCACACTAAGACAATGTGACAGACCAGAGCTAAGCTTTGCTAATGTTTCCCCTTCACCTTCTCCAAAGTGCATGCATCCTAAAGAAGCAGCTGAAGGTATGGGCTGCTCCTTGCTTGATGATTCAGTGCCTGCTCCAAAGAGAAAGGTCATGAAGCAAAACAGCTTCTGCACTAGAAGTTACCAACAAAATCAAAGCAACAAAAACCCAAAGCCAAGATCCACTCTCCAGCTGAGATGAAGTAGCAGAACATTTGTGGTGCTTTAACATTCTCAGTGACAAAGAACAAACTGGAAATGTCAGAGCTGGGTGGAGATGTCACTCAGATGGCTTCTGCAGTCATCACTCTCCACCTAACAAATGCAACTTAAATGAAAATGCCCCAGTCCAGCTCCAGTTTGGAGGTGGTGGCTGGGAGAACACAGAAGGACATGGACTGTGCAAACAACAGAGACAGACAATCTGGGTCATGAGGTCATAAAATCTGGAACCCAGCTTTTCTCTGTCCCACTGTTGCCACTGGATAGGTTACAGAAACACAGAGTAATGGATTTCCACTCCTCAGCTGCCAGATCTTTTTCTTCTTGTGCTTCAAACCAGAACAATGATAGGAAGAAGATCCTTGATTTGCTCCTTAATTCTTCCTCTTATCCACCCCAGTGTAACTGCACAGCAGAACACAGTTAAGATGGATAAAGTTAGAAGAGATTTTTCCTGTTCTAAATGTGAAAGGGCAGGTAGTAACTTTTATTATTACACCATCTTATGACCAGTGGTAACTTTTCTCCACTATTACTGCACCACATTATGCCCAGTGCTTTAATGAGTGTTGAAGGAGTTCATTGTCATGCTCAGACCATATTTGTGTTGTCAAATACCTGGTCATCAAGAGATACAGTAGAAATAGCATATTTAGTATAGTTACTCTTAATAGTGTTAGTTAATGTCATTATTTAATTATTATATTTATATATATTCAATTATTATATTATATTTAATACAGTTGACTGCCTTTTTCTGAACTTCATTGATACTAGTCAATGAAATGCTCTCACCAAGAAGAAAACTCAGCCTGCTCCATGTGAAAACCAAAGAAATACCTTTAAAAATTGATTTCCCACAGAACACAAGAGCTGTCTGATCTTCTTGCTGGGTATTTCATTAGCTCTCTCTACACCTGGTAAGTTGTCAGCCCAGTGATAACTCCTCAGAAGAGTCACAGATGTCTGATGTTGCAGGTGGTTACAAAAAATACCATCCTCTTCCTCTGCAGCCTTTGCTCTGCAAGCACCAGTCCTCAGCAAGAGATTGACAGGTTAGGAACTTTCTGTCTGAGGAGATTAGTTTGTGGCTGAAATTAAGCTCCACAAATACAAAACCTAGTCTAGCTTACACATGGCAGCTGCTTCCTTACTCCTTTCTTATGGCTTTTGTAGGCTGTAGTGAGCATGTGGGCACCTGTTGTCATATGGAGCAGATGAAGATGAAGAACTTGCTGCTTGAACAGCAGAAGAAGGGAGGGCTTTAAGCCTGAAAGGCAGTGTAAATGAAGGTAGACTGGCTAAGAACTTATTTCAGGATGAGAAATAAGGCTTTTTCTCTGCCCAAATGAATATCTGCTTCAGGAAAGACCTAGCAGTTCTGAGCTTCTCCTGAAATCAGAGTGCAGAAGTAGGAGCTCAGTGGGAAACAGCTTTGGGTCTCTGTTCTGAGAGCAGCCATGCTAATTAAATCTAGAATCTGCTTTGTCAACCCCAAAAAGAATCATGCTGTATCTTAGGCAGGACAAGGGAGTGACTAGTTTTACATGAAGTGTGAAATTACATTTAATGTGTCCAAATTTTGCCTCTGGGGAAAAATGTGCTGCAATTGCAAGCTGGTAGGGCACAGGTCACCTTGTGTATATTCATGACTACACAGGGCTGCTGTGCTGACAGCAGAATGCAATATGCTCATGGGTTTGTACTTGCTATGAGCTCCTTAAGTACCTGTCTTCAACTGAAACCAAAGACCTTAGCTTGTCAAAAAGTGTTAGGGTTGTTACAGAGAGGCTGGAGTGCAGGATTTATGACAGTGGAGCTGAGGTTTGTCTTAAAGAACTGGAAGTATTGAAAGCAACAAGGTGTGATCTCTCAAACCACAAACCCAAAAGGCATAGGTGATATTATTTGGTTGAAATGCAGGAGAGAAAACCCAGAATATGGTGATTGCACAGCACTGATTGATTGTCACTGCACTCTATTCAAATTCTGCAAAATACCTGGGGGATTTCAGGCTCCTTTGTGCATTCTGTGGTTATGAGAAGTTTTGTGTGCTTAAACAAGTGGTTTGCAAAACAATCTGTCAAGGGATTTGGTTCAGTTCACAGAATCATGAAGGTTGGAAAGAGACCTCTAAGATCATCAAGCCCAACCATCCACCTAGCACCACCATGCCACTAAACCATGGCCCTAAGTAGATGATTTTGGAAGCCCTCCAGGGATGGTGACTCCACCACTACCCTGGGCAGCCTGGGCCAATGCCTAACAACTCTTGCTGGGAAGAAATGTTTCCTGATCTCCAATCTAACCCTTCCCTGGTGCAACTTGAGGCCATTGCCTCTTGTCCTCTCCCTAGTAACCCAGGAGAAGAGACTGACTCCCACCTGGCCCCTACCTCCTTTCAGGTAGCTCTAGGGAGAGCTAAGTCTTTGATATTTCAATGTTACTGAAAATAATGTCTACAAAAGTACTGTAGAGAATTAGCTGCTCCAGTGGGGCTCAGGTGTTGTTAACCCCTTAGAACAGGTCAGACTGCCAGACACAGTCAAGCCCCAGAAACATACAGGAATTACATTTCCAGTCTAAAAACACATCAAATTCTTTGAATTGTATTTTAATGAGTCTTTAGAAAAGCACTTTTTTTGTTATTACAAGCTCAAAATTGCTCCAAAAAGTTTAATGACTTTTTCTTTTCCCTTTCTTTTCCTTTTTGTCTTCCCCTCCTCACCCCCCATTGTATCTTTTTCTCTTGGACTTACAACGACAGCCTGTTTCTTGGAACATGGCTAATACAGAAGAGCTCCAAAATCATCCCCACCTTAGACAGGTTATCTGGTTTTTAACTGCTTCCAGCATTGTGCAGCATCACTCTTGGATTTGGGGGTTTTGGTTTGGTCAAGGTTTTGGTGGGGAGTGAGAAGAAGGAGGAATAAAGATCCTTTATTCTTATTGTCTCTTAAGCAGCCTGCAGAGCAGCCTCCAGCAGGAAACAAGTAGCTTGAAAAGAGCTGGCTGCAGCAAGGTACCTGTTGCCTAGTGACATCCTCAGCCCTAGAAAGTCAGGCTTAACTCCTGTTCTCTTAACCCTTTCGAGTCCAGAATCTGCATTTTATCATTTCTGGGCAATTCCTGTTTTGACCAGTAAAGAATCTGCATTTTTAACCAAGCCAGCACTTTACCACTAGATGCCAGTAAGAATCAGAGAGAAGGAGATGGGCAGGAAGATGGATAGAAGATGAAGGAGGGGAGATTTAGACTAGAAATTGGAAGGAGGTTCTTGAGCCAGAGGGTGGTGAGGCACTGGAACAGGTTGCCCAGAGGGGCTGTGGCTGCCCCATCCCTGGCAGGGTTCAAAACCAGGCTGGATGTGGCCCTGGGCAACCTGGTCTAGTGGTTGGCATCCCTGCCCATGACAGGGGGGTTGGAACTAGATGATCTTGAAGATCCCTTCCAACCTGAGCTATTCTAGGATTCTATGACACTTTGCAAGTGACTTTAACATTTAGTACTTTAATGTAGGACTGAGAGAATTCTTGATGTATCTCTTCCAGCCCAACTGGACCTGGAAATTCCTTAGAAATACAACAAGTAAATTTGAGGGGGAAGCTTTTTTTGGGGGAACAACATCCTGTCAAGGGAAGGTCAGTGGAGCATCCTCTCTTAGCATCTAGCCCAACTCCTGATAGCAGATATCTCCCTCCTAGTCATCTGTGTGATTGTCTTCTGCACTTTTTATTGCCTGCTCATCATGTGGCCATTGTTGATGGAGGGAAAATTCCTTTTTCTTTGTGTAGAGTTTAGAAAACTTACTCAAGCTCTGCCTAATTAGTGAGTGGGATGTCTATTTGCTGACAAGTGCTAGGGGGAAATTACAAGGCAGAGGTGTTGCAGCTACACTTCCTAGAGCTGCTACTTAAGAGCTACTACTGCTGCTAGTGAGGCTGTAGGAGCTGATATTAAGACAAGAGTCTCTTTATAGGATGTGCTGACAGAATAAGTTAAATAACTTGAATTTTTGGGAGTTTTCCTGTTGATTTAGTTTCAGTTTTTCTACTAAGCTTCATTTTGAAAGATAGCAGTAAGTTCCTAGCTTGGCTGCTGTCTCTCCCCAGGCAAGTATCTTTGACAGTGATTTTTAGCACTACTAAATATTGCAGCAGTTAGATTTAGACATTCTTTAGGTTTAAAATAAGAACTCACACTGTTCAGTGAGGTCTTTCAGTCAGTATTGGCAAAAGGAATGAGGCTTAGAAAAATCTCTCTTCTGTTGGAAGAACACATGCTAGATGCAAAGAATACATGACAAAATTCAGGGTCAAAGGCAGGGAGATGGGCTGGCTGGGATTGCCTTTCACCAGGCTGTTTCCTGGAGAGCATCTGAGTTCTTCTGCTACTCTTTGCTGCAAAGGAGTTGGCAATCAGGAACCCTCAGTGAGGAATAAAGTTGGTGAAGGGTCTAGAGCAAAAGGGTATATGAGGAGCACCTGAGAGAACTGGGGTTGTATGGTCTGGAGAAGAGGAAGCTCAGGGGAGACCTTCTCACTCTCTACAGCTACCTGAAAGGAGGTTGGAAGGATGAGCTTGGCAATGCTTATCAATACTTGTCAAGTCAGGAGGATGGGGCCAGGCTCTTGCCAGTGGTGCCCAGGGACAGGACAAGAGGCAACAGGCACAGACTGGAGCAGAGGAAGTTCCAGCTCAACCTCAGGAGGAACTTCTTGCCTTGGAGGGTGGTAGAGCCCTGGCCCAGGCTGCCCAGAGAGGTGCTGGAGTCTCCATCTCTGGAGACATTCCAAAGCCAGCTGGATGTGATCCCGTGCAAGCTGCTGTAGGTGTCCCTGTTCTGCCAGGGGGGTTGGACTAGATGATCTCCAGAGCTCCCCTCCAACCCCTAACACCCTGTGGTTGTGTAATGGAAATTAAACATGAAAGAAAAGATAAATTGAAGCTTCTGCTTCATGAATTTTATTTTCTGCTTTTGTCTCCTGTTCTTTTCTTGGTAGTGGCTGGTTAGCAATTAAAATGTGATTAGCATATAATGGTGACTGTTAATGTGGAAGCACTGCAGTTCTTTGTCCCACTGATTGCCTTCTCATTAGCAGCAAGAATTATTGTGTGCTTGAACTGCTATAGTCAAAGCTTAGGAGCCATGGAAGTTTCCTTTGGACTCCTGGAGATCAGTGATTTCAGTGTCACAGGATTTGAACCTGCAGAAGGACTGAAAATGCTTTTCAGTGATTAACAAATGAGTTGTTAGGCATTAGCCCAGGCTGCCCAAGGCAGTGCTGGAGTCACCATCCCTGGAGGGCATCAGAAACATCTAACTGTGGTCCTTAGGGCCATGGTTTAGTGGCATGGTGGTGCTAGGTGGATGGTTGGGCTTGATGATCTTAGAGGTCTCCTCCAACCTTCATGATTCTGTGATCCTATATCTAAATCTACCCTGGGCTGGTCTGTGTGTGTGTGTGTATCATCCCAATTTCCCCCACCCCCAATATTTAGGTAAATTACTATAGTTATCTCCAATTTTAACATCAAATGGCACTGGAAATACAAATTTCTCTTCAAAACTCAGGCTATTTGGACATGTTTAAAACACCTTTTTTTAAGGAGAAAAAAAGAAACCACCAACAAGTACAGATGAATCCATCTAAAAGCTTTTGAAGTTTGATTTACTAATGACTTGATTCCAGTCAAATACTGTTTTCACTGCCCAGTTGCTAAGTGGCTGTAGCTGTATCAGTGAACAACTCACGTCCCTCAAGTAGTTCTGCCTTTTTTATTGTCTGGACCATCTGCTCTTCTGGGAGCAGCTACTATTTTGAGCTTTTTTTTCCTCTCTTTAAGTACAAGTTTCAGATTAAATTAAGCCTTTGTAAAAGCTGAAATTATTGCCAAAGCATGTTCATTAGTGTTGATGTTCTTTTGTGGGTTGGTTGGGGTATTTTTTCCTGGTAAAAACCTTTTCAGGCAGTAATGATAGCACATCCCTTGTGAGGATAGCAGGGTGAAGGATGGGATGATGGAATCATCCCTGAACTGTCTCTGAGGATGCATTTTAATAAGCTGGTTACCAATCATTTGTTTAAAAAAGAAAGAAACAAAAAACAGGAGCTGAAAATAATAAAACTACTCTTGGAAACCAAGTGTGGTGGTGAAAACCTAGCCAGGAGTCCAGTTATTCATAGCATCAGCACCATAACAAATAACAAGCAGAGAAATTAAGGTTGAGGCAGCAGTTGTCATGCATGGCTGATGCCACCTGGGTATGGGCAAGCCTGAATGACTTCCCTCATAGCTAGGAGATCATCTTTCATGAAGTCTTTGGGTGGAAAGCACTGGTGAGGCTGCCCCTTGAGTACAGGGTTCAGTTTTGGGTTCCTCATTGCAGGAAAGACAGTTGAGGTGTTGGAGGGTGACCAGAGAAGGGCAACAAGGCTGGGGAAGGGTCTGGAGAAGAAGTCTGCTGAGGAGCAGCTGAGGGAACCCCAAAACAAACCAAACCCCAATCCCCCAGGTGGGCAACATATACTGTGCTACTCAGGAAATCAATATTTGATATGCATCTAAGTATGTTAAACTTCAGCAGCAGCAAGGGGAGATGAGTGCATTAAATCCACCAAGCACCAGTGTGGGTTTTCTGCTGGCATCTCAGCTCTCTTGGGGCTGTTTTCTTGCTACTCCTATCTAATACTGTTGTTGTTGGTAGTGTAGTTCCTCCTCTACCTGTATGCAGCAATGTGCACTTGGTTCCTCCAAAAACCTTCATCTCTAAGCCCTTCATCTGCTTCAGAACTTAAGCAGGCATAGTGCAGGAGGTAGCTGTTGAAGAAAAGCAGCCCTTTGCTAGAAGAACAGGTGGGTTTATAAGTGACTCTTAAATACTTGTGATTTTTAGACCTACACTCCATAATGCTGACTCCAGGAATGATGAAGCATCTGAGAAAGCAATGCCTGCTAAGAACATAGCTCCATTCTGGCTGATGTTGTGGGGATGGAAGAAGGGATTGAGGAGTCAGCTGCTAGCTTTATGTTTTGGGATATAGTGGAAAATACTAGTAATTATTACTGGCTTCTGGCAAGGTGGTGCTTTGTCCCTTCTAAATGCATCATACTTCAGCAAGCAGTTGAGGTCTTCAAAACCAGGTTAGTGGGGATTTTCTGTGCATAACTTTGAGTGTGAGACCCATGGGATATAGATGGATTTTGGGGCTCAACAGCAGGAGGAGACAGCTCTTCATATTCCCCATGCCTCATGTGACCTGTTAGCCTCCAGGTTTCCTTTCTGTTTGGCTGTTGGTTTGGAGACATAATAGTCAGATGATATCTAAGTAAATAGCAAAGAGTGGCCCTTGACAGCTTTATTATGGCTATTATGGGATGGTACATTAAATTTTTAATGAAATAAAAGAGGGCAGATTGCCAAATGATGTGATGATCATTCAGGAAGCTGTAAACAGGTTCCCCAGCAGTTCCTAATTGCTGCAGGTAATTTAACATCCAGGAAACTTCCACCCACTGGCAATAATTAAGATCACGTTTTGGCTACACACCTTGATTATGAGTATTTGATCAAGAGAATCTCTCTCTTCTGTGTGATATTTCATCCTAAAGTGTTTTGCTCTGCTGGCAGCAAATCTTGACTTTTTATTTCATATCATGGAAATGTGTCAGTGGAAAATACTGTAGCAATCTGTAATCTACCTGGGAACAACCTCCCTGCATGTGGCTGGAGTTTTACTGTCAGACAGAGCTGGGCTTCTGCTTAAAATGAAAATTTCTTTACTTGGGCTGCCTGGTGGAGAACAGTCATTTGGAAAGGACACATTTCAGCCCTGGTTCAGCCAATGCAAAGCCATTACAGGCTGTTAGGTGTTGGAAGGGAGCTCTGGAGATCATCTAGTCCAACACTCCTGCCACAGCAGCTTCACCTACAGCAGCTTGCACAGCATCACATCCAGGTGGCTTTGGAATGTCTCCAGAGATGGAGACTCCAGCACCTCTCTGGGCAGCCTGGGCCAGGGCTCTGCCACCCTCCAAGGCAAGAAGTTCCTCCTGAGGTTTAGCTGGAACTTCTTCTGTTGCAGTCTGTGCCTGTTGCCTCTTGTCCTGTCCCTGGGCACCACTGACAAGAGCCTGGCCCCATCCTCCTGCCTCCCACCCTTGCAGTATTGATCAGCATTGCTCCTCCCCAGGCTAAGCAGCCCCAGCTCCCTCAGCCTTTCCCCAGCAGAGAGATGTTGGAGTCTCCTCATCATTTTTGTAGCACTTCTTAATCTTGCATTAAGGTTGTGTGGGAGAATGTGACCAAGCCAGCAGGTCTGTAAGGATGCTGTCAAAATAACCTGACAATGCTGGAACTTCACAGTTGCTGTGTGCCCTGCATGGAAGCCACCTGCAAGAGGGCTGGTTGCAAGGTGCCAGAGCCAGCATGATCTGGAGGGAGCATCCCCAAGGGTGAAGTTTTGAGGTCACTGGGGAATTGGGGTAGGTTTGAGGCTGGGGACTGGCACATCTGAGATGACCATCACAGTCTGGACCCCAAAACCACATGGAGCCCCAGGAGTCAGCAGTGTTAAAGCAGTCCATGCTGGGGAAGAGGGTAGCTGGGTTACCTTGGGGGAGCATCCTCTGCCTCTCAGACTGGTGTAAGTCGCTGAGTTGAAGGCCAGGCTGGGAGAACCGGCTCTGCCACGTTGCCATGGCAATGGCAGGGCCCTGTCAACACCTCTCTCCCTAATAGTGACAAATGGTTCTTATTACATCAGCACTAATTCCATCCGATTCCTTGCAGATGAAGATCCTTAGTCCTTGCTGATCGAATTGTGTCACTGTAATTACTGAGAGCAGACCTTATTAAATGACAGCTCTCCTTACTCATGCCTCCTCTCATACCAAAGCTTATCACTTTCCCCCTTGCCTTCCTTTTGGTGGTGTGCTTGGCTGCCCTCAGGGTAATGCTTCTCAGCCCAAAGCAGTGACATTTTGCTGAGGTCATGGATATAGTGTAGGTGATGAGGGGGAGGCTGCATCTGGTTCTGGTATTTTAATAGAGAGGATAGAAATTAGAGCCAGACCTTTCAGAGCATGTGGAAGTGAAACTGTGAAGTGTGGGTGGGGCTGCACAGTGCTGGCTACAGAGAGAAAAAGTACTTGTCTGTGTGTGTGTTTGGAAAGGAGACTCTGTATCAGAAGGAGTGTGGCCAGTGGGACCAGAGAAGTGATTATCCTCCTGGACTTGGCACTGGGGAGGCTGCACCTAAATGTTTCTGGAAGCCCCCCAGGGATGGTGACTCCACCACTGCCCTGGGCAGCCTGGGCCAATGCCTAACTCTTGTGGGAAGAAATTGTTCCTGATCTCCAATCTAAACCTCCTCTGGTGCAACTTAGGGCTGTTTCCTCTTGTCTTCTCTTTCACTGCCTGCATCTAGCTTGTTAATAAATATATTGACCAGAACTGGCCCTAGACTTGAACCCTGAGGAACACCACTGGTGACCTGCCAACAGCCAGAGGAAGCCCCATTTCTTACAACCCTTTGAGCCCTGTTGTTCAGTCAGTTCTTCAGCCAGCAACACTGTGAACCTCCTAATCCTGCAGTTGGTCTGTTTGTCCAGAAGGATGCTGTGAGGAACAGTGTCAAATCCTTACTGAAACTCAGAAAAGCTACATCCACTAGGTGGGTGATCTTACCACAGAAGGATAGCAAAGGAGTTTAGCAGGAGAACCCATGGTGACTGTGCCTAATGATGGCCTTGTTCTTTAAATGCCATGAGACTGGTGTAAATGGGGTAAGGGAGAGAACTTGAGGTCTGTCTGGAAGGTAGAAGCAGCTGTGGTTTGAATTAGGTCAGCAGTGAGTTTGTTTGTAGCTCCTTTTCACTCTATGAGGGAAATTCTTCTGTAAATGACTATACAAATACTTCAGGTTTGCTCAATCCCCTGCACAGATTCCATGCCTATCATGCAGTTGAACAATAAATAAATAAAGAAATGGAATCTTCATTTAATTACTGGCACATAACAGTGGTATTTCAAGGCAATGACATTTGATCAGTCCCCTGGGAAAGCACAGCCACAAATCATCTCAACACAAGAGTAGGTCAAATGTTCATAATCAAGTCATATTCATAACTCATTGAAAATAGACTGTTCTGAAATTGCTACCTGATACAGAACTAATGCCTCATTAATCAGAAATCCATCAACCTAGGAACACTAGTTATGTCAGCTGGAATTATGAATGAGATGACAGGGAATGCCATGTACAGTGTAACAGGCAAGTGGGAGCTGTCTTGGGTTGCCTTGTGCCTGCTTAGAGGACTTCATCCTAAGTAGAACCAGGTATGAACCTAAAAAGATATGTTGTGTGAGCAAGTAAGCTGTTCAGCTTTGCACACCCAGTATTAAATAGCCTAATACAACAACCTTCCTCAGGGTATCTTACAACACAGTGAGTGACTTCCAAAGGAGTGAAGCCCAAAGTCCTCCCTGTGCTAGAACTCACACTGGAGCTTAGCTAAAGCAGAAAAGACCTCAGGACTGTAGAATTTGTGTCTATATCTATACACACAGACACACTAATATGTATTTGTCTAAACATGGAGGCCAGAATTTGCTTTTTCTTTGCTTTGAGCAGCATGGAATTGGGCTGTTGTACACAAGGCAGCCACCTACTGTGTTCACATGTGCTGACTCTAATTTAAAATCCTTAACCATGCAGCAGAATCTCCAGGCTCAGTAAAATGACACAGCTCCTAGTTCAGGGGCAGTGGAAGTCCTGATATCTTAGAATAGAGATAATACTCCCTTTTATGTGCAATGGAGGAGGCAGATGAGCTGTGGAATGCTAGACCTGGGCTCTGCCAGGGAGGTTGGACTAGATGATCTTTTGAGGTCCCTTCCAGCTCCTAACATTCTGTGATTCTGTGAAATAACTGAGGTGGTTGGTGTTTCAGATCCAGCTCTGATGTCCCTTAAATCTGAAACAGGTGCTTTATATGTGTGTATTTCCAGCAAGAATGTGGCATTTTTGTGCACAGGCACACATAAGGGAGGTTTTCCAGTCTGTGGCTCACACAGGTACCAGTTTATTGCAGCTACCACCCTCAAAGGAAAGAAGTTCCTCCTGATATTTAGATGGGAGTTCTTATGTTCCAGTTTGTGCTCCTCTGCTGCCCTCAAAGTGGTAGAAAACATCTGTGCTGCAGAGCAAAATGGAGGAGACTGCTGTTGGGTTTCTCAGAGGCATTCCTGTGTGCAAGGAAAACTTTACAGGCAGAAGCAGTGATTAGTCTCAGCAGAAAAGGAATTCAGTAAAGAAAAGAATCTTCTGGTCAAAACAGATGAAAAGAGCCTCAGGAGCAAGGAGAAATATCTCTGACTTTCAGCTTGATATTTGAGTGAGATTATTTCCAACTGTGGTGTTACAAGTTGAGGGTGCATCTCCTCAGCCAGCCCAAGGAAAGCCATCCCTGGAAGTGACCCAGTGTCCCCACAGGTACATAAATATATCTTAAAATATATAACATACACATCTACAAATACAGAAGAGACTCACTGGTCAATAGTTTTACTGTTACAGATGCCAGCTACTTAGTGCTTGCTTAAAACAAAATCAGGGTGGAATGAATCTTAAACACTTGCATAGAATTACTGAAGCAAAGTATCCTTAAAAGAAAAAAAAAAAAACAGTTCAGATGAATTATGCCACAAAATTAAGACCTAGAGAAGTTTTCAAGCTCAGATTGAGTTGCCTGGTTAAAATCTAATTCCACAGTGTTGTCAAACCTGGTAAAAAAGTGTTTTGAAATAGCCAGGAGAGAAACCTTTCCATCTTTAAAGGGGCAAAATCATGAATAATTTCAAGTAAAGAGTCAATTGTAAGACTGTGGGAGCTTGCTAATGCATTGTGAGCAGAAAAGCCCCAGTGAAACAGTATAAATAAATGATTTGTTATAAATTATTTGCAGGGAAAGGTGCATCAGCTAGCTACCTGCCTACCTTGCTGTCTTGCATGTGGAAGGATTTCAAGAATAGCTTGATAGGACTAGGGGGAATGGATGCAAACTAGAGGAGGGGAGATTTAGATTGGATATTAGGAGGAAGTTCTTCACTGTTAGGGTGGGGAGACACTGGAACAGGTTGCCCAGAGAGGCTGTGGAAGCTCCATCCCTGGAAGCTTTGCAGGCCAGGCTGGCTGGGGCTGTGGGCAACCTGCTCTAGTGGGAGGTGTCCCTGGCAGGCAGGGGGGTTGGAACTAGATGATCTTGAAGGTCCCTTCCAACCCTGACAGTTCTATGATTCTATAAATTAGACATTCAGTTTTTCTATTAGAAATGTAGGTCCTCAACCACGTTCCAAAAGGATTTTGTCCTTTAAATTCCTTGTACAGAACTGGGAAGGAGGAAAAAAAAAAGGGTTCACAGGAAAAAGAAAAATTGATCTTTTGTTTTATTCCCAGCTGTGAAACATTCCATGGTCAGAAACTCAGTTGAAATGAGGTCATAAAAATCCAAAACTCACTGCAGCTTCCACTAGAGTTCAGAAAAAGAATGACCTGGGTCATCAAGTTTAATTAAGTCCATGAACAGAAATAGGTAACATTGAAGAGTTCAGAAAACATTTATTGTTCTTAATAGCCAAAAAACCACACAAACCATAAAAAACCCCACAAAGGATCTTAAAACTTCGGGTGTACAGAATCTAACATTAGCAAAGGAAACCCCAAAACCATATGAGACACTGGGAAAGGGACATCCTACAACCTGCCAGTGACAAGACAGCTCTCATGAAAAACACCCTCCAAGTGATCCAGAGAAAAGTGAAGAGCCCAGAGGACCTTGGCAGTCCAGTTGGGATCATCATTCTTTTCTTGTTCCCAAAGCAGGGACCTGTCTTGAATCCTCAGCCTGCAAACAACAGCTGCCAACTAAGCACTTTAAGTTTTCCTAAGCTTCTCCCCTTAAAATGTTGTTGGAGTTTTTCCCTCATCACCTTGCTTGCAGAAGGAAGCAGCCTGCTCTGTGCTCAGATGAAGGCTACAACAAAGAGTCATCAGGGGAAGAAACCTTCCTGAACTCTACCATTAATGATTAGAAGATCTGAATCAGAGAATCAACAAAACAGGATACAAATCCCAGGCTTTTTCTGCTTGAATTGAACTCCCAAAGCTTAACTTAAGCTTTCTGAACTCCCAGATCATGTTCCATAGCCACTCCTAACTCTGTCTCAGGCTCTGGCTTGAAACAAGTAGATTTGCCTCCTGCTCTGTTTGGGAATCTCTCCATCTTCTCCCAATCTTCTAATCTTCTCCAAATGTCTAGACTAAGTTTTATTACTGGATAATTCAAAGCCATTAAGTCTCATTCCAGTAATGCTCTTTAAATTGAAGAATTCTTCTCTCTCTGGTATAGACACCCAAACATATTTATTTTACCACTTATGTGATGATATTATTGACCTATGTTTTGCTGCCTTTGTTTTGGGAGCATAAATAAAACAACTTTTTTTAAGTCCCCTCTAAAGAATAAGTTAAGCACTTAAGTAGCTGAAGTTTTAGTCTTATTTGAAATGTCCTTTGGGAACAAAGGCCACTAGGATTACAGATTAGATCCCAAATGAGCTCTTGCCTGCATTTTACCCAATGGTTCTACTGTTTCTACCAAAACTCCTTGACCTCTTTAATCTTAGACTCCTAGCAGGTTCTTTCATAGAATCCTAGAACTGTCAGAGGTGGAAGGGACCTTCAAGATCATCTAGTTCCAACCCCCCTGCCTGCCAGGGACACCTCCCACTACAGCAGGTTGCCCACAGCCCCAGCCAGCCTGGCCTTCAAAGCTTCCAGGGATGGAGCTTCCACAGCCTCTCTCATTTTTCTGATCTAAAGTTTTCTTTGCCATCTCAGTCCAGTAGGTAGCAGGACTTCCCTGAATTCTACCCCCCCCCCAGCTTCTTGTGTGCATGATTTTTCCTGTTGTTCACTTGAGTTCATATTTTATACAACTCATCTATAATTTATCCCAAAGAGAGACCTTCTATTATTTATCACCTGCAGGAGGACACACTTGTGCCCACATGCATCTGTGGGATCCTTTCTCACATGAAAGTGAAGATTAAGGTATAAATAATTAACTGAGGTTATATTTGAAGCAAATATTGTTCCTCTAAGATTTGGAAAACACTTTCTTCAGCAACTTTAATATGTTGAATAAGGTGTTTAGTGTTGGGTCCCTCACTGCAAGAAAGACATTGAGGCATTGGAGTGTGTCCAGAGAAGGGCAACAAGGCTGGGGAAGGCTCTGGAGAAGAAGAGCAGCTGAGGGAATTGGGGTTGGTTAGGCTGAGGAAGAGGAGGCTCAGGGGAGACCTTAGCTCTCTCTGCAACTACCTGAAAGAAAAAATAAGTTTATCAACTTGTGAAAGGAATGTCCTGCTTTCATGTATTCCAATTTCTTCTTCTCCACTTACTGTCTTTTGAGAGCTCCTATTGGCCTTAAAGAGAGCTCAGGTTTGAAAAAGTGAGAGCATTTGTTATATATATATTTAAGGTGGAAAGAAATTAATGGGTGAATAGCTGTTACCTTTAGTAATGTCACTTTAATTCCCTATGCCTTTTTTTTTTGGATGGCTGCATCTGTGTGGTGGACTTTAAAAGTACTTTTGATAGAGACCAGGCAGCCTTGCAGTGCCAAGTCCTAGTCAGCAAAGTGAAATCACATCTCTCCTGTGGCACCTCTCTCCTGGCAACCCTCTGCAGCCTATGCCACAGGTAAGAGGGATTTGAAAAGTGCAAAAGAGTTCCAACTCTAATACCTCATTTTGAAAGATGAGGTCAAAGCAAGCCAATGGAAGAGGTTGGTCACACAGGCACAGAATATCCTGAGCTGGAAGGGACCCACAAGGATCATCAAGTCCAGCTCCTATTTAGGCACAAGACAACCCCAAGGTCACACCATGTTCCTAAGTGCAATGTCCAAGTGCTTCTTAAACTCCAGGAGAGGAGTTTAAGGGCTCCATTTACTGAGGTTCCATAGATGTTCCCCCTTTTTCATCCCCATGCTCTAGGGAGGGAGATAACTGTGTCTCCACTGTGGACATGGTGGAGAATGCAAATCCTAGGGTCAGTGATGCAAACTCTCTTGGGGCTCTGCCTGAGAGGATTGAAGGGAAGAAAAATCAGTTTGCTCCTGGGAGATAAAAGACTGTGAACTATGAAAGCAATAATGTTGACCCAAATAACAGTTGCTCAAGAGATTGAAGTAATGCAGAAGTTGCTTAGCCTAAATGCCATACAGCTGTCAGATTTTGCTAGGTTAATTTTCTTTTCATAAGCTTCATTTATGGCTGTTCACATCCCTAAGCCATTGGCTGCATAGAAGTTTGAAGCTGAATATTAAGAAAAGAGAAGAAAAATAGTTCTAGTTCAGAGCTTTTTCTTCATTACTTTTTTTTTTCCCCCTGCCTAGTTATGAGAACCAGGGATAATTATTTCTAAGTGTTCTTATCTGAGTGACACTAGCATTTTCTTTTTTGCAAGCTCACAGAAAATGTCATGTCCTCCAAACTCCACTCTGTGTCCTCAGAAAAGAGAAGTACACTGAAGCAACTTGAGTTGAATATCCTTACTTGGGGTGAATTTGTCCTAAAATGTCCTTTCAGACCTTTTCATGAAGTTCTTGGGCCTCCCCTGTGTCATGGTGAAGGGTAAACCAGGGGCAGAATTAGTTTCTCCTCATATTCCATGGTGGCTCTGCTCAGAGTGGAAGTCAAGGTGCAGAAGGGAGATCAGCTTTCCAAAGACAAGTAGTGATTTTAAGAAATATTTTGTATTTTAAAGAGCTCTTGAAAAGTGACTCCACAGACTTAACTGTTGTCTGGTTCCAAGTGACAGGAAGGTTTATCTTTCATTTCTTTTTGCTTCCTTTAGAAGATTATTGATTGAACTCTGGCTTCTCTTCCCAGGGGATTGGCCAGGAGCCTCCAGGGGAAATTGTTTTATTTAACTAATTCCTCCTGGAGCTCCTTCCTCCCACAGGGAATATTTTGAATATTTATTTGGGGTTTTTTTTATCCAAATCATATAGGTTTATTTTTTCAATCTTAAGGCAGGAAGGTAATAACTCCTTCCCAAATCATTACCCTGGAACCAAATTAAGTTGCTTAAATAATAATATATTAATATTTAATAATTATAGAAAGATATAAATATATTTATAAATAAACATATCACTATAAAAATATATAATAATTAGTAAAATAATAAATAATTAATAAAAGAAGTGATTAGATGAACATACTACACCAGAATGTACCCTGTGAGGCTGTGCCTGTCACTTACTGACTGTCTCTTAAACAAAACCCCTGAATGCTCAGATGTCCTGTGAATCTTGAGCTAGATTTGTTCAGGAAGGGAAGTGGCCACTGTTCTCAATTGCTGATCCAGCTGTTCCTTCAGGTTGAGATGCTTTCTTGCCTTCCCAGTTCCCTTGCAGAAGAAGGGTAGTTAAACCTGTGGAGCCACAGAGCTGCAGCTGCTCTAATTAGGGGAGCATAATATTTATCATTTTGCAGTTAGGGAAAATCAATCCTTCTGCTGGGGGGCTGCTGGAATTCTGTGGATGCAAAGCTGTGATTTATTCTGATCATATTGGCTGGAGCAGTTCCCATTCTGCATAGGCAATGACTCTGGAGCTATAAACTATTAAGGTGCAGGTTTGATGATGGTGACATAAAGTAACTGCTGTTCAGGCCAGAAGGGATGGAGGCTCTCCCTTTGCTTAACAACCTTGTAGTTACATTTCCATGCTGCCAGCAGGAGAGATGGGTTATGTTCCTTGATGTTGTAAAGAGTCACACAGGAGTTTATCTGTGCTAAGCCACTGGTCAGCTCCAGGCTATTTTATTTACTTGGGGTGCCCCAGCAAAAGCCTGAGAGAAGAAATTTTAATCCTCCAGACAGCTCCATATATCATGGGCAAAGCTGAATCCTCTTTAATCAGAGCCCCTGAAAACTAGCTAGTGATTTAAAATTATCTGCTTGCTTTCTAGCTGCAATGAGGAAAGCAGCTCCTCCAGCACTGTGTGCAAGGACTCAAATCATCTCAACCTGCAGCAGGAAAGATTAGGGCAGTTTGATTTCATATCCTGGGGGAGTGACAGTTAACAACAGTGGCTAAAGACCTAGAGCTGCTCATGCCTAATATATGCAGAAAAGATGAAGAGGGTGAACAATGAAGTAGAAACATTGTGTGTTCACTTACCTGGAACTGGCCAAACATCAGGGAGTAGCAATTGACATAACCTAGTCTGGATGCACAAGAATACAGCTGCTCTATCTAGTTCTGCTGTTTAGAGTATATTTATTTATGCTATTTATGGTATATCTATATTATTTGCTGATAATTTATACTATTTATGGTATATCTATATTATTTACAGTTTATTTATACTATTTATGGTATATTTATACTATTTATGGTATATTTATGGTATATCTATATTATTTGCTGATAATTTATACTATTTATGGTATATCTATATTATTTACAGTTTATTTATACTATTTATGGTATATTTATACTATTTATGGTATATTTATATTATTTATGGTATATATATACTATTTATATTATTTCTAGTATATTTCTACTGTTTATGGTTTATCTTTATTATTTATAGTATATCTATTTCTACTATTTATGGTATGTCTACTTGTTTCTAGTCTATCTATACTATTTCTAGTATATCTATTTACTGTTTATAGTATATTTCTACTATTTATGGTATATCTACTTATATTATTTCTAGTATATCCATTTACACTACAGTGTATCCATTTAGTGTATCTATTTATATCTCTTAATTAAAAAAAAAAAAAGAGTATGTTTATTGCTCCTTTATCAAACATGAGTACTGCATACATAATCTAAGTGGAGCTGTTAGATTAAAAATGGGCATGAAATTCATTTTTGCAGGCTCAGAAACATGGTGGGGGCACTAAAATCTCTTCTGATTGGGGTAATTTGTCCAACAATCTGTTTTCCAGAATAGCCATTATCACAGTATCCAAATTTATTCTGAAAATGCTAGCACTGCACATATGCTAGTGCCAATGCTCACATCTCTGGCCTTCTTCTGGGATTACAGACACACAAATGAACTCCCATTACAGTTGAATTCCAAGCAGCTAAAGCCATCCATACAGATGGCACCAGCTTTACAGGACCTGTTTGATGTGTGAGCATTGTGTTCAGGCCTCATCCTGCCTGAATGTGAACCCAACACAGCACCACCACTCTGCTGCTGATGCTAATGCTGGCATTGACTGAGCAGATACAAGAGGAAGTAACTTCAAGTTGCACCAGGAGAGGTTTAGATTGGATAGTAGGAGAAATTCCATTACTGAAAGGGTTGTGAAGTCTTGGAATAGGCTGCCCAGGGTGGTGGTGGAGTCACCATCCCTGGAGGGCTTCCAAAACCATCTAGCTATGGTCCTTAGGGCCATGGTTTAGTGGCATGGTGATAGGTATGGTTGGACTTGAGGATCTTAGAGGTCTCTTCCAACCTTTGTGATTCTGTTTCTCATCTAGGTTGGGAGTGGTACTTGGAAAAGTGAAATCCTTGCCTCCTTTTTTCCTGCAGGTTTTTCTTCCCTCAGCTAATCTCTGGTTTGTGTATCAAAAGCACTTGCAGGTGGTTTCAAGGCACAGATTCAGCGTGGTTGCTTCTAGTTCCTTTTCCATGCCAACTGGTTTGCTTTGAGGTTGATGTTGGTAGCAGTGCTAGAAAACTAAGTTCTAGGTTACCCTGCTTTGGCTCTCTGGGGAGGTTTCTCCCCTTGCATGCCCTGGTCCCACTAGAAAGTTGCTTAGCAGAAGGAAATCTATCCAGCAGAGGGTGACAAGTACAGTTGATAGAAGTTGGTTTGTTCTCTGTGATCATTTGGCACAGGATTAGAGCAGCCATCTGCTCTCTTAATTTCTATCAACCCAATTTAGCCTGCAATAGCATAATGCTGTTAGTTATCTCCAACAAAGTGAAAATCAAATATGGTTTGGGTTTGTTTTTTTAAAGCATCTTGAGGATAACATTCCCCCTATTTAAAGACTAGCAGCATGCTGGGGTGGGGAGGGGAAGGGCATGATCAAAGACTAATTAATGTCACACTTCTACTATGTTCTCATGTTCATACAAGAGTCTTCTGCACTAATGTGACAGGAGAATGTTCCCATTTCCTTTTGAATTATACATGAGAACAATTTCCCATCAGAAATCTAAACAGAATTACTTTTAACTTCTTCCTCAGACCTGTAAAATTTTATTTTAATCTCTGGTATTATAGCAGCCTAATGGAAAGCATTAAAAAACCTTACATAAGAGCAATCTCCTAATTGTTAATGTGACCTCTTCTCACTTAGAGAAATTAAACACATGATTTGTTCATGCAGCTCAACTTTAATGAAGTCACTAGGTTATGTAGGGCATGAGGCAGTAGGCAGCAAAATGAGAGATGTGCTCCTCAAATGTCCTAGGATTTGGGGGCCTTAGTTCAGGTTAATCAAGCCTAGGTAAGACCCAGTTTCCTCAGCCTCTTCCCTGTTCTCTTCAGAGCCTTCTATAGGAAGTATGTATCTTCAAGTCAAGTGGTTTGGCAGTATCTCAGGAGAAGACATGAAGTTTCAGTTAAGGAGTGGAATGTAGTTAAGGAAACACAGGCTGAGAAATGATGCAAACTGTTCAGCTGTTGATGGAATGGCAAATGAGGGTAGGGTTTGATGAGTTGGGTGGGGAGGTTGGGTTGGGTGATAAAAAGGGCTGATCTGAATATGTATTTCTTTTTTCATACAGCCAATTCTAGTGCCAAGACAGGCAGAGAACAGGTTGCACTTACAGAATGGGGGAAATCTATCCTCTGAGTCCTCTGAAAAGGAGATCACAATTTTCAATGAATAGCTGAAGCATGTCAGTACTGATAAGAGGGCTACTGTAATTACACAGGGTCACAGACTGGGAGGGGTTGGAAGGGAGCTCTGGAAATCATCTAGTCCGACCCCCCTGCCACAGCAGCCTCACCTACAGCAGCTTGCACAGCATCCCATCCAGGTGGCTTTGGAATGTCTCCAGAGATGGAGACTCCAGCACCTCTCTGGGCAGCCTGGGCCAGGGCTCTACCACCCTCCAAGACAACAAGTTAGTTCCTCCTGAGGTTGAGCTGGAACTTCCTCTGTTCCAGTCTGTGCCTGTTGCCTCTTGTCCTGTCCCTGGGTACCACTGACAAGAGCCTGGCCCCATCCTCCTGCCCCCACCCTTGCAGTATTGCTCAGCATTGCTAAGCTCCCCCGTGAGTCTTCTCCCCTCCAGGCTACCCAGCCCCAGCTCCCTCAGCCTCTCCCCAGCAGAGAGATGTCCAAGTCCTGTCAGCCTTTTTGTAGCCCTTTTCTGTTCCCTCCCCATAAGTTCCCTGTCCTTCTTGAACAGAGGAGATCAGAACTGGCCTCAGGACTCCAGCAATGGCCTGACTAGGGCAGAGTAGAGGGGGAGGAGAACCTCCCTGGACCTGCTGCCCACACTCTTCTTGCTGCACCCCAGGATGCCATTGGCCTTCTTGGCCACAGGGTCACATTGCTGACTCATGGTCACCCTGTTGTCCACCAGGACTCCCAGGTCTCTTTCCACAGAGCTGCTCTCCAGCAGCTCAGAACCTAACCTGTCCTGGATCATGAGTTATTCCTCCCCAGGTGCCTACACTTGCCCTGAATTCCTAGATGCATAAGTGGAAGGAGAGTGGTAGCATGTTTGCATTCACTATTAGCAGAAGCATTACTGAACTTATGTACATGATGCAAACTTGCAGAAGAACTTCCAAAAGTCATGCAAGATGTCAGGCAAAACCTCCAGGAATATTTCAAGGTATGAATAATTGACAGGAAATGATTTAGGAAGTTCAATCTGTATAACTAATTAAGGAGAAGGATGGTTTAAGAGGTAATTTCCTCATGTTCTGGTAAGTACTCAAATGGGCAGAAGATGTCTGACTGCAGAGGAACTTCTTACTGAAGGCACAGTAAGATCCAGCAGTTGGGGTCAAAACCAGCTGGATCACAAACAGTATCCTAGCATTATATATATTAATTATAATTATCCCTTTCAGTAATTTACCCCTGGCTCTCACATGCTTTCTGCTGACAGGAAATCTTTAATCTTGACTAGTGGCTTTTTAAAACAGCTGTAGCTTGACTCCCAGATGTGGACTTTAGTGTCTTGATGTAGGAGTTAATGGGTGAAGCAAGAGAGGGGAGGGTGAATGGCTCTATAATGGTCTTGCTAGTCCTTGGAATTGTGTTTGAAATATTATTTGTTTATTTTTTTACTCACATAATGAGGCAGAGTTATGTCCTAAGGACAGATGGAGAAAGAATGATGGGTTCTACTCCCTGCTTTTCCACTGACTTGTGTACAACAGTCCATGTATCTCAGTAAGCTCCTCTCTAAAACCTATTTTAAGCAGCAATGTGTTACTCCCTAAGGCAAAAGGTAGGAAGGGTTCCTAACAGCCTTTGAACTCTCTGAATCAAATAGGTACATAGGAGATATAGATATATACAGAATCCAATAAATAGAGATATTGGACCAAGTTTGCAAAGGCTCCAAGAGTTGAACACCAAAACAAAAACAACCCCCAAAAGATGTAAGCCTCCAACATCTCTGAAAAGCAGATGCTGGAATTATTATAATCAAGTTTTCAAGGCATTAATACAAACACTGCTGAGGAGGAGTAAGAAATGGGAATTATGAGCTGTATTTTGACAGTCTGCTTTTTGAATTGTTGCAAAGGAGGCTTCTCTGCTACCCTCCTTTTGAAGCCTGCTACCAGGCAAACAAACAGAAAGCTTCAGTTGATCTGGAAGGATGTTCCATTACCAAAATCAAATCAAATCCTTATTTGCCATCCTAAGTAGGTGAGTAAAAAAAAAAAAACATTAGACTTTATCAGAGCAAAGCAACTAAATACTCCTCCAGAAGAATGCACTCCTCTAGATCAACACAGCCAGAAGAGGTGGTTGATCCCCATCCTGCTGCATCTCTACCCACTTTTTGAAGGAGAGAAGGCAGAACACTCAACATTTGGGCTTTGTCCCAGCTGACAGCCTGTCAGGTTTCATGAACACACTCTCTGTTTAGAGGATGACAGAAATTACATGCATTTCCCCTTTTATTTTCCTGTCATCTTCTCTATCTCCTGGTGTTTTTATACCAGCAGAAGGGTTGGTTATTAAAGCATTGCATAAGGATGCCAAATATATTAAGGAGGAGAGAGGGAAAAGGAAGAGCTTTTGCCCTGCAATTCTACACAGGGTGTGCTGGTTTGAAATGTTGGGGTAACAGCTGATGTCTGGCAATAATTATTTGCTTTTAGTTAGCTTCAAAGAGGGTGAGGAAGAACTAAATCTGGGGATGACACTGTAAGTGAAGGTTTTGTTCTTCCATTGCCTGAGGAATATCCAACAGGAAGATGACCTAAGCAGTGGCAGAGAGCTCAAGTATGTTCATAACTCCTCTGGAAAGCATAGCAAGATAGCAGCAAACAATTAGTTGGCTCTGCACAGCTTTCCCACACCTCCTCTATGAAGTCCTCTTTTCTGAAGTGACAGGTGTTGAATACTTGTACCTAATCTCACTGCCCAGGGTGTCTAAATGCATCTGAGCTCTATCCTTCAGCCAGTTTTCAGGACAAGGATGGGAGAGTTGGGCCGATGTTTCTTTAGTCAATATTCTCTGCTCTAAGGGTCAGTCCTGTCCTGTGACATAAAATGTGACATAAAACAGCTGTTAATTTTTTTTTCCTATTTCTTTTAGAGTGTGGTTTCCATGAATTTGCCTCTGTAATGATAACCATTTCCCCTCTGTCCTTTCTCTACTGGATTGCTTTCCTGCTGATGCAGTTGTGAGCGAGCACCCTGACTACACTTAACAATTAAAAAGTCATTGCTCTGAAGACAAGGAAGGATTTCTTACAGCATATCCCTGGGTTTCATCTTTGTGTATTCTCTCTCCTAATCTGGGAGAGCAAAGAAAAACGTTCCAGATTCTGTTCCCACTTGTCCTGTGACAAAACCTGGCCCCATCCTCCTGCCCCTCACCCTCGCAGTATTGAGGACCCTCCAGCCTGTGTTTCCCCATCCCCTAGTGTCAGCAAGGAGACCCCAAGTGACAACCTTGCAAGTATTCTAAACCCTGCCAATTCTTGTGTCTTTCAGGACCTAGATTTCTCATCACATCCACGGGAGCCTTGTATATTTTAGATGTCCAGAATGAAGATGGACTCTACAACTACCGATGCATCACAAGGCACAGATACACTGGAGAAACACGACAAAGCAACAGTGCAAGACTTTTTGTCTCAGGTGCTTCTTTTTTTCTATCCTATTAAGTGTTGGGGATGCCTTTCTCTTGTCTGCTCAACTGCCAAGCCAGGTTCTTGCACCCATGTGGCACTAACAACCCAGTGGTCTTGTCAAAGGAAAGGTAGAAGCGGTCAGAGGTGAGCTGGTGCTGCTGCTGGTGCAAAATAAAAGGTTCCATTCTAAAATCTTCTTTTCAGCTCTTGTTAGATGTTTCCAGAGAGTCTTTAGGATGCACAGGTATTGGGTATGGTGTTTTGGAGTGGGTTTTGAGAGTACTTTACCAAAGGACTGTGGATGGTATTCAGCCCTAGTAGAGTTGCTCAGTGGAAGTACCTGGTGACCTTAACTTCCCTTTGGAACCAAAGGAGAGGAACACTGTTGGGGTAGTGTATCTGACAGACTTCAGCTGCCCACTTTAGGGTGAGATAAATTGTCCCATGGTGCCTGTTTCTCTCTGTTAGCCATAACTCAGGATACCTAACTCAGCTGGAGTTAGTTCCACTGCAGAAGTCCCAGGTTAGCTGAGGTTGTGCATTTCAACCTTCTTCTTCATCCATCACACTCCTTCCCTGGGGAATAAACAGTTGCATTCCACTGCTTCCAGGAGGGATCTCCAAGCATATATGGGATCACATATATCAGACATAAATATCTTATATAGATATCAAACATACATCATAAATCAACAAAGCCTTTTGAAGTTAAGAGTGTTATGGAGAAGATATGAAGCTCCTCTGAGTTTTAAGTAGGAGTGCCCAGACAATACCTTTTAAAGTCAGTTCTACTCTTTCATTATTTAATTATTACCTGTTTATTATTTAATTATTACTTTCCTTTGAAGACATTGATTCTGGGGAGGTGGAACCTTCCTGTAGTTTCTTGCATGCTTCTGTTTCCACTGAGCTAATTCCTCAGGCTGCACAAAGGAATCTCTGCACTGAAAAACATAGATGTCTGAGGACCTAACAGGCAAGAAAGGAGCTAAACTCATTAATTAGCCAAATTGACATTGGCTTTCCCAATAGCATCCTAGCAGCTTGTGTTTTCACTAAGCCAGACAGAAGCAGCATGGCAAGCTCAAAAACATAACCCAGCTTCTTGCCAAATATGGACCTTGAGGCTACTGATGCATGCAGAGTTATTTGTTTAAATGTTGGCTGACACATTTCTAAAGAGAAAGACAATAAGTTGCTGTAAACTGCATGTGGTTTGGCCTTCATTGGCTCAACCTCTTGCTGGCATCTAGAAAGCAGGAAAAAACCTCTGTGGTTATCTTTCATTGGACTTGGCATTTAAGGTTTTATCTAGGTGTTCACATCGAGGTTAATTAGTTTCTTTGTTTGCCATCACAGTTGTTGTTTCTGGATTGATAGCAGAACTAGCACAGAGCCTCTAGCTAGCTCTGTGCTCCCCAGTGTATCCTCCCAGGGGTGGCTGCAGGTCATGAAGATGGATCTGTAGGGCTACAGAAGTGCTGAGGGGACTTGGACATCTCTCTGCTGGGGAAAGGCTGAGGGGAGCTGGGGCTGGGTAGCCTGGAGAGGAGAAGACTCAGGGGGGAGCTTAGCAATGCTGAGCAATGCTGCAAGGCTGGGGGCAGGAGGATGGGGCCAGGCTCTTGTCAGTGGTGCCCAGGGACAGGACAAGAGGCAACAGGCACAGACTGGAACAGAAGAAGTTCCAGCTAAAGCTCAGGAAGAACTTCTTTCCTTGGAGGGTGGCAGAGCCCTGGCCCAGGCTGCCCAGAGAGGTGCTGGAGTCTCCATCTCTGGAGACATTCCAAAGCCACCTGGATGTGATGCTGTGCAAGCTGCTGTAGGTGAGGCTGCTGTGGCAGGGGGGTTGGACTAGATGAGCTCCAGAGCTCCCTTCCAACCCCTCACAGTCTGTTATTCTGTGATCTAAGCTAGTTTTAAGCTATCAAGCTCGGATACTGATTACACTTTTACTTGAGCATCTTGACTTCAGTATGAGGCTGCTCCTTTCATCTCTCCAGCTCCTAACAGGAACCTACTGCATCTGCCCTCTCAGTAGTACCTGAGCTCAGTCAACAACCATTTGAAAAACCTGGTTGTAATCACACTTACATCCAGGCTATTATGATGTAGATATACCCCCAAAAAACCCCATTGGTGTGACAGATAGGAGTAAAAGGAGTTGATCTGCATGTGGAGTTTCTTTGAGAGACAGAAGTCTTAGCAAAGTGGGTGCATGTAGTAAGAAACTACTTAGCTAAATATTTACTGGTTTGTTGTTCAGTATTTATGTTGCAATAGCTCCAGGATGATCTTCCATCATGCTGAATGCTCCACAGAACTGGAAAACATGTCAACCTCTTCCTCCAAAAGTTGTCAAGCTTAAAAATCTGAGATCACAAGATACTATTTTTGGTGGGGTACATCCAGTTCTGGTGAAGGCACTGTGCCAAGACTTCTCTGAGATACAGAAATCCATGACAGGTGCTGCACAAGTGTGTTAGTCTGGGAGTTGCTTTTCTCAGGAAGTTGAGGGTATTAAGCTGTAAGTTGCTCTTGTCTTGTTAAGTTCTTTTTCCAGAGAAGAAGAAAAGGCTCATCTGTCAGACTGCTGAGAGAAATTCCTGTGTCTTTGCCCATTTTGTCTCTTGACAAGGGAATAAATTGCTTCTTTAATTCAGAGCTTCCAGCCCACCTCAGAAGCATGGAGAATGTGTTGGTTTAATTCTAGTCGAGTGGTGCAGGAATAACAGAAGTAATGGTTGAGGCAACAGATTGCTGCCTCTTTCTTCCTCTGATAGGAGACAGGAAGGTTGACCAGAGAAATGGTTGCCACCTGGAAAAAGAATCCAGTGAGAGGATTTCCAAGGAGTTATGAGATGCTTCAGGAGTACAGGCTGCTGGATCCCAGCCACCACTCCTGAGATACTCCAGACTGCTGGCTGGGTCACAGCAGCAAACTGGGGTAGAAAGAACACTGGTGTCTTGCTGAGTGAATGAAAGGATTTTGCCACTCCCACTGAAACCTGCTCTTTGTTCTTGCAGATCCAGCAAATTCAGCACCATCTATCCTAGATGGGTTTGACCATCGTAAAGCCATGGCAGGACAGCAAGTGGAGCTGCCTTGCAAAGCATCAGGGCACCCTGCACCAAAGTATCGTTGGCTGAAGGACAACATTCCCTGGGAGCCTGACAGCAGGTTCAGGCAGACAGTTACAGGTCTGCTGATTGAGAACACACGTCCCTCAGACTCAGGCAACTATGTCTGTGAGGTGTGGAACAACTATGGGACTGCTGAGATGATAGGGAGACTCTATGTGAAACGTAAGTCCTCGACCAAGTGGAGATCTCAGCTCACTTCTTCCTTGGGTGTTTGCATCAGGGAAGATGTTGCCCTATCTTCCTCTACCTTCTCTTTGGTTACTTTATCTTAGCCATGCTTAAAGGTGTGGAACAGGAGAAAGTAGGCTTGGTGGAGGTGAGTTGGTTGGACAGTGGAGTGATCAGAAGTGCAGATAGGTGCAATTTCCAGTGTAGCTCTATAATTTCTCAGAGGGAGGAGATGTCGTTTAGAAGCTTCAATTGGCTGCTTCAAAATAAATTGCAAATGTTCTGATGAGTAAAGCTGCCAAACTCTCATTGCCATGACTCATGCTGGTCAGTAACATTGAACACTCACACCTCCCTCCCCTCCGTTGAGGATGCATCTGTGAAGATTCTGAATGTTTCACAGATTCTGCAAAGGTGATTATTCCTCAGAAGCACTGCACTGGAAAAGTGCTGTTCTTCTACTGCTAAAATATATATATATATATATATATATCTAATATTTCCCAGAAGAGAAATAGTGCTTTGTGAACTGACACTTCCACCTCTACAGCATGACTAGCAAACTGAAAAAGGAGAAGTTTGTGAAGAATTCAGGCCACAAAATACCTTCTCAAATGACTGCACACCATTGATTTGGCCAAAATAAAGCAAAGATCAAAGACCTTTTCATTTCATGACTTATAATGAAGAAGCTTTGCTTCTAAAGGTAGTCCTAAAGTAGGAGTTGAATTCAGTCTGCCTTGTATGATCCAAAGCTTCCAGAGACAGGATGCGATCATATTGCTGATGACATCAAAAGCATCCCCAGTGCCTGGTGGTACCTTTTACTTACTGATTCTGTGGACAAGCAGCCAGTAGGTGTCTTCTGGATCAAGCAACTGTTGGCCAAAGGAGTTTTACCTTCCTCTGCATTGGAAGTTGTGGTTCACTGCCTTTCATCATCATGGCTCAGAGATGTCAGTGGTGCACTTGAGTGTGTCTGTCTTGTTAAGTGGCTTATGAACAGTTTTGAGCCTTCATGGCCTTTTGGATGAGAAAGAGAGAGATATTCAGTGGCTTGTGACATGCATATGAGCACAGATTAACTGTGTCTTAAGACCATTGTAGAGGAGAAGTCTGTTACATATATGTCTGATCCAGAATGACTGAGACCACTGGCCTCTGTGGTTTTCATCAGGGCTCTGTTCCCTATGGGCCACTAAAGATTTATTCCATCCTGAGTGCTATAAAATGTTGATTAAAGTGAATGAGTTAGCTGAGGAAATTCTCCTGGGTAACTCTGTGTATACTGGGGTGTGTATGTGTGTGTGCAAGCTGCTAAAAACTTAAATAGGATGGGAAGGATTTAGTATCAGAGGTAATACCAGTGGTGATAGAGGTCTCTTATCTTCATAAGGCACTCTAGTATATTCAGAGCATGAGATGAAAGCTGCATTCAGTAATGCTGATGACTGTTAGGTGTCAGGATGCATTTACATTTTTGGGTTTCCTTCAACACTGTTCATCCTCTTTTTTTCTTTTTTTACAATATAAATCTTTCATCACCTGTGCCCTGCAGTTTCTTAAGGCTGCCTTGAAAAGTCTGTAGTCCTCCCATCTTGAAATAGAATACTTGGTGAGCCCCTGCACAAAACCACTTCCATGTGGACAGATCTGATGGATATCTCTGGGTAGACCTATATTAACCTTTTAGTGTGGATCTTCCCTCCTGAAAAGCTAATCTGCTGCTCATTGGCATTTACTGCACTTGTTCACATCAGGGAGTGGCTTTGGAAAAGATCAACGGGGTTCCCTTTGCAGGAAATGAAACCAGATGAGCTTCAGAAATGCACCTAATGTACCAGTTCAAAGGTCCACACTGAACCAATGTGAAGGAACATCCTCCCCAAACATGTGTGGTGCCATTGTTAGGTTCTCAACACCAGTAAAGTTACCTAATAGGTCTGCTCTTACTGTTGATGTAGGCATGGAATTATATCATGTGTTGAGCAGGTAATTCCTACAAATCTTTTAGCTGCATGCCCCATCCCTGACAGTGTTCAAGGCCAGACTGGATGTGGCCCTGGGCAACCTGGTCTAGTGGGTGTCATCCCTGCCTATGGCAGGGGGGTTGGAGCTAGATGATCTTTAAGGTCCCTTCCAACCTGGGCCATTCTAGGATTCTATGTTGTTGGAAAAATCACTTGTTTAGAGCAAACAGAGACTTCTGTTGTATGTTTGGGCATACAGAAGGGCATGGCTGTGATTGTTGCTGCTCTTAAGGGGACATATCAATGTGTATGTATACTTAATATTTTCTATTCCACTTTCCCCTCTCCCTTGTTTTGATTTCAATCTTCAGAACCACTAAAAGCCACGATCAGCCCACGGAAAGTAAAAAGCAGTGTTGGTAGCCAAGTGTCCTTGTCCTGCAGTGTGACAGGAACTGAGGACCAGGAGCTCTCCTGGTATCGTAACGGGGAAATCATCAACCCCGGGAACAACGTCCGGATCACCGGCCTCAACCGGGAGAACCTCATCATGGATGGGATGGCCAAGAGTGATGGGGGAGCCTACCAGTGCTTTGTGAGAAAGGACAAGATGTCTGCTCAGGACTATGTCCAGGTGGTGCTAGAAGGTCAGTCACTGCCTCTTTGCCAGTTCTCCTCTTCAGAATAGCGTAATCTATATATGCAGCTGGAGCGAGGCCAGAGAAGGGCCAGGAGAATGAGCAGAAGACTGGAGCGTCTCTGCTACGAGGACAGACTGGGAGAGTTGGGGTTGTTCAGGCTGGAGAAGAGAAGGCTCCCAGGAGACCTTCTGGTGGCCTTCCAGGATCTGAAGGGGGCTACAAGAAAGCTGGGGAGGGACTGTTTAGGAGGTCAGACAGTGATAGAGCCAGGGGAAATGGGTGTAAGCTAGAGGAGGGGAGATTTAGGTTGGATATTGGGAGGAAGTTCTTCACTGTGAGGGTGGGGAGACAGTGGAACAGGTTGCCCAGAGAGGCTGTGGAAGCCTCATCCCTGGAAGCTTTTAAGACAAGGCTTGATGGGGCCCTGGGTAACCTGCTGTGGTGGGAGGTGTCCCTGGCAGGCAGGGGGGTTGGAATTAGATGTTCTTTAAGGTGCCTTCCAACTCTGACCAATCTATGATTCTATAATAAATGGAACAGAATAGAATAGAAACTATCATTTGCTATGATTGTGCTAGGTTGCTGGTTGGACTTGATGACCTTAGAGGTCTCTTCCAACCTTCAGGATTCTGTCTTTCTGTGATCCTCCAGGCATGTTTTTTTTCTGATTGGTCATCTTAACTAAAGGCTTGGAGATCATTTTAACGAGCTAACACGATGTTCTACATGAGAATCAAGGGAGGGAAGTGCTGTTTGTACAGAGGCAGTTCAATAATGAGGCTGTGGTGAGGCTGTGGCATGGTTGCTATTTTTAGAGTCCTTCTAGAAGGAGATCACCTGCCTGGCCCAAGTTACCTCGGCAACCACCTCCCCTGGCTGGGAATGCCTGAGGAGCATATTGATAATCAATCATGATGTGGAGAGAGTGCAGGTTATCAGAGAGCAACAGCAGGGAAGGTTTCAAAGACACTCAGGTCTCCCTGGGAAAATAATGTCTGCTTTCATCTCCAAAAAAAAAAAGCCTGTCACTTGAATTAGAGCAAAAAAAAAAGAGAAGAGGAGGAGGGGTGGCAGAGGTATATAATGTGCACAGATTTATTGATCTTGTGTCAACCTTCTTTTAGGATAAAAATATGGGGTTTTATTTATTTTTGTTACTATTGTTTTATTTTCTGAGCCATGGCAGGATCCAATATGCAGCAAAAGAAAGGAAGAGAGACAGAGATCCAAATACATACATGAATTAGGAGTCTGACACATAACCAATGGGACAGAAATGGGGGGGGGGGCGGAGCAGAGGAGAAAATGATGAAATCAAATAAAATCAAATGCTGCCCCATCCCTGGAAGTGTTCAAGGCCAGGCTGGATGTGGCCCTGGGCAACCTGGTCTAGTGGGTGGCATCCTTGCCCATGGCAGGGGGGTTGGAGCTAGATGATCTTTAAGGTCCCTTCCAACCTGGGCCATTCTAGGATTCTCCAGGGGTGCTGAGGTCTTTCAGGAGCTTGAGAGTGGCAGGGCCTTGTGGTTTTGTGCTATGTGGCATGGAAGGGAATTTTGCAGCCCTGTTTCTAATTCTGTTTTATGGGGAGTCTTGCCCACATTGTGCCAGTTCCCTCAGTTTCCTGTGGGACGTTGGACTGGAATTGCAGTGGAAGAATTGTGACTTCCTCAGGGGAGTCACCATGATTCAAGCCTCCCAATGATCTAGGTAATACATAGCAGAGTGTACATGAAAGAACAGTCCATAATGTGCACCAATAGTGCAGCACAGAGCAGAATCAGTCACAGAATGTCCTGAGTTGGAAGGGACCCTCCAAGATCATCCAGTCCAACTCCTGTCCATGCACAGGACAACCCCAAAGTCACACCATGTGTCTAAGAGCATTGGCCAGCTGCTTCTGGGATTCCAGGAGAGTTGGTGCCATGAGTGCATCCCTGGGGAGCCTGTTCCAATGCTCCACCACTCTCTGGCTGAAGGACCTTCTCCTAAGATCTAACCTAATCCTTTTCTGGCACAGCTTCATGCCATTTCCCTTAGGTTCTGTCACTGGTCATCAGAGGGAAGAGATGAGCACCTGCCCCTGCTTCATCTCTGCTGAGGAAGTTATAGACCACGATAAGGTCTCCCCTCAGTCTCTTCTTCTCCAGGCTGAACAGACCAAGTGATTTCAGCCATTCCTCACATGGTTTCCTCACCAGACCCTTCCTTTTCTTTGTGGCCCTACCAAAATTCTCTTCCCTCAATACTTACAGTTATATCCTAGAACATACTTATCTGCACCTCTCCTAAAAACTATCTTAGCTGACAGGATAAGCTCCAGGAGAGAGAAACCAAACTTCACACCCTGTCAGTATTATCCTCATGCTTTTCTTTCCCTTGCCAGATGGAACTCCCAAAATCATTTCTGCCTTCAGTGAGAAAGTGGTGAGCCCAGGAGAACCGGTCTCCCTTATGTGCAACGTGAAAGGGACTCCTCTACCTACCATCACCTGGACACTGGATGAAGACCCCATTGTGAAGGATGGCAGCCATCGTATCAGCCAGATGATCACCTCTGAGGGCAACGTGGTTAGTTACCTGAACATCTCCAGCGCCCAGGTCCGCGATGGGGGAGTTTATCGCTGCACTGCCAACAACTCTGCCGGAGTCGTCCTGTACCAGGCTCGAATAAACGTAAGAGGTGCTTGTCAAATCAGCTCCTCAAACAAACAAAACACACACATAACTCATGGTACTGGAGAATAAGAGGGGGGGATGCATGTGATGAAAGAAGCCTTGGAATGCCAAAACCAACTGAACTAGTTTTCCTTTCCTTCCCTTCTCTCTTTTCCTACCCTGCTTCTCCAGCCCCGTCGAGAAAGTCTATGGGATGGTTAAATGTGGGGAGAACCCTTTGGCTTGTGTTCTAGAGTCTGTTTTTTACCTATGGTCATCTCTGTTAGTTCTTAGTTTCTTTACTGTAGTCCTGTTGTGCATGTTGGGTATCTTCTTTCCCTTTCCTTTCATTCTTTACTTGTCCAACACTCACTCTAATTATTCACATACACACCCCTTTATCTTGCACTTCTGCTGCTACATGGCACAACAGCCATCCTCATGGTATTGTACTTTCATACACATCAAAACAGAACAAGCTAACTTTTTCAGCCCTCTCATGTGTCACAGGATTCGAGCTTTGTATCAACTTTAGCATTCCACATTAATGAAATCATCCTCAGCCTGTTAATTTGTAATGCAGCACAGATTTTTATCAGGCAAGTGCTGGATAATGCCAATGTATCTCCCCACGTCATTAGCATGGATGCTGCAGGGTGAGGAAAAAACTGGAGCATAGAAAGATTAGGGAAACTGCTTAAGCAGCTCTTAAAAAGGAACCAAAGTGTCAAATGCTAAGAAATGTTGTGCCAGCCACAGCTGTAAACGTTGCTCACATTTGTAGAGCCAGAAAAATGCCATCCTCAAGCCATTGCCCCTTGAAATGGTTCTCAAGGGCTTTTCTTTTGACCTTCCTAGGGCCAGCAAGCATTCGGCCGATGAAGAACATCACAGCCATAGCTGGGAGGGACACCTACATCCACTGCAGGGTGATTGGCTACCCATACTACTCCATCAAGTGGTACAAGAACTCCAACCTGCTGCCCTTCAACCATCGGCAAGTGGCGTTCGAGAACAACGGCACGCTGAAGCTCTCGGATGTGCAGAAGGAGGTGGATGAGGGGGAATACACCTGCAACGTCCTGGTTCAACCCCAGCTGTCCACCAGTCAGAGCGTGCATGTGACAGTGAAAGGTGAGGTGAATGTGGAAGAGGAGAGGCAAGCTCGTGGGTGTGGGGTTTGTAGGAGAACTGTCCGGGTAGTTCATGGAATCAGAGAGCGTCCTGAGTTGGAAGGGACCCACCAAAATCATCCAGTCCAACTCCTGTCCATGCACAGGACAACCCCAAAGTCACCCCATGTCTCTAAGAGCATTGGCCAGATGCTTCTGGAATTCCAGAAGAGTTGGTGCCATGACTGCATCACTGGGGAGCAAAAAAGGTTCCTCCCAGTTTAGTGTCATAGGCAAACTTTTTTAGTAACCCTAAAAGGCATTTCTGAAGATACTGAAGAGCACTGACCCAAAGATGGATCCCTGTGGGCCCCCCCCCCCCAGTGACTAGTCACCAGCCTTGATGGAACCCCATTTCCTATAACCCTTTGAGCCTGATCCCTCAGCCAGTTGTTCCCCTATCTCATGAGGTACTTATCTAGCTGTATGCTGGACATGTTCTCCAGAAGGATACTGTGGGAGACAGCATCCAGATCTTCACTGAGATCCAAAAAGGTTACATCACCTGGTTTCCCTTGGTCAACTAAGTAGGTAACCTTGTCATGAAAGGAAATTCTGTTTGCCAAGCAGAACCTTCCCCTCCTGAACCCATGCTAGTTCTGGCTGATGACTGCTTTGTCATTCAGATGTTTTGCAGTAACCCCCACAATATGTAGTTACATTGTTAGAACATGTAGTTAGATGATGACAGCTATAGTTAGATAATGAGCAGTTGAGAAGTTTAACCCAGACTTGTTTTGATTGTTAATGATGAAATAGATGCTAATCACTCACCCTGTCTTCTTCTCTCCTGGCTTCACCCTTGTTTGTTCAACTGGCAAAGCATTGTTCCTGAAGTGGAAGCCTTGCAGAGCCAAGCTTTCTGTGAGCAGTTTGCACCACCTCACCTAAGCCACCTGCTTAATGCTTTGTCACCTAAGTTTCACTGGTGACTCTTTTTCTGCTGGATGACACAGTTCACATTTTCATTAGTCCATGGCTTTCCAGCTCTTAAAAACTAAGATGAGGATTTTAGGATGTTGTGATTCTGCCAATAAGCAGGGAGAGGAACTAAGAGTGTTAACCTTGCTTTCCCCTTAGGTCTGCTCTTCTGAGTGTTCTTGATGCTTAGAAAGGTAGATAAATAAATAAATGTGACTTGCAATGCTAATAGGATGCTTAAAATCTAATCAAATAGTTCCAAAGAAGAGTGTTCAGATGGCCCTGAAAGACTTCAGCAAGAGAAGAGAATAGGAATTCTTTTAGCATTGTGTTCTGCCTGTTCTGACACTGGCAATGTTCAGACCTATTCACAAGGACACAAAAGGCAGAAAACCTGATTGCAGCAGCAACTAGTTTGGAGCAATGGTGCCACTAAATAAAAAAGAGCACTTCATGTGAACCTGGAGGAAGCATTGAGGTATAATTACAGTCTTTCTGAAGTTCTTAGAAACTTTCTTTGGGGAGAGGAGAGAAGAAGGAAGGAAGGAAGGCTGGTTCCTGTATCCTGTCTCAGATAGGACACAGAGAACAGTTAAGGATCTCTCTCTATATTGCATCTTTCTTTTTCTACCTTCCTGTTCTACTCTTGAAAATGGCCAAACAGTTGGAGCTGAAACTTTCCAGCTGAAACAGCTCAACCTGGCCTGGAAAGGTACTATCCAAACCAAAGGCAAGCTGAAAGCAAATGAAAATCCTCTTATAATAAGATAAAGAGGTGATATTACCCAGCCCATCTGTTAAGTTTCATGTTTCTGTTGAAAAACAAGCCTTCAAGTGGAAAGATGGTAAAATAATAATAGCAGGATCTCTGCTAGAGTGTTTCAGTAGATCTGAAAGCATTTTAAAAACAGGAGTGAGTCATTATCTCCATATATTTTTTTTCTTTTATTATGTAATTTGTAGTAATAGTTTTCTGAGCTCCAGTGAAAGCTATCAGTGGTAAGTGGTGATTTTCTTTTCATCAGTCTCATGGGAGATACTTCTCATGTAAACAGCCTCCTGCTATTCACACTTCTCCAACAGAAATTAATTGGAAAAGAAGCCCCTGAGAGGGAAGGGTGCAGCATCATTAAAAGATGAAGTGTGATGTTCAAAAGGCCTCTTTCTGATCTGGTAGAGCTTGTGTAGCTCCATGGTTTTAGAAGGCTTCTTGTTGCATTATACCCAAAGCAGAGGCCTTCACCTGGTGTGAACTGTGGAGAAGAATTGCAGCAGCTTGGTTCTGTTTAGAGAACAAGCAAACCAAACTAAGGGCTATTCCTAAATCATTTCATCTTCCAACTATTCAGATAGATTCTCCTCATCTCTCCTAGGAAACATCTAGCTTTTTCTACTCTAGAAAAGGTTATTGGTGGGTTTGTGTTGCAGGTCAGATCAGGAAGGGCAACAGTCAAAAGTACACAGGCAGAAAGGGGAAAGAAACATCAGGGGAAAGCATTCAAGGCTTTTTGGAACCCTGGTGCATGCTGTAAACCAGTAGGTTGAGGGAGGAGGAGGTTTTCCCCCTCTGCTCTGCTCTGGTGAGACCTCAGCTGGAGTACTGTGTTCAGCTCTGGGGTCCCCAGCATAAGAAAGGCATGGAGTTGCTTGAGGAGGTCCAGAGGAGGCCACAAAAATGATCCAGGAGCTGGAGCACCTCCACTTTAACACTTTAACAATGAAGGCAGCTGCTTGTTGGGTTCATATCCTCTTGCAGCTGCTATATCTTATCTTCAAATCAAGAAGGTGTTCTCTTGTGAAAAATAAATAGCAAAAGCATCCCCTTAGGGCAGAGAACTGAGCTCCCCACCAAGCAAATTGCTTCATATGATAAGGGCCTGCACCTTTCTCCTCACAAAGGAGGTGGTTCCATAGAGGGATGAGACAGGACATAAAAGCACTCTTGGTTTCTACACAATGTTTTGCATACTCTCTTGTTTTTGAGCAGCTCCCAGGACAGCATCAGAGAGCCTGTGAGATCCTAGTGTTGCATTAAGGCTCAGGGGAGAACTTAGCTCTCTCTACAACTACCTGAAAGGTTGTAGTGAGGTAGGGGGTTGGTCTCTTCTCTGGATTACCAGTGAGAGGACAAGAGGCAATGGCCTCAAGTTGCACCAGAGGAGGTTTAGATTGGAGATCAGGAACAATTTCTTCCCAGCAAGAGTTGTTAGGCATTGGCCCAAGCTGCCCAGGGCAGTGGTGGAGTCACCATCCCTGGAGGGCTTCCAAACCATCTAGCTGTGGTCCTTAGGACCATGGTTTAGTGGCATGGAGGTGCTGGGTTTCTGGTTGGACCTGATGCTCTTTGAGGGCTCTTCCAACCTTCATGGTTCTGTGTGAAGTCTTTCTCCTAAGCTCCCCTAGGAAACAGAAACCCCAGCATTTGCTCTGCCATGCTCAGTGATGAAATACCACAGCTGCTTGTAGTAAGAGTTTGAAGATGTTTGAACACAGGGCTAATTTTGGTAACTAATGAACCTATAAGCAGAGGGAAATACTGTGCAACAGAAGAGTCATTACAACAATTAGTCTAGTTCTCTGGCTTTTTTTTTTTTTTTTAATGAATACACTCAGACCTGAGGAATATAACAGCATCCCCCCTTCTCATGAGAGGATACATTAGCACCCAAGGAGGGAGCAGGGTATGAGGCTTGGCCCAGGAAATGTCATTAGCAGATAATGATTGCCATGCCCTACTGCTAAGGCTCAATATATACAAGAAAGAAGCAGAAAAAAAACCCCCAGTGTTTCAGCAACTGTGTGCAATTGCTCAGACAACCACCCAGAAGGGATGGGGTTGTTTAGGGGAAACAATCAGTGGCTGAGAAAACTTACCAATTACTTGACTGTGGCTGTGCTTTGTGCAGAGACAAAACAGTTTGGGGGTTTGCATTCCCAGGGCATGGAACTGAGGGTCACAGGGCTGCCTTAAGAGGATCCATGGTTTGGTGGTGGTGATTTTGAGAGAAAAGAAGAGAGGAAGAACTTGAGCCTCATCTTTATATTGAATATGATGTAATATGGAATCCCTAGCTGGTCAGTTTAGGGTCACCTGAACTGTCCACTCCCCCCTGCAGGTGCAGCCTTTTGCTCTGCACCCCCCAGCATGGGACACAAGATTTAACAGTGACCTTGCTCTGCAGACCAACTCTTGGTACTGACTCTAAGCACTAGGACTTACCACAGCCAGAAGCAGACACTGCCTGTGAGAACATGCTGTCAGCTTCAGACAGGGCAGTGACTGAGGTCATCTTTAGCTGAAAAGTAGAATCACTGAACAGAATGAGTTCTGTTCTACCTCAAACCTGGACAGTAATCTCCCAGAGGGATGGAAGACCTTGCTAGGGCACAAAACCATCATTGAAATCTTCTTAACATCAGCACTATGGGCCCATGCCCCTCTTCTTAAGTAGACACTTTATTCAAGCACTCCTCAATAAATCATTCCCAAGGCATGGTGGCTTCTTGCATGAAGCAGAGATTTGCACTCATTTGCCTATTGTGGGTTGAGGAAGAAACATCTCTTTCATGGAGATATACAACCCTCTCTTTATATATAGTTAATATGTAACATCTCTATCAAATAACATGAGTTATGGGAGCATACATCCCCTAAAAACTAACTAACTAACATATGGGTTAATCAAGCTTGGTATTTTCTTCTGTCAAGGATATATGTCCACTCTTTATTGCAGAGAGAGAGAAAGGTGGCAACTCTTCCACCTCAGAAATGATTTGTCTGAGTTCACCTATACTTTATTCTATGCTTTTAATAAGTGATTTTTTTGTTGGTGATTTGTTTCCTCCTCCAAACTAGCAGGGAGAAAGCCTATCTACTTTGTTAGGTTGCCAGGAACTGCCTTTCTCAGCCTAAATTGGTCAACACTGTAGCTGAAAAATAGTCTTCAGTACTTCAAAGTGATTGCTTGGACTATTTCTGTTGTTTAAGGACTGATTTTAAATTACACACTGATTTTCAAAGCAAGCTCCCTGTCAGAACTGAAGCTGGTGCAGGTTGAATATACATTATCTTTGAGGAAGGAGAAAGAAATGTTGGTTTCCTCTGTATCTTAAAAACCTGAGGAGAGGGGAAATGTGCTGCCTAGAAATATTTCACCCCATTTCTGAAATGCTCTGCAGGCTGCTATTTGAATTTTAGAGTTGGGAAAGGCAGCCTTGCAAATCAATATTTTCTGAAGGGAAAAAAAAAATACTTCAATGTGACCTAATGATCTTACTCCCTCTGGTTTTTTTTTCCATCAAGGAGAGGGAGAGTGAAGATGCACATAATAATCCTTGAGCAATGTGTTGCCTGACTTTGGAGATCATTTTGCCCATGAAAAATTGATTCAAATTTGTTACCAACTCAGCAGAAAATACAGAAGCAATTTTGCCACCCTCTTGTGAATTTTAGCAGCTCTTTCAGTAATGATGCCTGAGACTAGGAGCAAGGCTGGGGCAGAAATGAGCAAGCCAACACAGGAAGGGGGCAGGTGGCTGAGCTCAGCAAGGGGGAAAGGTTGTGTCCAAACCTCTTGACAGTCTCATTCTAAAATGTTCTCATTCCCACTGATATGACAATAGAAGTTAAGAGAAATTTGGCCTTTTTCTGCTGCTGGACAAAGAATCCCCAGGATCTCCTGTGAATGCATTAGCTCTGCTGAAGTTATTAGAAGAGGCAGGCAGATATTCTGCCTCCAGTTGTGATGCTTGGTGCCCAAGTGAAAAAGCAGTTAATTTCCAGGGCTCAAAGTTGAAGTAAACAGAGTCATTCACACTGAGTTTTCCTTTTGTTCATTTTCCTTTTCCCTTTTTTAATTTCCCTTTTCCCTTTTTCCCTCTCCTTTTTCATTTCCCTTTTTCCTTCCCTTTCTCCCTTCCCTTCCTCCCTTCCCTTCCCTTTCTCCCTTCCCTTCCCTTTCTCCCTTCCCTTCCCTTTCTCCCTTCCCTTTCTCCCTTCCCTTTCTCCCTTCCCTTTCTCCCTTCCCTT
>VWZX01006417.1:1124569-1135594 GCA_013399015.1 Galbula dea
CCTTCCCTTTCCCCCTTCCCATTCCCCCTTCCCTTTCCCCCTTTTCTTCCCCTGTCAGAGGTTTGGATGTCACCTATTCAGGCCAGCACAGCTGCTCCCCTCTGTCCTTCCCAGAGCTGAGACTGTAACTGCACTGTCTCCTCTTTCCTCCTCTGTTGCAGTTCCTCCTTTCATCCAGCCTTTCGAGTTCCCACGCTTCTCCATCGGGCAGCGAGTCTTCATCCCCTGCGTGGTGGTCTCTGGGGATCTGCCCATCACCATCACCTGGCAGAAGGATGGCAGACCCATCCCAGCCAGCCTGGGGGTGACCATTGACAACATTGACTTCACCAGCTCCTTAAGGATCTCCAACCTTTCCCTGATGCACAACGGGAACTATACCTGCATCGCTAGGAACGATGCAGCAGCTGTGGAGCACCAAAGCCAATTAATCGTCAGAGGTAAGGAGATGCAATTAGTCTGAAGGGCACCAATTAAGCAGAATTCATCAGTATTTTGTCCTGGCATCTGTTGGATGGGAAGTATAAAGGAGAGGAGAATATGGTAATCCTGCTTTTCCTGACTGAGAGCGCACAGAGCAGTGAAGCCCAGAAACTCAGACAACTTTTCTCTCTGCAAGTCTTGAATCTAACCCAAAACCCTGGAGGGCACAGGGAGGGGTGGGGGAGCCACAGGAATGACTTCCTGGGAAATTCTGTGAGGCACCAGCCCAATCATGGTGATCAAGCCTTTTGAAATGGTATCAAATGCTTCTTTGTTATCATTTTGGTTTGATGATTCCCATTTTTGTTTAGATCAGTCCCTTATGTCCATAAAAGAAAAAAGGGAAACATTGCTGCTGGTTTCCTGGGGGAAAGACTTTCCCCTGTTGCCATCTTGTTCTTCTCCTTATTTGTGCTTATTGTGACATGAGAAATGCTGATTCCTTTGCTCATGCTGACTTCACAGCATTCTGCCTTGGAGTAGATGGGAATATAGCTTCAGTAAGGAACCATGTCATTGCAGAAGACCTTTCAAAGAGACACCTCACCTTCAGCAGCTTTTGCCTTTCAAGTCACACATTAGCCAGGTTACCTCAAGACCATGCCTTGGGAGAGATTCTCAAACTTACTGTGCAAAACTCCAGCAAAGCCAAATTCCTTCCTCTTTCTTTCTGGAAGTCTTTCAGAGTGGTTTAAATTGGGATGATTTAGAAACATAAGAATGTTCTCCTTTTCCCTCTCTATCATCTCCTCCTTGCTGCCAAGCCATTGGACTCCCTAGAGAAAGAATACACACACTCTCATCCTGCAGGTAACCTTAGTTATTTCTGCCTGTTGCAGATAATGAAGTTTGAGGTTCTCTTCTGTAAGTTTACCAAGAGAAATCTTCAAACCCCTCAGGGTGGGGAGGACCACTAGTTGAGCTTGCCTCTTGAGCCAGGAGGTTGACAGCACCTTCCTGCACACCCTGCCTGTGCCGACTGCCGTGCCATGCCCTGGCTGATGCACCACGTCCTGTTTGTCCCTTCTCTTGGCTCTGCTCCTGCTCCCTGGGACCTGCTCCTGTACCTGTGGCTGTTTGGGTCACTATTTTCCTTGTCCATGCCTACACTGAGTCAGAACTGTCCCTTGACAGGGCTCAGCTGAGGCACCACCTCTCTCTCTCCTTGTGCTTTCTTTCTGTTGCCTTCACAATCATACTAGACACCAGAGAATCTACTTGGGTGAGCTCCTCTGCAGACCCAAGAAATGGTCCAGCTGGGGTCTGAGCTCAAAGATGAGATACAGATGCAGAGGAAAACAGGCTGGATGAGTCCTGATGGTTATGGAATAACTTTTTTAAAGCTCACTAATGATCCACTGGGAGAAGTCTACACCATCTGTACTGCAGCTAGGGGCTGCAGGTGGTCAGTCCAGGTGACTTTCCTCTGTAAAATCTTGGGCTCCAGCAGATCTTGGCCTCTAGTGCCTCTAGAAATCCTCTAAAAATTGACAAGCTAGAAGAGTTTCTCAAAGCCTCACAAATCAGTGTTACTTTGATTAGTTTTTTTCTGGTTGCACTCCTGGTTTACTCTAGGCATACTGTTAGGAATGAGGAAAGAATTGGATCCTGTGATGTAAACCAGAGTTGGAAGGGACCTCAAAGATCATCCAGTTCCAACCCCCCCATCCACAGACATTAGGAAAATAGCTACTCTGTCAGCTGCTTATATCATCATGCAGATTTAATTAAGGCTTTACTCATTAGGGCTGTCTTCTAAAGAGTGATTAAAAAGAATCTATACACACACTTTATCATGTGTTATTATAGGGTTTCCTAAAATGGGAATGAAGTCATTGAGAAGGAAAAAGCAGTGAAAAAGATTTTCATTGGTAACCAGGAAGCAAAAGCCCATAAGTGTATTAGGAGTTCCAAATTTTTCAGATACTGCCAGAAAAGGGAATTTAAAGATTGTAGTGGCTGCATAAATCATGATTTTAGAATGCCTGTCAGTTGAAACATAAGTTAAAATTGAGATAAGGTCTTGAAATAGCTAATAACCACCCTTTTAATGTATTTAGTGCATTAAGAGCAAATGTGTTTTCATTCTACAGCTTGCCAGGAATGTCAAATATCAGAGAGTTAGGCACCCAGAGAAGAATCCCTGAGCCTTGGCTCTTCCAGATAAGAAGTGAATATCCACCTGCTTTCTGAAGTTTGGTGGTGGCACTGGTGAGATGCAACAAATGCAGTTTATGATAGAAAAGCAGAGAGGAGAAGATTTAGGGGGTCAAAACTAATTGACTTTCTTTGCTGGTGTTTACACTGTGGCTTTGAAGATTGCTCTTGAATGATTTGCTTCCTATTTAATGTTCTCATTAGACAAACCTGAGCAACTCAACCCACTAGGCACTGCCTGATTTTGCAGAAGTACATCTTTTTTTCTGGAGCTGCATAGCAAATGGTTTCACTAAAGGAGCTAAATCGACCCCTTAGGTCCAATGACCAAGTTTAATAACTGTTCATCTTTGCTGAAGTACAGTGTTTAATGATCTCATTCATTAATACATCAATGGTTGCTTTGGCTGATTACATTTCTTCCATCATTTTGACAGTAGGAGCTAAATGTGAAGTACAAATATTCCATGTAAAAAATGAAACATTATATTCTGGGCCAATGTCACAGATTAGTTCTTCACTCACTCCAGTAGCCCACCAGAGGAGCTTGTGTTGGGAGTCTTCAGAGTTGCTCTCCAGTCTGAGCTACTAATCACTCTACTTGGGAGGCAGATTGAAGTCCAGGAGTGTGTGATTTTGTCACCTGGTCCTTGACATAAAGCAGAGTCAGCAAGGATTCTTGGATATGCAGAGCACAAACTTAAATCAGGGAATGTTGGCATGCATTCCTAAATTGATTTTTGCTGGTAGTTTGTGATGTCCATCTTTGCCAGCTGCAATGGTAAGCTGTATCTTCTTAGGGTACCAGCTGTTTTTTTATCATCTGACAGTGATTATTTCACACAAGGAGATAATAAAAGCATTTTCCTTCCCTTCTGATGGCACTGTGACATTCATGTTGTCTTCAACATCCTGTTCTGATTCCATCTCCTCCTTTGTTTTCCCATTGTGAGAGCCTGAGGCTGCTAATCACAACATTGACTGAAAACACCTTTTTGAGGCCTGTTGAGTTCAGCCATTAAACAGTTTGCATCTGTCAACTTAGACTCAACACCTCATTTCTCATCCCAGATCTGTGGGCTGTGTTAAATGAGAGAGCTGAAGAGAAGCTCTCTCTTAAAGGAAATGTCTATGCCCTCCTTTTATGGGCTTAAGGGACTGTGCTCCTGGAGCAAGGGTGAGAGGAAAAGGAGAACTCTTCAGTCAAATTCCTGAGCTGTTTCAGAGTGTTTCACTTCTAAAGGGGCAGAGGAGACCCCCACACCTTTACAGCTAAAGGGAGACAAAGAGAACTCACTGCTTTCTTTTCTCCATGGAGTCTACTGAAACATATCAGACAAATTAACTTTGCTAAATTCTTACTAAGGAAATTTTCTTGAAGGGTGAAGGAATTCCTGAAAGATAATGAAAAAGTGAATGTTGCTTTAGAGTCTAGGTATCAGAATCTAGATCAAGCAGTTAACTGCATCATCTACAAGAAAGCTGGGGAGGGACTGTTTAGGAGGTCAGGTAGTGATAGGACTAGGGGGAATGGATGCAAACTAGAGGAGGGGAGATTTAGATTGGATATTAGGAGGAAGTTCTTCACTGTTAGGGTGGGGAGACATTGGAACAGGTTGCCCAGAGAGGCTGTGGAAGCTCCATCCCTGGAAGCTTTGAAGGCCAGGCTGGCTGGGGCTGTGGGCAACCTGCTCTAGTGGGAGGTGTCCCTGGCAGGCAGGGGGGTTGGAACTAGATGACCTTTAAGGTCCCTTCCAACTCTGGCAATGCTATGATTCTATGACCTTCCAACATCTGGTAGCACAGAGTGCTGAACAAGTTCTTTAATTTACAATAAAATTGAGAAGCAAATTAGCAGCCTTTACAAGAATGTGAAGGTCTTCTCTGTTTAATGATTTTAGCACCAAGAAGAATCCTCTGATTTTAGCTAGACAGCAATACAGTCACTGTTGAATGGTTATTGAATGAGTAAGTTTGGTTCTGATGTCTATTAGTAATCTTAAGACTTAAGATTTGAGTTGTCAGGGGTTCATGTCTTCTAAATCAGAGCCATTTTTATAAGCAGCCCTAAAGGAAGGCCAAGGCTTTACTGAACATAGAAAATGTTCATGTTGCTGGATGTGGGCAGAGTTCTTGCCAAGTAAGGTTGCAACATGCTTTGGTTATGGAGCAGTAGAAGGCAACTGTACAATTGCTAACAGAAGTTATTGTTCCACAGTTACCCTTCTGCTCTTTCAGGAATGATTAAAAATGAGAAGACCAAGAATATATGATCAAGAACTGAGGTTTTAGGTATACTCAAAATACAGTGAAATCAGAATGTTCAAAAGCTGTGTAGAGAGCTTGCCAATGTTAAAGCACAACACATCAAGAGTATCCACAGAAGCCCAGGAAGATGTGGAAGGCTGTGTCTCCATAGAAATGCTCAAATACCATTTAGACTTGACATCCATCTATTTCTCTTTTCTATACATGCCCAAAGGGATTAGCCAAAAATGTTATTTTAACAGCTAGCTTTAATGCAAAGATGATTTTTAAAGGCTGATTGTCTTTATTCCATACTGGGAATACTGACTTGAATACAAACCATTAAGCACTTTTAATATTCAGTAACTTTTGGAGGTGTTTCAACATTCTTCTGGGTTTTCAGCTTTCCTTTAAGACTTTTTCTCCAATCTGCAGGTTTTATTGAGCCTTTGACATTTAGGATCAGGTAAAGTGTTAATCAAGCATTGTCAGAAGTTGTTTTCTTCCTTGTGTGTCTGTGTTTGAGCTTTTCCTTGAGATAAGCAGCTCTTCTTTTATTTATGTAGAAATAGAGATGTGTTTGCTGATGTCTTGAAGACTGCAGTGGTTTTATGCTGCCTTAGAATAAGTCTAATAATACAGATGCCTTGATTCCCCTATTCCAGTAAGACTTCTCCTCTCCAACTTAATGCAGGCAAATTATGTTAAACACTTCTGTGGCTGTTTGGGAAGAAAAATCCTCTCAGAAGTTATGATTCCAACCCCTGCATTTGAGTTTGAAGTGATGTGATTGCTGTTAAAAGTATTAATTTTTAGGATGCTTTATGCTGCATCATTTCTTTTTCTAAAGCTTCCTAGTTCCCAGCTACAAAAAAAACCAACCCCCAAACCTCCTCAGAAAACTTCAGCTGTTCTTAGCCATCTTTCAAGCCTCTGGCTTTGTTTTAAAGCATTTCTTTTCTTTTCTGCCCATGAGAGTATGATTTCTCTGTTACTTCATTTTAGAACCTCTCCTATGGAGAGATTTACTTTTATTAACTTATTTTTGTATCCTATAAAACCCAAGGCTTTTGTTGTGCCTGGGAAGAAATGCATTGAGATGATGCCCAGGAAGTAAATAACCATGAAACCCCAACTTTACTGTCACTGGATCATCAAGAAGCTGGTGTTTGTGTTTGTTTTCCTCTATGAAATGTCAGAGCTCTGGCAGTTGGAGCTACCTGGTAAGTCACACTAATGCTCATAGCTCTTTTGGCTTCCTTCCCCAGTGCCCCCTCGCTTTGTGGTCCAGCCCAGTGACCAGGATGGGATCTATGGAAAAGCTGTGATTCTCAACTGTTCTGCAGAGGGTTATCCTGTTCCTACCATTGTCTGGAAATACTCAAAAGGTAGGATACTTCTAGTGGTCACTGAAGACATACTACTTCTGATTTAGCAACAGCTTACCTGTAAGTTACTGGGTTAACCTTCACGTTGTCAGAGGCTGGCAGGGTGAAGTGTCACACAGAATCCCAGAGTCCTGAAGGTTGGGAGAGACCTCCAAGATCAAGTCCAACCAGCAACCTAGCACCACCATGCCACTAAACCATGGCCCTAAGGACCACAGCTAGATGGTTTTTTGAAGCCCTTCAGGGCTGGTGACTTCACCAGTGCCCTGGGCAGCCTGGGCCAATGCCTAACAACTCTTGCTGGGGAGAAATGTTTCCTGATCTCCAATCTAAACCTCCCCTGGTGCAACTTGAGGCCATTGCCTCTTGTCCTCTCACTGGGAACCCAGGAGAAGAGACCAACCCTCACCTTGCTCCAGCCTCCTTTCAGGTAGCTGTAGAGAGAACTAAGCTCTCCCCTGAGCCTCCTCTTCCTCAGCCTAAGCAACCCCAGTTCCCTCAGCTGCTCCTCATAACACTTATTCTCCAGACCTTAGAGCCATCCTGAAGCTGTGTTAGCTGTGACTTCAGTGGGCAAGTGCTGCAACAGGCACTTGAGAGAAAAAACAGCCTAGTTTAATTGAAACAACCTCAGAAGAAGGTTCACTGGCAGCATTTGGCTGATGTATTTTTCCCCCTTCCCTTCCAAATTGGTGATAACATGGCCAATCCTATCTTCTCAGCAAAGAAGAAAGGTCAGACAGCATTAGCATAAGCAGTAATTCAGTATGCACTTTACAGAATGCTTTAACATTTTCTTCTCATGTACCAGAGCATTAAAAGTGGCCCCACTTGACCCTCAGGAACCATAGGAAATTAACTGCTTTTTAATTAAAATGTGCTGCCTGCTAGGTTACCTCTTCTGGCCAGTTGTCTCCTGGTGGGTTTGAGCAAGAAAACAAAGTTGGTATCCAGTCTAAAGGAATTAACTCTTCCAAAAGTAAAAGGAAGGGCTGTTGAGAAGAAATCTTGATGGGATGCTCTGTGCCATTTGTGGTGCCCTCAGGATCTACATCCAGATTATATTTGAAGGGGGAAAAAAAAGGTGAGGGAAAAGAAATGGTCCTGTTAAAGGCTGGGTTTTTGGGGGTTTATTGATAAACTCTGATTTGTGGCAAGAAGAGGGCAGAGGTCCAAATTCCATTCATCTCAGGGGTAAATAGGAGTTTAATTATGAGCAGAAGTCACCCAGAAGGAATTCTCTTTGCCTGTGTTTGCATGCTGAAGGAGGAGACCAAGCCAATCTAGCTGAGTTGTAAATTGCTGGGAAGGGAGAATTAATAGCTAACCATAAATAGTTAATAAACTAATCAAGGGGACCCCAAAAGAAAAGGGACAGTGACTTGATTTTAGTGACATTCCACCACCAAGTGGCTGCTTTGAAGGTTTCCCATTGCCAGCTCTGAACACTTGGGAGTCAAAGAACATTTCAGGAGATAAGTGATGGAGGCAAAGCCATAAAACTGCACTGTCATTTCTTGGCCAAAATAACTCTAGGTGATAAAAGGTCAATAGTTTTACAAAAGCTTGTATTTTGCTAATGGATGATGGCAATGTCAATACCCAGACTAACTAAGCTGCTGGAGAGGTTTATGGGATGTAAGCCACAGCTTCTTTGATAGAGAGACATTAGATAGTTGATCTATGAGCCAGGCTGGTGCCAAATGAGGAAATAATGACTGAGGTGAGGCCAGCAGGAGTAAAGCAATCACATCATAGCTCATCTGCAGGTACCACAACAGAGTAGAAAAGGCATCTGTGTACCTGCAGGAAAGTCAGTGCCTTTGGCTTTTCAGCTCAGTGAAAAGTGAAAGAAACAGGATTCCTTTTTGTGTGCATTGGGACAGGCAGGTCTTGGAAATGGACCTGCTGCCTCTGGAGAATAATGACAGTGAGCAATACAGACATCCCATAACCAGCAAGAATCTGTTAGTTGAAGTCTTCAGACTTCAAGAGGCAATGGGCACATGTCAGAATAGAGGAGTGTTCCATCTCTCATAAGACTTTTTCTGTGAGTTGTAAGAGTTTTTGACTGCAAAGATGACTGAGCCCTGGCACAGGTTACCCAGACTGTGGACTCTCATCCCTGGAGATGTTCAGAAGCTATCTGGACATGGTCCTGGGCAAAACCAGCTTTAGGTGGTTTAGCATGTGAAGAAATAGCAGCACAGTTTAGAACTCCCCAGAGATGAAGGAGGGGCAGGAGCTGATCTCTTCTCTCTGGTGACCAGCAACAGGACCCAGGGCAATGGCATGAAGCTGTGCCAGGGGAGGCTCAGGGTAGATCTTAGGCAGAGGTTCTTCCCCCAGAGAGTGGTGGAGCATTGGAACAGGCTCCCCAGGGGTGGCACCAACTCTCCTGGAATTCCTAAATCATTCCCCATCACATTAATTCATTGTATTTCCTCCTGGGCTGACTCAGCCAACTGCATATAGTAATTAATGCTGCTATATTACCTTTGTGTACAGCAAGTGGAGTAAGAGAATTCCACTGCAGAAGGCTAGCTTCTGATTTCCCTCAAAAAATCTCCTCTCCTGCTGCCAAAGTCTGTGGTAAAATGCTTTGTTAGAAGAACCAGATCTTTAGTGTTCTGAGTATTGAGAGAGTCCCTACTGCTGGAGGAATATGAACTTGTGGTGGGCCTCTGGTATGCTAACTGTGTGGTAGCATGCTGTTCCTTCTTCCCTAAATCACCTACTGTCTTATTCCCAAGGAAAAGTATGTCTAATTATTGCTCTGAGCTCCCTCCCTTCCTCCCTCCCTTCTTTCCTTCCTTCCTCCCTTCCTTTTCCTTCCCTCCTCTTTATCACAATGAATAGGTAGTGGCTACAACCATGGGAGGAGAGAGATTTTCTGTGTCACCATTCCATCAGCTGTAGGAGGAAACAGTCAGCAGTCACTGATGGTTGTTTCCATCTTACCCAGGGCTTCACAAACAAGGTCCTAGAGGGTCCCTTGAGTATTCCATGTTTACTACAACAGATATCCCTCTTAGTCATAAGAAATTCATTTGGTGTATGCATGAGGGATGCATACATGTGTGACTGTTCAGCTGTAATTGTCAATAATTTATCAGCCTCTAAATGTACAACAAAAGTGCCTTTTTACCCATGAGTGGGCTGAAAAAATCTTCATTTTCTCTCTTCCCCCTTTCTGGTTCTCCCACTCCTGCTTTGTGCTCCCTTTGCCCTTTTCCCTTTAACATGGGCAAATTATTGCTGCTATTATGTTCCAGAAGTCTGTCTGCTTTCCATGTAATGGATTCAGGTTGGGTAAAGAACCATTCTGATTACAGAATCAGAGAAGGTTAGGGGTTGGAAGGGAGCTCTAGAGCTCATCTAGTCCAACCCCCCTGCCACAGCAGCCTCACCTACAGCAGCTTGCACAGGATCCCATCCAGGTGGCTTTGGAATGTCTCCAGAGATGGAGACTCCAGCACCTCTCTGGGCAGCCTGGGCCAGGGCTCTACCACCCTCCAAGGAAAGAAGTTCCTCCTGAGGTTGAGCTGGAACTTCCTCTGTTCCAGTCTGTGCCTGTTGCCTCTTGTCCTGTCCCTGGGCACCACTGACAAGAGCCTGGCCCCATCCTCCTGCCCCCACCCTTGCAGTATTGATCAGCATTGCTAAGCTCCCCCCTGAGTCTTCTCCTCTCCAGGCTACCCAGCCCCAGCTCCCTCAGCCTCTCCCCCGCAAGAGACATGTCCAAACCCCCTCCTTGTTTTTGCAGCCCTAACATTGTCCTGATGATACCAGAATCAATCTATATGTTAACCAAACTGAACCTCCAAGAACAGAAAACTCTATTTTATGCCTTATTTCCCACCAAGCCTCAAATGCTTTCCTTTGTCACTAACTGATCTCCTCGGGGGTCCTGTTTCAGGTGCCGGGGTTCCTCAGTTCCAGCCGATCGCGCTGAACGGTCGCATCCAGCTGCTTACCAATGGCTCCTTGCTGATCAAACATGTGCTGGAAGAAGACAGTGGATACTACCTCTGCAAGGTCAGCAATGATGTGGGAGCAGACGTCAGCAAGTCCATGTACCTCACTGTTAAAAGTAAGAACTGAAATGCTTCTCTGTGACCCAGCTATTCTTACCCTTGAGTGAAAGAAAAAGGCTTGACTGATGCATCGGAGCGAGAGGAGGGGGAGAGGATGGGTTGGATTTAATGTTGGCTTTAGTATGGTTAAGGAAGAGCATTGTTTAGGAGAGGGAGGAGAAGGGACTTGAAAGGGTTCATGTTTCACTTCAAAACTTCCTATCATGTGTGTGAGTTACAGCTGAGTAAGGAAGGAGAAGGAAGGAAGCTCTTGGGTTGAGGATAAAACCACAATAAGAAAGGAGAAATACCCACAGCAACTGTTAGAGATTTTGGAAACTGAAGAATATATCCAACCTCTAACATTCTGTGATTCTGTCATATATGGCTTCAAATGTCTTTGGATCAATTCTAAAGATAGAGAGATACTCTAAGTACATCTCCAGTAGATCCCACAAGGTGTTGTACCATACTAGGAAGATATTATAGATACAGTTGTAGTAGCTTTCAGAAGGTGCATCTGCTTCTGTTGGCTCTGGAGTGCCTTCACAACCTCAACCTATCTGTACTTTCTAGGTCTAAGAGAGAAAAACAATCCAGCCTTTAGGTGCATGGTAGCTATGACTCCTTCAAACATAACCATAGCTGGGAATAGAGAGGAAATATTAGTGGGG